>CM053503.1:103071431-103251431 GCA_028627145.1 Eidolon dupreanum | reverse complement strand
TAAATTGGGTAGAGATGTAAAATCTCTATATTTCAAGTGCAGAATAGAACTTTCTTGACATCTTACATCAAAGGGACACTGATCAAATTATTATTGCTTTAAACAGCACTCTCATAATTTTAAAAAATTTTATACATGCAATGAAACATTCCTACATTTGGAGACATAAAATCACAAGTGACTCACCTGATCATTTTATATATTAATAAACATTATGACATATATGTGAACACATCACAAATCATATAGGTGTACCAAGAGGCAATTTATGGCCTCCCTTAAGTATGTACTGACATAACCTAATATACTAAAATGGGAAGGGGCGGTTAGTCACTGAAATATGCATCGTGTAACAGAGATGAAGAAAATACATGGCTTGTGCCCATCATAAAAAAGATTCAGACTGAAGGCTTAGCTTTGGTTTCTATTCAATTAAATTGTTAAACTGTGCACAGTGATTTTTTTTTTAGAACTTGAGACATTTGTGATGTTGGCTGTTTAAATCTTTGTTACCTTCGCTGTGAATTGAAATTGTACATATTTAGTAAATCATGCAGACAAAACAAACTTTTTAGACAATATTTTTATTGGAGAGTTTTCTTTTCCTGTATCCATGTTAAAAAAAAAAAAAAAAAGACCTCCTTTCCCAAAATAAAAATGTCGATACTAAATTTAAAGAAGTATAAAGGAATGATTGCTTCCTTTAGAGCTAAATATTTAAATAAACATGGAGATAATTGGCAACATGTTCTTTTGGGCTAATAGGCCGTGTCCAATTTTTTGGGTCTGATGTTTCAGGGTTGAAGATGATATATTAATCACTGAATTAAACAAATGCTATTAAATAACAGAAATAAATCCCTCAGTCTTCGTTTGTATATGAAATATGGAATTAGTCAAAGAAATGTCACTGAGATGATATGATGTTGAATATGCCACAAACTAAAACTCTCTCTATTAAAACGTCGTCTAACACCTATAATCTAGTATGACATGTTACAATGCTCCAAAATATTGAAAATATAAAATGAACACTACTGTTCCCATTTGCCCTTGAGATGAATATGACAAAGATTCTAATAATTTTAGTCAAAGAAAATGATGAGTAAAAAATACATGAAGATTAAAGTGGTGACAAATGATCTTTTAAGTATTCTAATTGGTCTTTCTCATTCAAATCTTTGATTCTACAGAAATTGCAAATCCTGATGATCCTGATTTATAAGTGCACCCAGTCAGCTTTCTCTTTTTCACTCCACAGAATATGCCTGTTAGATTTGGAACGAAGGCTAAGCCCCCAAAATGTTAAAAATAGACTACTGCCCTGGCAGGAAATTTAGCATTGGCAAGCACAGTACTCAGAAGGAACTGATCTAACATAAGGAAACATTCAGAGAAAAATTTCTGCATTATAATCCTGTTCTGACTGTTTTCAGAGCAGTCAGAGGGAAATATGAAAGAGAGAGAGAGAGGTATCTTGTGTAGGTTTGCTAACTTTGTGTGTGTATACTTGAATAGCTAATGTTAAACAACAAAATGCCCAAGAGATGGAAGGAGCCTGAACAGAGTACTTTTGAGAACTTTTTATTGTTATCTTACGACACAAATGGAAAACACTTAAAATGTTAACACTAGAAAAATAAAAGTTTCTGAAGACAGCATCACAAAAAATTCTATATAACTTATAAGATATGCCAATAATATAACAGGTAAAATACTAATTTATCTTTACTCTTTTATAGGAAACTTAGATTTTAGTTTATGAGCTTTCTTTAAAGGAGAACAACTTTAATTCATTCCTAAAACAGTCTTCTTATAAAGCAAAGAATTACAGTTACACTCCATTCTAGTTTTGTTTAGGAAAAGAGGAATACAGTCTTTAAATTACTTGGAAAAAAATAGAGATGAATAAAAGAATATAAATTTAGAAAGGAAACTCAAGAACATCCCTACACTCACAGAAAGCATTCTGGTGTATTCAGTGACCACAAGAAACCTAGACCTTGGTTTTTACAGCTCTTCTTAAAGATACCATTTCCAACACAAACAATAGTTCCCAACCCTGTAGTATAGCCCAGGATTGGTGCAGACATGAAGGGAGAACACCAACTATTGAATAACCCTCAACCACTTCCTGCAGTCCTGAAACATTCAGTGGAGGTCTACCACTTCATTATTGAACATGCTTAGAAAGTGTGAGCTCATAGGTTTCCGGTTGAAGGTACATCTAAACAAGAGGGAAAAAGAGAAGTACAAACCATTCTACCCAACTTGTTTTAACACTTCACATGCCTTTGCTGAAGAGAGTGAACTTGAGAATAATCAGCCTGTTATCTAAGTAGACAATTTTCCCTTTCTTTACTGCAATGTAAAGTGCTTTCATATTATCAAAGATAGATCCATAAAAAGGAATATTTCGCCTAATTTAAAATAAATGATGAGGGAACATTCAAAAAAAATTTTATCAGAAAAAGAAGAGTTCTAACCACAATAGTTGCTTAATATGTACTATCTTGACATTTAAAATGAAAATTAGATCATGATTTGAACAAATATTTTTCCAAGAATTGTCATGATCCCTTGAGTCAAATATCTTCACCCTCAAATCAGCCTGTAACTATGTTATGAACTCCTTTATGACCAAACCAAATTATAGCATACATTCTGTCTACATTAAAACTGTCAAAACCTTATTCTTTTTTTCATTAAAGCTTTCTTACAAATTGAGTAGGAAGGAAATCTTTATGTTTGTAATACTTAGAAAAATAAAAGAAGTTAGTCTATCACTCGCATCTTATAGATGAGGGAACTGAAGTCTACATATCTTTGAGACCATACTGGTTATTTGCTTGTTTTTACCTCACAGTTAAACATAGACTATCAGAACCCCAGGCTCCTGACAGTGTTCAACATTTCACAGTAAAACACTCCTTCCAATGGCTATGGAATCATCAAAATGATTGAGTTAGTTTCCCTACTTTTTGCAAGAAGTTTGTTCTGGTCCACAAGAACTCTTCCTAGCAAGAACAGAATGAAAATAATCTATTTTGGAACCCTTATATTACTCTGAGATGTCACATCATATCTGAGGGCTGTTAACCACTTCTGGACTGGAGTTTTCTTTAATCGAGAGCCAGAGACAGTCTCAATTTTGAGAAAAGCTCTTTAAAAATTACTAGCCATTGTTCATAGATTTTACCCACTCGTTTTGTCTAAGACTATTGACTGCTTATGTCCATTGAAGAATGTGGCTCCATTGAGACTCTCCATTCACAGTTTTTAGCCCTAACCCATTTGTGGGTCCCCGTGCCATTCTTTCACTAGTCATGGCCTTTCTGAATCCCATGTGCACTGAAGACCAGACATAGTCAGAGGAAGAAATGAGGTAGCAGAGTAACAATAACAACAGGAGATTCATAAATCTGCAGTGGGAAAATTGGAATAGACTGAAATAGATGAAAGAAAGAGCATGAAGGAAACTTAGATACTTCCTCATCTAAAGTCTTGACTTTGAGAATTCTGGGGCTCAGAGAGAATAAAAGCCCAAATCATCTCACAGTTACTAACAGAGCTAATACCAGAAGCCAGGTCTCCAGTTATGGTGTAGATGCTTTCATTGCTCCCATTGATGTTTCTATTACTTCTGTGATGTTTCTATTCTATTTAGTGGCTCTAAAAACAATACTAACAAATAACAGTTACAGTGTTGATAGTGGTTCAATTTACTGAGTGCCTATCATGTAAGGCGTAATATGAGATACTATAGGATGTACAAAGATGAACAAGATAGAATTATTAGCCTTAGGTTTTTTATCATTTGTCAGAGGTAGACACAAACAAAGGAGAACACTGAGCTCCAGGTGCCATAGGGAATATACCTATATGAAAGTCCCAAGCAAGCTCTCTTCTATACTATGGTATTTCCTCTATTTAAACACAAAATAACTCCAGTCCCTCAATCGTACAGTCCCTCAATGTACTGTTGGGTGATACTATATGTGAGGTACCATTCTAGGTCCTTGGAACACAGTGTTAGACAAACAGGCAATATCCCCACCTTAAAAGACCAACATCCTAGTAGAGTAGATAGAAAACAATTATATAAGATCACTTAACAAAATTTGAAGTGTTTTGTTGAAAATAAAAGAAGGTGATGTAATAGTGAATGAGATAGAATTGGGGAACAGGTAACCTCAGCTGGGGCCCAAAGAGGAGAGTGTGAAGAAAAGTCTCTCTGAGGCAGTGGTGTCTGAGTTGAGCCTGAAGGATGAAAAGAAGTGAGCCATGGGAAGACCTGGAGAGAGAGTATTCCAGAGACAAGTAACAGCAAGTGCAACTACTTGAGGAAAGAATGAGTTTGGCTTTTTGAGAATAAAATGACCAGTCTATCAAAGCATAATAGAAAATAGAGAAGGATAGAAGATGAAGCCACACAAGTAAGAAAACATTTCTCAGGCCATATCAATGACTTATAGTGTGATCTCTTGTTAATAAGCACTCAAGAATAACTTTACAGGTAAGATTCAGAGAATTTTAAGGAGACTTCTTAGGTCCTTCAATCCAATGTCATGGTTTCATAGATGAGAAACTGAGTTTATTAATCTATGAGGTTTACCCTGTGAGAATCAGAAGAAACATAGATTATTATTCCCAGTGAATAGAAATGAGCTTAGCAACCTGTTCATGGCCTGATCATAATTTCTTCCCCTATAAAATGGATAGTAACATTCTACACCAGTCTGCCTATAGAATGAGAAAAATCTCATTTCTCAGATTTTCACAGTACAATCTGACTTGTGTCTGGTCACAGACAAAGCTGTCAGCCTGGAAAACAAATTGTTTGGGCCAAAGAAATTTTGTATTTTGGAAACTAAATCCCTAGATTCAGCAAACGGGCCACGACAATGGCACATTACCCTGGAAGCACCTACCCCAGTCACCATGTCTCAGCACAGTGCCCTCAGTTGCCAGCTTACTCAAAACAGCTGTGCTAGAATCAGGCGTGAGCAAGGGCCCCAGCCATTTCCCCTTCCCCTGAACTTCTGAAAAACACAAAAACTCACAGAGCTGAGAGAGAAGCCAATAAGAAGTAAGGAACATGCAGCAGGTGGTACCATCTGTGCCCGGCTAATTCCAGCCAAAACAATCTGCTCCCTAGAGTTCCCAGTTGTGGAGAAGGGAAGAGAATCTGACAGTGGCGGAGCCAGGGGAGGGGGTGTAGGAGGGCAAGTGCCGAGGCTATTATTCAAACGTTCAGCTGGTTGGAGAAGTAGATTATTGATGCCAGTGAACTATTATCTCTCTCCTTTTCTCTTTACAACCACCGTGGGAGATTCCAAAGTCTCGCTAAGCTGGCAAATATCAGATCTCACACCTGCGAGACAGACATGTAGGCATCACTGTGAGTCTGTCACCACTGAGATGGGAGGGACAAACATTCCACAGCAAGACTGGGAAGCACAGCCCACCCCAAGACAGAAAAACAAGGGGAGAGGGAGCTTATGTTTATTTTATTCTACTTTCCTAGCAACCAAATTCTCTCCCTCTCGCCAGTTCATTCTTTGAAAATTATCCACGGTTTCGAATGGGCTTATATTCCTCATGCTTGATCCCCAGGTTGGCATTTTCTAAAATAAAATTCTTTCACTTGATGGACTTCACTGTAAGGAACAAATCTTCTCCCCTGGCTCACTTACAATCATGGGATGAATAAATGCACGCAATTCAAAGATAGATCAAAAGGTCTGTAGCAATAACTTCCTCTTAAGAGAGTAACAGACAGACAGGGCCCATTCTTTCACAGATGGAGGAGACAGCAATGATTTGACGGTCATGGAAAAACCTGTCTACTAAAAAAGAAAATCTTACCCACTGTAAAATTGCCACCAGGAACTTCAGGTTAAGGAACTGTCTCCAGAAATTTATCTGTTAAATACAAATACTCGGAAGGGGTGATATCACCTTCCCTTAGATTAATTTATCAATTTATAGTTGAAAGTTCAGCCCTGAGGGAGTGGGGCAGAGGCAAGTTCACTTTTACTGAGAGAAGGAAGGTCTAGAATTCAGGTGCTGACCCAGGAAATCAGGACCTCATGGGCCTCTCAAGGAAGGAAAGATAGCTCCTGATCCTAGCTCCTTTTGGGGCTGAACTGTGTCCCCCTCAAAATGTCTGTTGAAGTCCTAACCCCCGAAGTGTATGAATATGACCTGATTTGGAAATAGGGTATTTGCAAAAGTAATCAAATTAAGATGAAGTCTTTAGGGTGGGCCCTAATCCAACACAGATGATGTCCTCATAAGAAGAGGGAAATTTAGACACAGACACACAGGGAGAGTGCCATGCAAAAACAAAGACAGAGGTTGAAGTGGTGTAGCTAAAGCAAAGGACACTGAGGATGCTAGCCGTCACTGAAAGCTAGAAGAGAGAAATGGAATAGATTCTTCTGAAGGAAGCAACCCTGTGACACCTTGATTTGGGACCTCTAGCCTCTAGAACTGCGAATAAGTTTCTGTTGTTTTAAGACACCCAGTTCGTGGTACTTCATTTAGGCAGCCCTAAGAAACAAATATACCCTCAAAGCAAACCACAGTTGGGGCTTCAGTATTCAGCCTCTGGATTGGTCTGAAAATAAAGATCAGATTTTGATCTAACTATTCTCTTAGTGCCTGAGCTTTAACAGATAAAACAAATAACAGTAGGAATATCCCTTTTGGTTTTGAGACGCATGTCATCAGGAAAAAGACAAACTGCCTGCTTTTTTCCCCAAATGTCTGCTATAAGGTAATCTTTTTAATTAGGATAATAAAATTCTTGTTTCAAGGGACACCAAAGTGCAAGCATTATAGTCTGATTTCCTGTAAAGAGTTTTTTCCTGCCTCCTGTTCCACATGGTGTCCATTAATAGAAGAGAAGCACCAAGTGAGTCAGGCATTATGGTTACAGGTTTGTGGCTCATGTCAACGCTGAGAAGAGGGAAATGAGAAAGGAAAACATAAATTGGGAAACAATGTCAGAGGGCAGGCCAAGATAATGTAAGAACCAGAAAGCAGAGGAAAAGGGTGTTGTGTGAAAACCCAAACCTTGCTTCAGGTAGGAAACGTCAGAGAAAAAAATACAGTACCACTTTTAAATTAAGGGAATGGGGAGAAGAAATCTATGTAGATATTTACTGCTTTTTGCAGCCTGAGTTCAGTAGTAGAAATTAGTGAGATGTGCCCTCTCCCATGATTCATTACTACTGTGGAATCTTAACCTTTTCCAGCTCCAAATCTCTTGTGAAATCTGCTAATAATTCCTGCAATGTACTTATATCACTGAGATTTGGGAAAGATATTGGGAATTTGGTGAGGAAAGCAACATGAGAACCCAAGGCAGGAGTGAGTCAACTGGTGTGTGTTTTGATATACTGATATATTGCTTTGGTAGCCAGTGGCCTAAAGCTGGGAATCGGTGAGACCAGGTCCTGTGATGAGTTCTCAGATTTGTCCTTGAGTTCTGTTCTGCCCCATTACTCCTTGCCTACTGCTTCCTGCTTACCCATGAGTGGCCCATAAAAGGTGCAGGTAAAAAAGCCAGAGAATGGTTCACTGAAAACATCTCATTTCTTTACTAAGAAAAACAAACCCAACTCTATGTCTTCACAGAAGGACAGCATGCTATCCTTTACATTTATTTCTAGACGATGGTATATCATCTTAAAAGCCTGGTTTAATTTGCTTTTCTCTAAGCTTTGTGGTATTTTTTTATATGCCATTAGTCAGTTATTGCACGCTACTAGCAATAACAGTCCCACCTAATGTATTTAATTTGTTTCGAAATCATAGCACATCTTTACACACAGAAGAGGCAGCTTTTAACTCCATTGATGACTTCCTCTTTAAAAGTCCTCTTTTAAATCCCTAACCACATTCTTCTTGCTTTTCTTCCTACCCACTGACCAAGATCTGTTTTCTTCACTCAATGCTTAAATGCTAGCATTTTCCAGGGCCCCTTTGGGGCTCTCTGCTCACCTCATTCTGATCACTATGCTTCAGTGACTCTTTCAATAGCCACAACTTCATTTCCTAGCTATATACCAAAGACTAAAAAATACATCTTCCCAGTAAGACTTCCTTCCTATGCACTAGACCTGCATATCCAAATGAATCCTGGCCATTGCTGCCTGATAGTCTCAAAAGCTCTTAAAATTTGATAGGTCCAAAATGGACATGGCTACATCTCCCTCCTGCTCTCCACTCCCCACCTCAGAACATGGGGGTTGTCACTTCCTAAGTCCCCCAGGCGGAAATCTTGAGAGTCATCCCGTTACATCTCTAAATGAGTTATCAGCTCTTGTGAGTCATACTCCCCATCTCTCTCTTACCTGTTCCTCTTCATCAGTCACCATTGTCACTCCCTTACTTCAAGCATATGTTGAATCCTAAGAATTGCCCTAATAGCCTCTTAACTGGTTACACTGGTCCCAGTCTCTCTCAAGGTGCTGCAGCAGAGGATGGAGTCGTCACCTGAGAGTTGATGGAGGAGCTGGGAGATAGAAAGATGTTACTTACTGTGTTCTTTAAAAATATTTCTTGATATTCTTCATATACACCTTACTTGAACATTATTTTACCACAGTCTTAAGAACTGTTATGTTGACATATTTCTTTAAATATGGTTAAAAAGAACATGTTCAAGAGAAACAAGTCCCTTCCTCTCCCCATCACACCCGTAAATTTACTTGTCTTATCACCTTCTAACTCATTCCATATTCCTACATTGGCAAAAAGTGCTCTTTTGGTACTTTCTTAAGGGTATAGATCATGTTATCTTTGTAGTCCCACTTTTCAATAAGTTACTATCACCAAGTAGATATTCAATAAATGTTCACTGATTTCATTCACTTCTGTAAATCTGATCATGCCGAAACCCTACTTAAAAATCTATTGTTGGTTCCCCAAAAGCACCCAAAATATAGTTCATATTCCTTAGCTTGGCCTGCAAAGCTTTAATGAGCTGACTCCTCTTTGCCTCCCTTTTCATCATCTCTCACCATTCCTCCAGTTGTGTCTTCCTGGACACATTTTTCTCTACTTTCTTTCTGTGCTTCAGAACATAGCTCAAGGGTCACCTTGTTAAGACAATTTCTTTCTGAAACCCAACTCTTAGACTTGCCCCACCACTCTGGGCTTCTATAAGCATTCTTTATATGCTTCATTTATGCACTCTCCAGAGGTTGGGTTCCCAAAGGCAGTGCACTCCTGGAAGCTCAACACTATAAATGGTCTGACTATAGCCCCCTGCATGAAACTTGAAACTGTCCCCAAGAACCAAGAAAACGTGTGAGTCCTCTGGAAAGAGGCTGTCAGTAATGTCTTGTCCCCATTGACCCCAGTCATTAGCTAAATAGAAGAACAATTCAATGACAAGACAGAAAATAACACAGAAAGCCAGTGATGTAAGAATAAGAAACTGTGGAAGAGCTGCATAGAGAACCAGAAATTTGTAATATAATACACTTGAAGTTTTTTTAAAACCATTCACAAGATTTATTGGGGTACGAATTTTACCTACATGGATTAACAATTTAATTTCTCAAATAATCACAAATTATATATAGCATATAATTGATTGAATTATAAAATTAATAAGGCAAAACTAACTTCAATCCAACTGAGGTAAGTTAAAGGGAAACATGAATAAGTTTTATTTCTAACACTTAATGTGAACATACCCTTTAAACTGTTTTAGCCATGACTCAGATGAGGAACACAAACTATATAAAAGAGGAAGAAAATTGAAAGAATCTGGAATGCATTTTCTTCAACTTCTCTGGAATTTTCAGTTATCTCAGTTTCTTGACAAAGCTTTGCTAATGTCAGTAACTTACAGTATCAATCAGCATAATAATAGAAGATTGTGGGCCAGAGGTAAATTTGGGTCTGACAGGAGTAATATAAGTAATACATCCTGCAGTTGAAGGACAGTGGGAGGCATGAGAAAAGATAGAAGTTCTATTAGCAATTTTTAAATAAAATGAAAGCCGTAGCATATATCACAGAGCAGGTGAATATGCTGTCTTCACTGTTCTTTCCCATGAAGTGTAACTACTTTTTCCTTGAATCCTAAGTGTTTTTTTTTTTTTAAATAAAGACTCCACCATAGATGCTACATAAGTTCTGCACAGAAGATGTACTAGAAGATGGTCTATGTTTATATCTTAAAATTTTATATGCCAGAACACACTGCGAGTCCCCTCTATGTTTAGAAAACTGTGAGTAATTACAAAAGAGGTAGCAGATACTATTCTTGCTTTGGACAGTGTACAATTATTTAAATGAATCTGAGGTAAACAAATAGAAGGTCACAGATAGACAAAAATAATATTTTGCCAATACGAATTTCTGTAAACCAGTACATACAAGTAAATTAATTTTCTTAAGATACAGACACAATTACAAACTTTTTCTCCAGCCTGGCAAATTTTATCAGCCTCCTTTGTCCCAGAGTGTGAAGCTTACAGATCTTGAAAGCATTTATCTGGGTTGACAGAAAACATTGCCGTTCCTTGGAGTCAACATCGAAAGCCTCATTTCTCATTGTAGAGTACTGAATGCACTGACCACAAGCTTTCCGTGAAAGTTGCTTTTCTTGGTTTTCTCACGAAATTACTGATATGAACTGGTTCTCTCACGATTTCGCTTTTTTTCTCCTAAAGTGAAGTACAGCATAACCAGAACATTTAAATCGAGGGTTCTGATGTAGTTTTCTCATCAATAAAATGAGGAATTCTAAAGGATTCTTAGGCTTCTTCCTGAAAAATTTATGATGCAAAGGTGGTTCTGATTAAAAGAGCTTTCTCTGCTTAATACAAGAAGCTTTGTGGTTATGGGGGGAGCCTACATTTTCTCATGAAAAGACCTGGATTCGAGTCCCAGCGCTGTCTCTTCCTAGCTATGAGATCTTGGCCAAGTTACACCACTACACCTCAGTTTACTTATCTTTAAAATAGGAATAGTATTGATAACTGTTGCACAGGATGGTTGTGGGAATTCGATGAGACAAAAGATGTGCAAATAGCTTGCAAATGGTCAATATGGCAGGCACTGGTAAAGGGGCAAAAGTGTACAGAGTTTATTTCATTGACACGCCTTTTGACTTCCTTCCACAGTTGTCCTTTATTTTCTCTTGGGTTGGAGAGAAGCTTTCTTTTGATAATCTATTCCTATAGTTAGGTCCACAAAGAGTTCTCTAAAAGGAACACGATAATTTCAGTACTTAGAAATTTTCCAGCATGTAATTTTTAGGGGATCAGGATGGTCTCAAATTCATCCTCAAAGAGACCCTTTGTTTCCTGGTGGGCGTCAGCCTTGGATTGTTGAAAGAGGAAGGAATGCTTGACGATTATCGGTCCAAAGAGAGGCCTCAGAGCATGAGACGTGAGGAGGTTGTTCTGTGTTGATTCTAGATATGTGGTGCCTCTTCTGCTCTAAGTAGATAATTCAGGGTGATGATGAAGTAGTCACCAGGGTGAAACTTCATAACAAGGCAGGCAAGGCACTGCACACAATTTGATTCTTCCCATTAGCCTTTTTGCATGTTTAAAAAAAAGACTTAAATCATGAGACAGCCCTGCCTGTCAGATTAATCAACCCATATGGGGAACCTCTTTCATAATTTGAGAAAAACTCAGGAGAAGAAGCTACTAGAGATGAAAGCTGATGATCCAAATAGCAGGAAAAGGTTTTTAGTTATGATTATTCCTTTCCTTCAGCTAATTTTAATTCTGGTGAATACTAAATTTTCTTTGGTACTTTTTGTTCCTCAAGTCTTTTTTCTTTTTTCTTTTTGGTGATATTGTTCGGCCAAGTGTTCCTTAAGCCTCTATGAAAATAACACTACATATTTCTTAAGCCCATGTAAACAAATATTTCCATGAATATTGGCTTGAAAAACATGTAGGTGGCAACCCAAAAGACCATTCCTATTGCAAAAATGAAAAAGATTTAGATCAACTGATCAATAGGTACATAGATAGCATGCTAAGACTTAATGTTAGTTTGAGTGGATTAGGATTATATTAACTCTTACCATCCCGTTCAGTGACTTCTGTTTCTCCACCAATCTAAATAGGTGGAATGCCTTGCTAGTCCTGATGGTGACCTGTTTTAAAACAATTTGATTGTTTTAAAACAGGTCACCTGTAAACAAAAGCATATACTGATTGCCAATAAACACTAGTCATTGTGCCAGATAACAGGAACACATGTGGAAAAATTTATGAAACTTCGCATGCTAACAGTTGGTTACAGGGGCAACAGAAGGGTGGGGGCTCTGTGTCATTCTGTGAGACCTCTGTCTAGGGGAGCTAGATTAAGTTATATCTACCTTTCTCAGTATTAAGTACCTAATTTTCACAATTGCTAATGAAGAACTAAATGAAGTAGCAATATTTGGGCATGATTTATGTTGCTGATGAACATCTCTTCGCGTTATAGAAGGAAGAGGAAAAAAAGTCCCTTCGAGTCTCCTCTTGCCCAATATAGATAAATATGGCTGGAATGTAATCGTAGAAGTAAAGCAAATACCTGATTGATAGGTCATCTCTCCACTTAGATTTGACCTTTCACCTAAAACAACACCTTCTAGTGACTTCCAGATGTAGATGCCAGACCATTCATAAGCAGTCAAAACTGAAACTTTTTTTCTCATAAGCTTCGAATAAATGAGTGATTTATAAGAACATCATCTCATTATTATACACGATAAGAGAGAAATTTGAGGAAATAATTTAAGCATTTTAACGAAGTTCTTGTTCTATCTCCCCTTTTTGAAAATGGAATTTCAAAGTTAACCTTTTAACAGGAAATAGAATAGCTTGATGAAAAGAACCACAACTGTATATCTAAACTGGCAGCATATTCATATGGTGGGGAGCGATATATATGTTCATTGTCTTTCACTGGTTAAACCGTATTTCATTATCACCTCCTTATTTCCACTTCTAATTCTAGTAGAACTATTTCCTATGAACAGGTCAGTTCTCTAGCAGTTTTGAGCATAAGAATTTTTTTAAATGTCAGATCCCAACTTTATTAAGTAGTGTTTTTTCTCATTCTTAATTGTAGATCCTCAGGTGCGCACTTAATAGGACCAGTGCCATAAATGGTGAGAGAAATTAATTTACCATCAATTCAAACTGCATCAAATGTATTTATGCCATCTGTGGTTTTAAAAAATGACTACTTGGATTAGGACTATCTATTTTATATTATTATAGTATAATGAACCTACAGAGTTGATCATTTTAAGAATCTTCCAAAATCAACATCAAGTTAATCTTTTAAATAAAATTAATTTTATTAAAATTGACTATAATTTATTTCATTAAAAAGCAGATATTTTCCATATTTTGGATTTGGAGGGATTATTTCTTTTTGTGTGTGTCATTTTGTCATTTTGGCTTAACCTTTATGAGAGTGTAACATTCTCTATTACTGGTTCAGACTCATTGAGTCTCTGTAGGTGTGGTAATGTTCCAGAGTGCTGAATCATAGGATGTGGATACTGAATAATTTTAGATAATGGCCACCAGTGAAAATGGCATTAATCAGGAAACCATATCCAGATGGCTCTTACAGTGTCCAAAGTCAAAGATAAAACACCATATTTTCGTTGACTACCTCTCCTTCCTCCTCCTTTTCTCCTTCTTCAATATGGACTGAAGATGGACAAACTATTCTACTCTGCCAGGGTATTATTCTTTTGCATCTGAAAATTTCGGCTAGGGAAAATTACAATCAGGATTACTTTACACGTAAGGAAGTCTCCAGTAAATAAACTTTTGAGAAAACCAGGCTTCACATACTTTTTGCTTGAGAAACCAACAGCATCACAGGATATTGTGAGTAAGATCTGCCACCAAAATAAAAGTTCTGTTTTCTCATATTTAAGAATGATTCTGACAAGAAATATTCTGGGCAGTTAGGAATCCATACCCTAATAAATTCTCTTACATTCTAAGACTAGATTAGAACTTAACATCCATCTTAACTCATTTTCTTTTGCATAAAATATTGATATGTTTATTTTTTAAAATACTTATCTTTTTCTATTCTCCTTCTAAACAGAGGTATAAATATTACATCCGATTTTCTTTTAGATAGTTTTTGAGGCAGTAAAGATAGACTAATGTTATTACAGATTTCAGTGAACCAATGTTTTGAAGAAAGAGTAAGTTTAAGGCCAAGAATGGTTTAAGGAGAAGTCTTTACAGACTCCCCTTAGAACCAAACCTTTAGACCAAGGTCTAAAATTCAGAAAGAAAGAAAGAAAGAAAGAAAGAAAGAAAGAAAGAAAGAAAGAAAGAGAGAGAGAGAGAGAGAGAGAGAGAGAGAGAGAGAGAGAGGGAGGGAGGGAGGGAGGGAGGGAGGGAGGAAGGAAGGAAGGAAGGAAGGAAGGAAGGAAGGAAGGAAGGAAGGAAGGAAGAAAAGACTTGAATTTCTGTTTGAGAGGGGGAGAGAGGAAGATTGAGATTGAGAACTGGGAAGACAGAGGACAGTGGGGCCACAGGATACAGTGGATGTTGCAGGTGATCTACTCTTCCCCCGTGGATGCCTCAGTGGAGAATTTCAGCTAGTGAATAGGTCAGCAGTTTGAAATCAGTGGTCTAGACTGAGACTCTAACAAACAAGAGAAACCTCAGCCTCTTCCATTATAATAAAATTTGAACAAAATATGCCAAAACATGGTTTCTACAAATTTTAATACTTTAAAATTATGTACATTTAACAAATTAATGGTTTTGACACTCATTCATATAAAATGACTTATTTTAATCTCATTTGCTTAAATTTTGTCAAAGATTGAATAAAAGCTAAAGAATGAGATGCCCTAATAAACTTTAGCCGATCATGTGTCACTCCCTGGATTTAGAAGTGAGTTCTGTCCCATTTAAACTATGGGCTGAGAATAAGGGTGCAATGTTTTCTGATGGAAATTTGGGCTATTGTGAGGAGAAGGGAAAATGGGTACTGAAGAGACAATCACAGAACCATAGTAAACTTAAAGCAGAGCCATTTACCATGTTAATACATTCCGAGAAAAAAATACTAAAAGGTACAATACCCTACCCTCCAAGAAAGGTAGCTACAATCTGAGAATAGGCTCTTTAGGAAGCTGTGATGCCATGGATACATTCAGAGCAACTAATGGTTCTCAATATTTTCCTGTCAGGATACGCAAGTCACATAGTGTTCCTCTGTGGGAAGCAGTACCATGGGCATACTCTAATAAGTTAGGTTGCAGGTTCTATGAAATTTTCAGCATGCTAGCTGGATTTCCACTCATTCTTCTCTCGCATAAGGCTTTGCTTTGTATTAGAACACAAATGAGTGAAAGTGAGGATTTGTTCTTCTAATTTATACATTTAATAAAACATGTCAAACTTCGATATTTAACCCTTTTCAGTAACAAATACCTTATATAATAGTTCAAAATTTATCAAAACCCATCAAGATGCCTAGCCATAGTCATTAAGTACTGCTGTTCTAGAGTCAAAACTCTCTTGGTCTGTGCAGAATGTGGCATTCTAGAAGGTTAGTGCTACTGAAAACTTGCAACATATATTCTCTTTCCATCCTCAAACTAATATTTGAAAAGCTTTTCAATCAAGCTTTCTTTGTACCTAACTCAGGCTGAGGTGTTTTCTTTTCTGGGTCACAGAACTTTAAGAGCTGGTTAGGGCTTCCTTTAAAACTAAAAATGTTTCAAACTGAAAAAGAGATGCTCACCATGTATTAATTTGTGTTCTCCAGAGAAACAGAACCAATAGGATGTATGTGTGTGTGCATGTATGTACATATATATATTTACTTATATATATTTATATCATATACATACAGTTCATTATAAGAAATTGACTCATGTAATTTATGGAGGATGACTCGGCAACCTGATGCTCAGGAGAGCCGATGATATAATTCCTGTCTGAAGGCTGGCAGCTTGAGACCCAGAAAGATCCAGTGTTTTGGTTCCAGTCCAAAGGTGGGAAAAAGGCGATGTTTCAATTTGAAGGCTAACAGGCAAGAATTCTCTCTTATTGAAGGGAGTGTCAGCTTTATTGTTTTATTCAGTTCTCGACTGATTGGATAAGGGCCATCCACATTACAGAGGACAACCTGCTTTACTCGACCTGCCAATTTCAATGTTAATCTCATATAAAAACACTCTCACAGAAACACCCAAAATAATTATGACTAAATATCTGGGTACCTCTTAGTGCAGTAGTTTGTCACATAAAATTAACCATCATAACCTAAAACACGGAGAAAAGTACATGAATTTTAAAGTCAGACATATATAGATTTGAATCTCAAGGTGAGTTCTAGTTTATGTGAAAAATCCGAGCAATTTTTTAACATCTTTGAGCCATAGTAATCTCATCTATAAATTCATGAATACGTCTACATTCTAGGTTGATGTGTAAGGATTAAGTTAAATAACGTACATAATAGATATACAATAAATAAAAATGAGGCTCCTGTCTCTGTTATGGGGTCTAAACATTTCACAAATTAGATTATAACTCTGTTAGAAATTGCTTAGGACCAATTACTTCATATAGAAGGTAATGGATGGTTCTCTTCTCCACCAGCACGTATTCCCTGTTTCTTCATCAGTCTAAAGTCCTGATATTGTTCAAGTAGGAAATACCAGGAATTTAACTTACAGATACCTTAGAAAAAGTCTAAACCCTTTTCAATTCCAAGTGGATTAACCATGACTTGCCTAAGCCAATCATAATGCATGATAATCCTATTTATCAGATGTCAGCAGTCTAGGGGTAGGCATATGACCCTTGCTAGCCAATGAAGGGTTAAGGGATCTCTTGAAAAAAATTTCCCCACTGATAAAAAGGAGACAAATAGGGGAAGGAAACTTCCTCTGCCTCTTCTTTTCTACCTCTGAAATAAGTTGTGGCAAGACAAGATGTTTAGATATGAAGTATTCATCTAGTGACTGCAAGATGCTCAGGAAGCAAAAATAAAAGATGCGAAGAGCCGGGCCTTTGGTGATATTGTGTACCATACCTCCCTCCAGACATGCTGTCAGATCATCTCTTCTAATCTTACCCTTTACACTTCTTTTGGTTTGTTACTCAGTTACTTGCAGCCAAAAGCATCCTAAATGACATGGAGGCCTCTTTCAATTTTGAACAGATCATTTCAAACTCGATTAGACTGCAAAAAAAATTTTAAACCATTGAGATATTGAGGCTACCTTTTTTGGCATTGGACAAGAATAGAATTCTGTGCCTGTATCATCTACATTTATTCACACATGTATTTCAATAAGCATTGGTTGAAGGCCTCTACTGTACAAGACACTAGAATAAGCCACGTGAGTGAAGAAAAGAGGAGTCTACAAAGATGAATAAGACCTGGATCCTGTCCTAAAGGAAACTTGCAACCCAGTTATATAGATAAGAAACAATACAACAAAAACAAAATTCATAGTTCTGGCCTTAAGAGGAAACTGGAATCCTTCTCTGTAAATCACTAAAGCATACACCTATCACATTTTACATTTTATTTTTATATGCCGAATCTTGAGCTAAAAGTGGAATAAAAATAAAAAATAAAAAATAAAGAATGATATAGTAGAATAAAGTAGGAGACATTGAACAAGAGGGTCTGGTCACACTCTCACACTCTACTAAAGTTGGAATATAGGAGCCAATGTGATTGATGCCTTACTATGAGGCCCCTGCAAAAAAGATAATGAGAAAGGCAGCTTTCTCTACCTGGCTCCCTTTCAGCTCAGGAGTTGGAAAGCCAGTATCAAACTAGATATCTAGGTTTTCTGGCTTTAGTACAATATAATAAATAAGACTCCGGCAATTCATGTTACATTCTTGTACTGGGTCAGCAATTACTATGTGTGCGAGTGCTTCAAGTCCTCTATACTACACTCCAAATGGCTTTTCATATGTAGAAATATGATGCACTTTGTTCTTTGGTGTTTAAAGCTCAACCATACAGAAATGACTCTTAATCATCTACAAAATAGCTAGAGTAAGTCCAAGACAACTCCCCAAAGAAGGATAAAGGCATCAAAAGGCAGCATGTTATAGTGGATAAAGATTACAGACTTGGGAACTAGACAGATCTGTGTGCAAATCTTGATTTTACTGTTTTATTTGTGTGAACTTGGGCAAGTTATTTTACCACTTAGCCTCAGTTTCCACATTCAGAAAATGAGGATAACCACACATCCTTCATAGAGCTACTGAAAAGATAGAGTCAGACATGTAGACAACATTTGGCCTTAGCATACATACTCAGTAAATGTTATTTCTATTCCCTTTATCTTGACTTTGATCTTGGAAATACCTTAGATTTTTATTAGTACAGTCAACTCATAACTAGACAGTAGCAGTAGCATAAATAATACTAACTGACAGATCATCCCAGACTTACTAATTTTTTCATTTTAAGTGCTTATCTATGATTACATTTGATTAGAAATAAGTTTTAAGAGAATTCACAAGACTTCAAAAATTTACATAAAACCAGTTTGAGATAAGCCGGAAAACTCATCTTGTCTCTTTTGCAGAATGATATTCAATAACCTTTATGAAGTGGATATTTACTATGTGTTTGATGTTTTATGAGCAAAAGGGAATTAGAGGTGGGGATACTTTATAAAAAGGAAAAGATCATCTTCAGTCTCCTGAAAGATCCAGGAAACTTGAACCCTCTTCCTTTCTCTCTTCTATCTTTCTCTCTTTTTGCACCTTATGATTCATATTTGTCCAAAGAGAAGAATTAGGATAGCTGGGTCTGGAAACGGTCATCGTTATGTTTGCCCCTCAGATTCCTGTGGCATTGTACCCTATGGATGAGTCAGCAGGTCAGCCAGTTGTTGTAAGGAGTGATAAAGTTATTCAGCAGAAATTCAGGGGGAGGAAAGGTTGCAGATTCTCACAAGGAAAAGTCAGAGTCAATAACAAGATATCTCTTTCCAGGGAGTCAGGTGAGGAAGGCCCACTTGGGAAGTATGATATATGAGACTGCAGTGTGGAATAGGGTGAAACTTAGACAGCAAAATGGTAAGGGCACTGCACTGCACTGAGGGAAGAGGGACACATTTAGCAGGGAAATTTTAGGAAGAAACAAAGAAGTCTAATGATTTTTCAGAAGATTTCTGTGTGATATATGATGTGAAATCCCTGTTTTACCTCTTTATTTGTAATAAATATCTTCATTATTCTTCTGGATCACATAGTCAGACTGGAATTCTCCTGAATATGACACTATACAGTGTCCAGTGTTGGGGAGGAGGGGTTACACATCACCAAGGTAGTTAGAAAAATAGGAACAATATATAAGGAAAGATAATATTAGTAGACAAGGCCCAATCCCCAATACCATCACTTCCTGCCTGCTCCCTGTTTGAACCTTCACTATTGCTTCCAAGAGTGTCATTGTGAAAAAATATAGAGCTTTTAGAGACATGCAGGTTGAGAAGTAGAGAAAAGAGGAAATTTAGAAAAGTAAAGTAAAAGCAAATAAAATAAATACAGTAGAGGGAAGTTAGCTGGTGTCTAATACTGCAGAAGTCCCAGTGGATCATTTGGTGTTCTTCTTTGTAGAAAGGTCTCATTCTGAGAGACAAAGAGAGAGAGAGAGAGAGAGAGAGAGAGAGAGAGAGAGAGAGAGAGAGAGAGAGAAGGAGCCCTCACAGTAATGACCCTAGCAAAATAAAATCAAGGGTCTATTATCATTTCACTTATACACATGTAAATTGGTTGAATCAGATATCCACTCGGTACCCAGATGAGAGCATTCTCTGATGACTGAGTGGGGCAGTTTGATTAGAAGAGACTGGGAGATGTTTTTTTGGAGCATGAGACAGGTGGGTATAGGTGGGTAAAGGAATTTAAGGAAAAAAGGGAACTAGACACTGAGAAGTTCTAGAGGTGGCAGAAGAGAAGGAAAATTATGAAAAGACTAGTCCCAGCCTCTCTACTTCCTCTTCAAAAGATTAGGCCTTTGGTTTCTATATGTTCATTTGATAACTGTGGTTCTTAAGTGTCAGAGTGTATTAAAATGACATGGGAAGCTTACTAGCAGCATATCTTTGGGGGCATGATACCACCAAATTTTTATTTAGTAGATCTGGGGTAAAATCCAGGGATGTGCATTTTCCATGGATTCCAGATGATTGTGATGGCAGTGTTTCATGGTAGAGTTTGAAAAATAATGGAGTACATGGTCTAGAGGCAGCTTATTCATTAGTCTGAACAATATAAATATCCCATAGGAGGTTGTACAAGGCTTATTAGGCCTGTAGGGCCAAACATGAATAAGTTCACTTCAGGTACCATTCTATAAAGGTCTACCCATTTTGGTTTATATACTTTAGACATGACCATGATTTAAAATGTTGGTTCAGGTTCAGGTTTAGGTAGCTCACTATGAAATGGACTGAGGAGTTACTAAATAAAGCTTCATACAGTGTACTGCATACATACACAGCAATTACTAATAAACCTCAGAGTTTCAGAAGTAATTCTCAACAAATATATTTACGGCATCCTTTGATACTATGCTACCAAATTTAGATCAGTGGGTAATTTTTATTTTTGTTACAACAGATAATGTTGACTTTATTATATTTTTCAGAAGCAATATTGAGCTGACTAGGTTATATATTTCAGTGCATAGTTCTAGGTAAGCAATAGATATAGTTAAAAGGTGTAGCATGAGAACAAACTGGATTCTGTAAAATTGCATATTTTCTGGAACACAGAAGAAAATATTTAAGAGTCCTGAAAGGGTAAATAACAGTTGCTTTCTCTAAGTGACAAGGCAGAGGGACTACTGAGTGTCATCATTATAGATGCATAAGAATCTATAGGAATGAGTACCAAATATTCTAGAATCTAAATGTGTCTGGGAACACCAAAACTCTCTGAACCAGTGCCCTATGGTGCAATTTAGTGTTAAGGAATAATTGTGTCTTACTAGAGCATTGAATACAACCTGCATGGACTCGGTTTAGGCAGCAAAATTTGAGGAGTGGACTAAGGGGGAAGGAGAAGAAGCAGAAAATGAATAGAGCCAAAGCCAAGAGGACTAGGTTTCTAAGATGAAAGGCTGACTCCATAGATTCTGATGGGTGAGGCAGAACATTAAAAGTCTCTAAGAATTGATGATATTCACAAGTAAGCAATCTCAGCTAGTTTAAATAGGATTCCCTGGAAACAGACTCTAAGTCAGAGAGTGGCATGCTGAAGAGTCACTAAGAAATAATCTTAGGAGACAGGCCTACATGGAAGTGAGGAAGGCAGGATTATGCAGAGTGAGGAGTTGGCCTACAATTTGGTTATAATTAAGTCTTTGGTTAATCCCACGGGGGAGATAGGATAGGGAGGTAGGTTTTTTAGAGTTGTCCCAAAATGAGGCAAAGGAACTGAGTCTTTGCAGCTCCCAATCAGATATTCTAGCCTTGGCCTCCCCCTTGGAAAGGAGTTTAACCTTGGGCAAGTCAACTCTCAGTGAGGGATGCAGCTGTGAGCCTCAGCAGCTGATTTTCTCAGAAGCTGACAATAGATATTGTTTTAGTCAACTTGGGCTGCCATAACAAAATACCATGGACTGGGTGGCTTAAACAACAGGAATTTATTTCTCACAGTTTTAAATGCTGAAAAGTCCAAGATTAAAGTGCTGGCCCATTCTGTTCCTGAGTGAGGACTCTATTTCTAGCTTGGACACGAGCACCTTCTCACTGTGTCCTCACATGGTAGAGAGAGAGAGAGAGAGCAAGGTCTCTGCTGTCTCTTGCTTTCCATATAAGAACTCTAATCCCGTCATGGAGCCCCCACTCTCATAACCTCTTCTAAATCTAATTACCTTCCCAAGTCCTCATTTCCAAACATATGAATTTGAGGGCAAACAATTCAGGCCACAGCAGGACTGTCAACCCCAAAGAGGGGATCTGGTCAGTATTATCTACTACAATAATATAATTTGGAGTACCACTTAAGGTGGAAGTCATTGAGCAGGGCTTTTGTGGCAAGACTAATGGAAAATGGTAAACAAAAACACATCTTGGCTCCTGATAATAAGTGGTTGGCAGAAGCTAAATGAGTTACCATTGCCCTAGGAAAACAGGGTGGATTTGGATGGGCTTCCATTCCCAACAGGAAACTGGAGACTGTCTCAGGAATTGAGATAAAGCTTTTTCCTAAAAAATAGGAAATTGCATTGATGTAATCATCAATGGGAGAAGGCAGCAGTTCATTGCACAAAGGGAAAGATCTTACATTCTCCAAATACAAGGCATAGTAGAGTAGTGAAAATGATTCTGGATCCATGGAGGGCCTGGGTCTTGGCCCTTTGGGTTGTGTGTAACTACTTCCCTGAAACCAGGCTGTTATATTAATGGCAGAGTTCGTGTTCATTATCTATAGTGGTTAAAAGTTCAAACTTCATCAATGGTCTTTTACTGATGGTCTGCAATTGTCTATGACAATTGATATTTATATTTGCCATGCTTCGAAGGTGGAGATGTAAAAGTGTGACACCAACGATGACTACAGAATGTTGTGTTGTAGTGTGGTAAGAAGGTTTTGCAGATCTTAGTTTAAAGCAGAGTATAACCTCTAAGGCTGAGTAGAGCCACCGATCTCCCATTCACGGATCAGAATATGTACCCACTTCCTGACTCATTTTTCTAGATTCTGAATTTAAAAGCTATAAAGCTATGCCTTAAAGAAAATGAATCGGCAGTTTGCTCTGTATTTTACTATTTATAAGGGAAGGTAGCCCAAAATGTTCAGTTGCTATGATGTGGAAGATTATATCAGTTCTTTTCTATTCCCCCTCAAAATAATTCATGTTTTCATGAGGTTTAGTAGTCTTATATGTTGCCTTTTCTTTCCCAGGTTCACTCAGGAGCTTTCTGTGAATTTAGTAACATTTGAATTTTGTAGTCAGAGCACAAGTGTACACATCTTGGTTATACAATTCATTCTTACAGTTCTTGCCTGTCTGGCTTGAAAAGTCATGCTCATCAATGCCAGTCCTGAGTTATCACACCAAGATTTTGTAATGCCAAATAACTCAAAATTTCCATCATGTGTGATTTATTATTACTCCCGTGACGTCTTGACTTACTAAAAAGCAAGCCCTAAGATTTCTAAGGTTGTCTTCAAAGATGAAAGAGTAACTTCAGGAAAATGATGTTAGCTCATCCTTTCCTGTATTGATTATTTAAAAAGAACTCCTTCTTAAATAAAAGTCAATTCACACATTCATTTTCTTATACTTTTATTTTTATATTAATGTATAAACACATATTTATAGTAATTCTGAATAACATGAGAAATGCTACCTTTCTGTCAGTGTTTCCGTTGGCCAGAAAAAAAATTACATGGCTTATTATAATAACAATATCTTCTAATACAACAAATTTAAGCTCATTATGTATAATATAAGTAGATCAATAATTGATGTGTATGGAAAAGATCATTTAAACATTTATTTGAATTATATAATTTATAAATTGCTAGAATATTGAATGATACATATGTGATTCCAATTTAATTATCCGCTCAGACTTTTCTTGTGAAAAATGGGGCCAGTAGTCTAATTCAGAAAAATGTTTTGAGTTATATTTACCTTGAACAAATTCTCCAAAAGAGAATTGGATAAAGGAATAAATAATTACCAAAGAATTCAATTGTATCCTTATGGCTAAACTGCAGAATTCAACAACAACAATGAAAAAATGATATTTTACCCATGGAAAAGATTGTGTGATTATGAGGTTTGTTTTATCCTACAAGTCCCCTACATTTCTCTTTGAAAGCAAATGGTAATTCCTACATTTGTCAGTGTTTTCTATCTTATTCTTGCCTATACCAAAATTCAAGTCCTGGTTTGGAGAGAGAGAGGTGCTAATGTCTTGGGCTGAAACTTGCAGGTAATCCCACTGCTATGTAACCCAGAGGAAAGTAATATTTATTGAGCATTAACACTCATTGAGCCAGGCTTGTACTTGCTAATGCTTCAATATGTCATTCACTCACTCATTCATTCATTCATTCATTTGCTCATTCATTCAAGAAACACTTATTAAAGGTCTGTTTGCCAAGCACTGGAAATACAAAAAAGAATACGGGAGATTCCATAAAGAATATGGTAGATTCAAGAGATGTGGTCGGGATCGCTAACCCAGATGATTCAATCTCACAAAAACTGAAAGAGAAAAGTATTCATATTATTTTTTATTTTGAAGATAAGGAAACTGAGACTCAGGTTCAGTGATTTGCCCAAGTCCAGAGGCAGTGTTTACATTCAAGTCCGTCAGATCCCAAACTCCATTTGTGCTCCATGTCTCTCCCTTGTTTCTGGTTAAAACATTTTTAAACTCTATTTGGAGTGCAGTGGTGGGAACTGAAATGTCAGTAAAGTACTCAACATCAAAATGCCATGATGTATAGTCTGGAAGCTCTTCTTTTTTCACTTTTTGTATGTCTATTGCTTATATAAACTATGCTGAAGTTGGTTCTTTGCCTTCTCCACAAATTAAGAAAAAAGACAAAACTGTATTGTATGATGAGCATCTAGGAGTCATTTTGTTGGTGCTGGTTTTTGCAGGAGCCAAACCTGAGCAAGCCATAATATTTAGGCTCAAATTCAGTCAGGGCTGATAATCTTCAAGAATATTTTAGCTGAGGTCCTTTTGTATGTCTCAAGCTCACTACTTCACAGTTCACTTCTCTCCTGAAGATTCTAATTCTCTTATTTTCTATGCATAAATGCTGTATAGACCAGGGCAAATGTTTAGTTATACAATGAGGGGTACTTTGAATGATTGAGCTGGGGCTTGGCCAAAGGCCAAGTCCATTGGAAACTCCCCTCTAAGCTGTGCAGTTTTAAGCTGTGGTCATCTTTGGGATTTCCCCCAAAAAACTTCTCTGTCATGGCAGAAATTCAACAGCCCCATTTTCAGAATAGTATACAAAGCCAGGTTGTCAAAGTGAGTATGAAATAATTTGCTTTACATCTTGATTTCTTTATTCTTCTTAAATCCTTCCTCATTTTAAAATATTTTCTATTTGCATATTCTTAAATCTGTCTCTATTTGCATATTGAAGTCTTCTTGTAAAAGTCTCTGCTTTCCCCCCAAAATGGTGCGCTCAACATTTCCTGACAGTCTGTGTCCCATAGAATTCTAGGTACTTTTGGTTTATTATAACCAAGACTAAATTGAAAGATTCTAAATAACACCTGACAGCCTTCCAAAGTAATAAGAGTTCCAGACTAAATGTTTTATCAAATACAGTGATATAATTCATGTTTCTAGCAAGCTATTTTTTGGTTAAAAGCTGTACTAATATATATGTATATACACATATGTACAAAAATACATATTTATAAACAACAGATCATGTATATTTGAGTTGTCAAAAAAAGCACTTGATGACTGGATTTTATTTATTGTTTAGCATAATAAAATATTTGGCCTTGGAAATTGTTCCTAGAATGACAGACTGTTATGAAAAAGAAAAACATCCTCATTGGTAGAAAGGTATCAAACTATCTAAATTATTCAAATTGTTTTATTTTCCAGATAGGTTCACTACCTCCACATGTACTAGAAGACTAAAAGGATATTCAGAAATTACTGGTCAAAAACTATCTGTGACCCAGATACTGTTTGGATTTGCATGAGATGTTTCCAAAGCAGTCCGGGAAAGCCCACAAATTCAAAGCAGCTCTTTATCCTCACCCCATTTCTGCTGAGTCCAGGAACCTTATTTCATTTCCTGCATGGTAGGCATTTTTTAGGGACTAGGTAAGCCATGACATCTGCACTGCTTTCTGAGTCATTGTCGTGAAATGATACATGCTTGGGTGTAGTACAGCTACTTGGTTCCCAGAGAAAACAAACAAACAGAAGTCAGCTAGGAACTTGAGTTTTGCTAAAAAACAAAGACAATGTACAATTCAATATTTTAAATTTACTTTTTTAAAAAACAAGGCTGTCAGCATATGATGCAATTAATTGTTTCAAGATGGGACTAATGCAAAAAAAAGAAAAACAGAACCTTCAGCTTTTAAGTTTCCAAATGATATTTTTTGACCCTGAGAAAATATTTTAAATGAGAGCTTTTGCTCTATATGTCTCATTTCAGGCACATGCCATAATTTGTGAAGAGAGCTTGTCAGTCCTATTTCAAGAAGGTTTGTCTAGGGAAGAATGAGACATAAAGCTCCTCTTGACATAGCAGAGAGACACATATTCATAGACAAAACTCTATATTCAAATAGCCTGAAAATAATTTCTTCATTTTTATCTACGTAAATGATAAACATTCTTGATTCTATTAACTGTTATAAATGACAGTGTTCTAGATTCTGGACAGCTATAAAGAGTAAAATATAGTTCTTATTTTCACAGAACTTGGAGTACAGCATATGGCGATAAGGATGAGGCATGAATACAAAAGCCCATAACTTTAGTAGATTATGAAATTGCAAATAAAGCATAGAGGACTTCAGAGGCGGAGAAGGAAAATGACATAAGTCACAACTAGTTAGAATATATTTAGAATAGTACACACATTTCTTAAATTTTCGAAGTAAGAATTAAAGAAGCTAGAAGTGTTATTAGGAAATTCTTTGAAAAACAAATTAAGTAACTGATTAATCTTGCCCTTCCTTTCAGGTGAGAAATAAAATTGGGTAGAAACAGATATCAAGAACTTATATTATTCCAGGCATGGTTGAGATATTAAATTTTCTAATCATAATAATACCTTAGTATCATTTGCTTCATTTTTAAGATGAACTGATAAGAGGAGAGGTCAAATAACTTACCCAAGGTCTCACAGATAAAAAATGGTAGAGTCAGGATTAAAAGCAAAGTCCAGCCAGCTTCAGCTAAGCGGCCTTGAATAAGCAAAGGCTGAGGAAAAAAGGAAATACAAGGCATGTGAAGCAATTTAAAGACTTAACAAGCAATTTAAGCCTTGAGAGCTTAGGTTAGGTTGTGCTGTGGTAACAATACCCATGTCTTATAACAACAAGGTTTATTCCTGGCTCAAGTTACATGTCAGCTGTAGGTCTGCTTGGGTTCTGCTGCGAGTTCTCTTCACTCTGGGGTCCAGGTTGAAGGAACTGCCCCTATTTTAGGTAGTACGGATCTCACGGTAGGAGGGAAATCCCCTTAAAGCTTTTGCTCGTAAGTGGCACACACCACTTTTGCCCTCATTTTTTTGACCAAAATCAGTCACACGGCAAGCCTGATGTCAGTGGGGCAGGGATGTGTAGTTCCTCTTAGGGAGAAGCAGCAAATAATGTGAACAAGAATACAATCTATCGCTATCTGTCCTATTGGTCATATAATACCATTTCTTCCTTTTTGCACGTTTTGCATATATTTACCCTGTCCACAAAAGAGACAATCCAAAATTCCTATTTATTCATGGGACTAGGTCCAAAGTTCAGGATCTTGTGATACTCTATCAGGTCTGGATGTTGTTCATTCTGATCCAGAAATCTATAATTAAATAAAAAGCGAAATGCCCCCTAGACACCAATATACAATGATATAATAAGAGCGGGATAAGCTTGATAAACGTTTCCACATGGACAAGGAAGTAGAGGAGACACGTGACAATCCCTGTGTCCTTAAAATTTTAAGATTTCACTGGGCAGACACAGTGAGGGTCCCCGGCCTGGGGGTGGGTCTACCAGTTCGGGTCACTACAGATCTAGGGCAAGCTTGACCTGTGAGATAGAGTGATATGTTTCGAATTGGAAACAAAAGTAAAGGTTTGATTGTTTCCTGGACTTGACTTTTAAATAATCAAAAGTGAGGCTTAATCTGAGCTAGAGAAAGAAACTAAAATCTCTGTGACTGGCTGAAGATGTTTTAGGGGATAGAGAAGGGAAATTCAAAAGAACGCTGTTGAAAACAGTGACTAGAACTGCAAAATCATTGCATGTTTCTACCTCACTGTGTTCAGACTTGCTGTAAAACCGGAATTGGCAGATGGGGGTGGGAGGGTGGAATCCAAGATAACTACATTTTCTATCCTTGATAGCTGGGAAAATGGTGATACTAAACATAGACATTGGGAAATATAGAAAACAGAATTCAGAAAGGAGACTATGGGTTTAACTTTGGATATTTTAGGTTTGCTAAGTGCTCAACATTGAGCAAAACATTACAGTTAAGAGAAAGGGAAAGCAGAGTTATAAGAACATATTCAGATTCAGGAAGCTCAGTGTATTGGGCTAGGTAAGACTAACCTACAAGAAGCAAAGGTAGCAATATAATGTTTGGATTAGTTTGCTGAGCTGCTTTTAATGAAAGTGGAAGTTTAGGATGTTAATTCCCTCTTTTCTTCCTGCATGATGTGGAGGCTGTGCCCTGTCTATGTCAGTTCTACGTTTATCACTCCTACTATTGTCTGTCCAATATCTGGCTGGAAAACCCAAATGTCAGAGTTTCCAAGCAGTCCTCTCCCATTGCACAACACACAACCTTCAACGCTGAGGAACATCCTTGGACAGGCAGTTCTCAAGGACAAAGGGGAAAAAGGGCAGCGCGAGATTGGGATAATATTGATGGCCTCAAAACCTAAGCCGCAAAGAAGTCTGGATGGGTATATGTCTGACTGAATCACATGCCATGGATAGGCATTCTTGGACCACTGCTATAAGAATCTATTTACCATCATGGAATAGCCCATTCTTTTACTGTCTCCTTTTCCAAAGGTAAGTCGGACTCAATGTTATCATCTATTCTATACCACCACTATAATTATTTTTCAAAGAGATGCTTTTCTATTAATATGTATTGCTTTATTTTTATTTTAATAAAATCAAATATTTAAATATTTTATCCAATTAATATATTATTTAATATAATATTAAATGTATTATTTAAAATATTAATATTTAAAATAATAAAATAAATATTTTAAGTCTGTTTTAATTTCTAATGCAGTTAACAATAATAGCTACAACCCATATTTTATTTTACTTCATTTTTATTTCAGTTTTATTGAGGTACCATTGACAAATAAAATTATAAGATATCTAAAGTGTGTATCATGATGATTTGATATATAAATGAGTTGTGAAAGGATTTCTTTCATTTATCTAGTTAATGAACACATCCATCATCTCTTTTTTGGGGGGAGGAAGGGTTGGTGAAAACATTCAAGCTCTCCTCTCAGTATATTTCAATTATACAATACAGTATTATCAGCTATAGTCACCATGTTATACATTAGATCCTCAGACATTATCTTATAGCTGAAAGTTTGTACCCTTTTACCAATCTCTCCCTATTTCTTCAAGCCCCTGGCCTCTGGTAACCACATTTTTATGCTCTGTTTCTATGAGTTTGAATTTTTATTTAGATTCTACATATAAAAAATTCTGTGTAGTATTCGTCTTTCTCTGTTCGGCTTATTTCACTTAGCATAATACCATCAAGGTCCACACATGTTGTTTCAAGTTTTTTTCTTTCTCATGGCTTAATAATATTCTATTATATAGAATAATAGAATGCACTATATTCATTCATAAATGGACACTTAGGTTGTTTCCATCTTTACTATTGTGAATAATGATGCAATGAACATGGAGTGCAGATATCTCTTTGATATCCTGTTTTCGTTTCTTTTGGATATATATCCAGAAGTGGAATTACTGGATCATATGGTGGTTCTATTTTTAATTTTTTGAGAAATCTTTATACTGTTTTCCATAGTGGCTGCACCAATTTATATTCCAATCAACAGTGTACAAGTTTCCCTTTTCTCCACATCCTCGCCAGTACTTATCTCTTGTCTTTTGATGACAGGCATTCTAACAGGTGGGAGGTGATATCTCATTGTGGTTTTCATTTGTATTTCCCTGATGATGAGTGATGTTGATCACTTTTCTTGTACCTATTGGCTATTTGTATGTCTTCTCTCGGAAAATATCTATTCAGTTCCTCTGCATTTTTATCAGATTGTTTGCTTTTATTTTTTATATTTTGCTATTGAGTTATATGAGTTCTTTATATTTTCTCCTATTCCATAGGTTATCTTTTCATTTTGTTGTTAATTTCCTCTACTGTGCAGAAGCTTTTTAATTTGATGTAGTCTCACTTGTTTATATTTGCTTCTGTTGTCTTTTCTTTTGGTGTCAAATTCAAAAATTCATTACAAAGAACGATGTCAAGGAGGTTACCCCCTATGTTTTATTCTAGGAGTTTTACAATTTCACATCTTAAAGTTAAACCTTTAAACTATTTCAGGTTGAGTTTTATGTGTGGCCTGAGTTCAGTTTCATTTATTTGCATGTGATTGTCCAGTTTTCCCAACTATAATTCATATGTTTGAAAGTTTGTTAGAATCCTGAGTAAGTTTTAGGACATAAAAGGATCCTGAGACCAAAAAGTTTGAGAACATCCGAGTTTTATCAATCACTCCACCTATGCAGCCTGCAAATCAATTACTGCTGCCACTGTCTACACTTTAATTCTTATCTACTTACTGCTGCCACGATCTACACTTTATCTCTTATCTACAATGAGTATCATTAGTTTAGCCTCGACCAGGGACTATCACTTGTGTTTGAGAGTGACAGGAGAACCCACTGGAATCAAAGCATCTTGAGGGCAGGGACTGTGTCATTTTCATCCCTGTATCCTCAACACCTATTTTGGAGCCTCATATATGGAAGTTGCTTAATTTAAAAATTGTACACAAATGAACAGATGTGACAGCTTGATTTGTTGACATAAAATGAATTTCTAGGTTTCCTTGATGTTCAAAGGAGAATCTGAAATGATATTAATGATGCTAAAGCAAGAAAGTTCTGAAGTGACATACTATCAATAGACCTGAATAGACATAACATTATATTGTAAAATATAATAATAATAAAACAGTAACGGCTAATCTTATTTGTGTGCTTCATGTGTCAAACACTGAGCTAAGCACTTTGCATTCATTATATTATTTATTCCTGAAAGTAATTCCAGGAGTTAGGTGTCATTATTCTAATTTAACAGACAAAGAAGCTGATAGTTGTAGAAGCTAAAGCCTACAGCTTGCCTAAAGTCACCCACCAGTGAGGGACAGAGCTTGGCTTCTGACTCCACCAAAATAGACTATCCTCCCCCTAAAAGGATAAGAACTATTTAGAGCATTTGTGTCTATTATGTCATCACATTCTCACAGCAACCCAGACTAAAGTAAGACTCACAGGTAATATCCCTATTTACAAATGTGGAAACCAAGACACAGAGGAGTCCTGTGAATTACCTAAGGTCCCACATTAAGTGGGAGGCAGAGCGAAATCCCACTCAGAGGCATCTCTACTTGGTCATGGAACCATTGTTCCCAGGAAATCAATGAACACAACAGGCATTTCAATTTAACCAATACTTACTAAGTGCATATCCCAATAGCAGCCCCACTGCCTGAGATGCAGACAGACTGTCCTTCAAAGACTAAAATTTTATTCAGTACACCAATTTAATAGATACTTTGAGTAGCACTGCTTGATGAGTAAAAAATGTACATATTAGGTAAAAAAAAAAAAACTAGTTGTGTGCAGGATAGAAAGTGAATGAGAAGCGATATATGGTAGAGAAAGGGAGAAAATGTGGGAAATAGAGGTGAGAAAGACTGACCGCTTCTGTAAACGATTTCTGTCCATAGCGATCTTTTCAAGAAGTATGAAGAGAAGTAAACAGGAGATCAAGAGATTGGGTTTGTGATGTAGGTTTTTCTAATACTATCTGTATGGCCTATGGGAAATCACAGTATTCTTAAATCTGTTTTCTACCAATAAAATGAGGAGGTTGGGCTAGATCAATAATTTTCCATTTTTTCCCTATACCATTCCCAGTCTTACTACCAGGAGATAAAGTTCTCAATATGTTGTGTTTTTCCAGAAATAACATTTAATATATAAATGAGCTACACAAGCATATATACATCCATCTATTTTTTACACAAATAGAATTACATTATGCATATTTTTCTGAAACTTGCATTTTCTACTTAATAACAGATCTTGAAGATCTTTAACAATACATACAGATTTATTTTTCCTTTAAAAACAGCTATTTAATATTCCATTATTTGAAGGCACCATAATTTATTTAGACAGATCCCTATTGAAAGACATTTAGCTTGTTTCTCATATTTTGTTATTACAAACATTGCCATGGTGAACCTCCTGGAGCAATTTAAACCTTCAGTGTTCAGCAGAGAACACATCATTCTTTGTAGAAGTCCTGAGGTATGGCCAGGAAGCCCCAGGGTTCCAGGAAGTATAGTTTGAAAACTACTAAACAAGATGATTTTAAATTTCCTCATATCTCAATTAAATGAAACTGTTTCAAACCCCAGTGTTCCTTTCTCTCACACATTATTTCGCAGTGTCTCCTAACAGTTTTGAGTAAGTAGATACTTACTCAAATCAGATTATAATCAATTTGAGGTTATTGATTATTTAGCCTCTTTTGCATTCTTCAAAGCCTACCATAGCACTGAGCGAGGCATGAGAGATGCTTAACAAATACATATGTTGTGTGGTATTAGAAGAGAATTGGGTTGGTAAAACAATGCTAGCTATACTTCTCTGTGGATTGCATTTGTTCAAGTAAAGTGTGAGTACCTAATGGTTAACCTTGACTTTAGTACAGAGAGCTTCAGTGGGTTAGATGCAGTTTAACTGTCAGTCAGATAGGAACGTAAAGGTGAAACAGGTAATTCCTTCATGCATGTTTTGCATTTTTTAGGGTTACCAGCTGTGCACAACTCTGAAGGGACCACTCATGTTATATTGTATGTAAATAGCACCTCTTAGAGTTGTGCTCCAGTTGGCTAAATTCATATAGGATAAAACATGAATTATGCCCCCTATAGCTGTCCAGGGTATTGGTGAAATACATATTCCCCTCTCCTCTATTCTCAGGAACTTTATTCCATCCATTATTCTTTTCATTACCTGAATCCTTACCATTCTGCTTACTCTTCCCATGTAGACGTGCTAAGTCTCTTTCATTATCATAGTAGTGGTCATAATCATGGTGGTGATGATGACTAATCCCTTGCCTATCTCACATCTCTCTTTCATAGGTGAAGCTTTTTGAAAGTATAGTCTATACTCCTGTAGTCAACTTTACAGCCATTGCACTGGGTGATTTTTAGTCATCATCCTACTCTCTGTGGCATGAGCCACTATTCACTACCTCGTCCTCTTAAAAACTCTCCTTTCTTCTTTTTGAGATAGCACTTTTCCCTGGTTTCCCTCCCAGTTCTTTGTTCACCTCTTAGGCTTTTTCAGGAGCTCTTCTCTTTCTACTCAGTCCTTACATCTTGTCTCCCAGAGGTCTGTCTGCTGGTTCTGTTATTTTCAGTCTCTTTCTAACACATTTGCCTTGACTTTTTAGTCTTTCTCATCTGTAGTCATCTTTGACTTTTCATTCTTTCCCATCCATAATATTCATTCAATAAGTCAGCAAGTTTTGTCATTTCTAACTCTTGTATATATTCAAATCTGATTATGTCTTTTTACACCCACAGTCACTCTCTAGGCAAACCACAATCTTCCTAGATTATTGCAATAGTCTTCTAATTGGACTCCTTGCTTCTGGTCTAGTCCTTTCCAATGCATTGTGCTTCTGATGAACTTTCTAAAACATACACCTGCTCAAATATTCAGATAGCTAACATTTTCAGTAGTTTCCTATACCATTCAGGATCAAGTCCAAATACCTTTGCTTAGTAGTATTGAAAAATAAAATTCAACCAAGTAAATTTCAAAATCTAATTGATGTTATTAAGTGATTCAAGAACCAGGCAGCATCCCATCTAGCAACTAAATGGGCACTCCAGGAATTATACAAAATGAAAGGTTTTTACAGGAAGAAAGGTGGGGTGAGGGAGTTTTTAACAAAAGAAAAGAAAGAATTATTTTTATTTATAACAGGACAACTTTTTCTGTGGGGGAAAGTAAAGTTTTGTTTGTTTTGTTTTCATTATTATTATTATTATTATTATTATTATTATTTTTATGCAGATTGCCTCTTCTTTTTATGGAAAGGATGTAGAGGGACCATATGAGAGATTACCTACTGGTACTTGACCAGGAAATTCAGGACTGGTTGATTAAGATTATGTTTCTAGGAAAGGTCGAAACAGTAATTAGGTTTGTTATCATAGGCTTTAGCACAAGTTATGCCACTTTGGGCATGTGGTGTTCTCCTTAACAGCACAAAAACCTTTCTTAACTTTGTGCTGTTTATCTCCCAGCTTTATCTTCCATCACTTCTTACATTTCATCATTCCTATGTTTACGTAGTCAATCTCTTCTTGGAATAATATTTCTCATCTTGCTCTAATTTTCCTTATCTTTGCTTCCGTTTCTGTAACACCAATTTTCATCATTCTTATACATCTACCTCAAGTATCGTCTCCTCCAGGAAGCCATCCCAAGCCCTGATGCTCATTTGGCCTTCTCCCTCAGTCTATGTTCACACAGGTCTTGAGTATAACTTTCTCCTAGTATTTGCCAATGTATGATGTAATCACTGATTGATCTTTGTATTTCCAATACAGAGAACAAAAAATAAATATTAGTTGGATGAAAGATAGGTAAACTGTATTTCAGTGGGGTTATTTTGAGGAAGAGTACCTATTTTCATTAAATCTTAATACTCAAATGTTGAAATTTATTGCATGACTTTTAATATTTTTTTCTTGATTATATAAACAAGTGTTAGAGAATATGCAAAGAAAAGGGAACCCTGATGCACTGTTGGTGGGAATGCAAATTAGTACAGCTACTACAGAAAACTGTATGGAGAGTCCTCAAAAAACTAAGAATAGAACTACCATCTGATCCAGCTATTCTACTTCTGGATTTTATCTGAATAATACAAAAACACAAATTTGAAAAGTTGTATGCATACCTATGTTCATTGTGGCATTATTTATAATAGCTAAGAAATGAAAACAATCTAAGTATCCATCAACAAATGAATGGGTAAAGAAGATGTGGAACATATTTAAAGTGGAATAGTACTCAGCCATCAAAAAGGTGAAGTCTTGACATTTTCGACAATATGGATAGAACTTCAGGATATTATGCTGAGTGGTAACTCAGATGGAAAAAGACAAATACCATATGATTTCACTAATATGTGGAATATAAAAACAAAACAAATGAATAAACAAATAAACAAAACCAAACTCATAGAGGCAGACAAGAGATCAGTGGTTACCAGAGGGAAGCGGGGTGGTGGTTCGAAGATGAGCTAAGCAGGTAAAGGGGATCAATTGTATGGTGATGAATGGAAATTGTACTTTTGGTAGTGAGCATGATATAGTGTATACACATGTCAAATTATAATGTTCAACACAACACTTGAAACTTTTATAATGCTGTACACTAATGTTACCTCAGCAAAACTTTCCTTTTTAAAAAGTATATTTCATTACAATTGGTGTAATGTACTTTGATGTAAATGAAAATTAATTTTTAACATATCCTCCTTCTAGTTAACCTACCTCCATCATATTATTAGACCCAACAAGTCAATAAACTATTTTGCTCTAGAGAAAAAAAATGAAGTTGATGTCTGTATTAGTTGACAGTTCATAACATTGCCAAATAAGAGTCAATAAAAAGTGATCAAGACAAAGTTGGAGGAAAAACAAACCTTATAACACCTTTTTCTAAAATAAAATGAGACTATATTCTTTTTTAAGTATTTACTCTAGTCATCTATATAACCTTTCATTCTTCTTTTTCTGTATTCATGCTTCTCCCTTGAACTCTTTCTCTCTCTAATACCTTCTCCTGAGTGCTCTTATTTTATCTCTCACTCCGGTTTTTCTCTAGGTTTTCTAAGTCTGTCTCCTACCCCAGCCAGGTTCCCCAGGCTTTACTTGGCCCCCTGACCCCTCCTTCCTCTCCCAGGACTGTATTTCCCCTGCCTCTCATTTGCCTCCCAGCAACCTAAGCAGAACAATAGTGGAAGTGGAACTGGCACTCTGACAAAGAAGAGAGCAGTTGGAAAGAAAACTTTACTCATCAAGAAAGAGGCAAGTATCTTAAAAATATCTGTGGGAAGGTATTTGTTTGCTAAATCATCTGCTGCTTCAGATATGGAACTTTGAGCACTATGGTTTCCACTTCGGTGGAGGTGGGGAAGAAGCGCCTTCTTGGGCTGGATGACTGAGCAGATGTGAAGAATTATAGACCTCAATAACTTAGACTTGAATAAAATTCAAGATTTTTCTCCCTTTATTCATGTTCTTTCTTTCTTTCTGAAAGGCCTGTTGCAGGGATTCAAAGGGCCGCGTACTGCCCTGAGCTGTGAGTCACAACTCCCACTGAAGCCAAGGAGCTCATATGTATGTATTCAGAGAAAGTATTGGGCCTTGGGGACTCAGATTAAATAACAACAGCCCAGTATTTTGTTTGCTTATTTGCTTAAACCTTTATAAAAGAAGCAAGAGGTCTGCTGTACCTGAATGCCTTTTTATAGTCATTTAAAAAATACACAGTAGAATTTAAATTCCCACAGTAGATCTCCTGCTTTATAGCACAAATAATAACAGTCTATCTTACCCTGTGCCCCAGGTCCGGGAGAGAGTCATAGAAAAGAGGCAGGAATGAATTTCTAACGTGCCAGCCTTTCACTGAGAAAGTTCTGTTTTTATCCCCAGGGAACTTAGCACCAGGGACTGAAATTCACCATTCCCTGTAAACTGCATGAAATACATAAACGGCTTTTATTTTTCAGAGCTAGATGGCTGAAGGTAACAAGGGCCACTCCACTGGCTTTAGGAAAAACAAAGGTGTACAAGCTAGAATTCCAGCCCGGACTGCTCTTTCATACCTTCTCTTCCTAGTTTACAAACCCTTTCTCCTCATCTCATGGATTCTTCTCCCACAAATAAATCAAAATCATATCCAATATCAGTTCTCTTGGCCATCCCTCTCCCAGAAGGTTTTTTCCCCCTGCTAGTACAGAATCAATGTACTTTTAAAAATCAAGATAACTATATCAGATATTTTTAAAAAACAAGATTATTTCTAAGGTGTATAAATATTTTATACTCTGCCATTCCTGTTATATTTTTTATTTTTTAAAAAAGCTTTCATTTACATTTTTATTGATTTCAAAGATATTACATACCAACCACTATAAAATAATAAAAAATACAGAGATAAATAAGGGAAAAAGTTAAAGTTTCCCCCAATTCTATTGTCCAAGGCAACACTGTTAACAGTTCCCAAAACATTTATATTTAAAATTTTAAATGTAAAATGAAATATTGAAGAGATTAGTTAGATAGTATATACTGTCTCTCTTCCAGACATTTCTGAGTTCTCCAGTCCCCAGAGAGACTTCTAGGTGCAGACAGGAGGGTCTAGACACTTCTGGCTTTTTGTAATATCAGCCCTGGAATGTGGCACCTTCTCTGCCCAAGTACAGTTCTACCTGCTGGCAAATTCCTTCCCTATAGCTTGTTCTTGTCCTTTATTTCACTACCTAAACACAAGTGGAAATGTCTCCCCAAGCTTCTTAACTCCTAGTACTCCAAGATGCCCGAACGACAGAATTCAGAGTTCACTTTCACTCTGCCCGCTCTCTATCCTTTGTTTTTTCCTCCTGGCCTGAAACTTGACACTTTGGCACTCAATTGGCAAAATTAGGTCTGTTTGTTTCTGTTTATAAAGAAGATTAAACTGAACCAACATTAAAAGAATAAACAAAACTTTGTAACATTGACATTGCTAGTGAACTAAGGGAAAACAAGACAAAACTTAGTAACATTACATAATAGTAATACTAATAATATCATTCATGTGAAATCATTCTTATTTATATCTAAATCCTAAGGTGCACAATACTGATTAACTATATCATTCAGTATGTTATCATTCATTCATCTAACAAGCAACTATTTATTGCTTAATAAATTTTGTGATAAATATTATTTTATTACATGTGTATTAAATATTATTTTATTACATGTGTATTAAATATTCTTTTATAGGTTAACATCCTCCTTCAAGAAACATCATCTCCTTTCTTTAGAGTGATTACTGCTTCAAACACACTTTCCAACCTCAGGGTCAGCATGAACTGCCATATTTAACATGACCCCACACACTTGACCATGATGGATCCAATAATAGGCACTAGACCCAACTCAAGCCCAAAAGATCCATTCCCTGGGAAATTTCTGAATGAGAGCTGACAGAAGGTCTGTTTTTCCCCTGAGGAGGAAGCTGCTGGAATGAAATCTGAAATCCAGGGGCTGCTGGCTACTTTGTTTCCCACACATGGAACACTAGTCCTCAACCCTGGCTGCACATTAGAATCACCTCTGGAAACTTCAGAAAATGTCCTGGCACCAACCCCCAGATATTCTAGTTGACTTGGTCCTGGATAGGACCCCAGTGTCAATATTTCTTTAAAACTCCCCAGGTGATTCCAGTGTGCAGCGAGATGTAAGAACCAGTGAACTGGAAAAAAGTTTACAGTGGGAAGGAACAGTCATGACCAGCAGTAATGGCCAGAAGAGACCCACAAACACAGACTAGTGGCAAACGAATCCCTGTTTTAGACTTTCTTTCTGATTATTTGGTTGACAAATTGTTTTTTCAGTTACCTGAGATATTCCAATGTCTTTCCAGGAAGTCCTCCTTTCATCCTGAGCCAATTTAAATTGTGCAAATAAGGAAGTCCAAACTAGATCTCTGTTTTTGTGTGCTCAGGCTTAATAGAGTTTTACACTGGGAGAATAGTTTCTCTCCATTTTGTCTTCATTCACTACTTTATTAAGCAATAATGCCCACAATATGCTGGGTCCTACGCTACTTACCAGGACCACTAAAATGAAGAGACTATATAGTCCCTTTATTTGAGCATCTTCTGCTCCAGTGAGAAAAATGGCAAATCGGCCTGGAGAAATAGCAATATGAGAAGTGTTATAGTAGAAGTATTGACTAGTTACTGTGAAAGAACTGAGGAAAACTGTCGTGTAGTGAAATCATGGAAGCCTTCACAGAGAAGGTGGTTATGATGTTGCCTCTGGAGGAGTGTATTAGCGTCACCTGATAGATAGTGAAGGGTCAATGTGAGAATATGAGGAACTACCTAGCCAAGGGTCCAAAGTTACAAGAGAGTATTTTTGTTGTGGCTGAGGCTGAAAGTTCATTCTAGGGGCCAGGGAAGACCAGGGACAGAGGACAGACTGGGGATATCTGCATTCACCATGCTACATATTTGAGATTTGTCCTGTGGCTGCTGCAGAGACTTTGGAATGGTTTAGATAGATCAGTGCTATGAAGAGATTAGCATGTTGGAAAAAATTCTCTGGAGAAGTGATTGGGTAGAGACCAGACTGTCAGGAAGGAATCAAGTCAGGAGGATGTTGCAACTGTTCAGGAGAGAAATGATAGAATCCTAAACTAAGATTCTGATAATGGAAACCTAGTAAAACAAATTTAGAAAGTAGATTCCCCTGGACATAATAACCAATTGAGAACTCTTAAAGACAGTATATCTTTGTAGGGAGTAATGAGAAAAAAAGAATGGGGATGAAACCCTAAAGGAGGCTTACATATAAAGAACATGGGGATATGTTTTTGTAAGAAAAATTGCTTACAAAGGGAAAGAAGAAGAAGCTAGACAACTAGTAGAGCATGGTGCTATAGAAATTAATGATGTCTCCAATGACTTCTTATACCACATTCAAATGGAATGCAATTATCCACAAACTAAGATTCCTTTTTTTTTTCTCAGTTATATCTTGTTTTCACTCTGAGACTAATCAGGGGATGGGACTGATTAAACACAATCAAAAGCTGCTGTTTTCTCTGAGCCTCCTCCCATAACCCAGTCCCCACAAGACCACTGGACAGAGATGGAGATGGAGAGGAAGGATGGGTGAAGTATGCAACTAGGTGTTTGGTGTTGACCCACTTAGCTCTAATGACAGTGGGTCAAAATCCAGGCCAGCTCTGGGCTTGTTGGCAGGTGAACAAACTGGAAGTAAGACCTCTCTAAGGAGGTCTGGGGAACTCCAGTAGGGAACATTTGGAGTGGATGAGGTAACCTTGATTGCAACTTTTGTATGTGGTTATGATGTGGGACAGTGATATTGAGAAAGTGAGATTTTTAACTTTATTGTTTTCTTTGCTCTCTCTAGGCCCTTTACCTTAGCAAATGGTTCTTATTTAGATTTTTAACCCCTGAGTAGCTATATTCTGACTAATAAGATTTCTTCCTACTATATTATCTACATAGATAAAATCTCATATTCATATAAATATGATCATGGCTCTCGTAAACCTGAGGCAGAGACACTATAATGAAGGGGGATAAGGTGAGGGACAGGAAGTATGGTGAGTTTTTTCCCTTCCAAATAAATTTCTACCATAGTCCCTATTACATTCAGTATAAAATTCAAAGACATTTTACCCAGATCATGAGACCTAAAGGCCCTGCCTCCACCTCATCTTATAGTCCTTTCCCTCCTGGACTAATTAGTTTAACCTTCCTTTCCCCCTCCCCCATTAAGCAAATAAAGTTACGGTGTCCACAACAGACAATTTCAATAATATATGTATTTAAAAATTAGTGGCATACTAGATTTAAGTCAGGGCTTAAGTATGAAAGAAAATGGAAAGTTATTTTTAAGGAATGATAGAGAAGGAGAGAGAAGTTGGGAGGAAGGAAGCAGAAAGTCTCAGGGACCCAGAATGAAGGCTGGAAGAAGCTGCTATTGCTAGATGACCTTATCTGACCCAGAATTTTCCAAGAATGTGCCTCCATCATCCAATGGGCAGTCAGATTCTTCCTCCCTGGGAAATGGGGACTGTGGAGGTAGAGAGAAGAGAGCAGAACATTTGAAAGAAGAACCTTAATGAAAATAGTTCTTGAATGAATGACTCTCCCATGCCTACTCTAAAATACCTTATTTATAGAGGGCCTGGAACCATCTTTTAGTGGGCTAATCAGATAGAAGGAACTATCCACTGGGAAATCAAAATTATGTGTAAACAACTTTACTTCCTTTAATCTGCTTAAACACTGATTATAATATCTGGTACTAAAGGAAAAATACCATATCCTTTAGACCAATAGTCTCTGAACTCTTCCATTGTGTTGTAAAGTTGTACCATACTAAATTAAATTCCAATATTTATCATATGCCTATTTTGTACCACACTAGGCAATGACAAAACCGGTGTGTGAGTGCAATGCGTGTGTATAGAAGGGGATAGTTCTGGCAGAAAGGGCATAGGGAATGGTAAAAGTGCAATCCAAAAAGGAAATGGAAAGTTTTAATTACAGTGAAGTTTTTTACCTATCTTTATAGGCCGAAAAATGAGAGCAGGATGATACCAGGTGCACAGGCTCATCAGTTTTGGTATCTTGGATGTCATAGGTATTTGGAACACTGATTTTTAATGAAGGGGACGTGGAGAAAGGGGATCCATTAAGAGTAATAGTTCTTAATAGTAGCACATAGATATGGAAAAGAGAATAAAGTTCAGAGTTGGTGAGAAAACCTGGTTTTCAATAGCCCATCGATAAGGGACAGATAGTTACTGATGAGAGGAAGGAAAGGTTTCTATACTCTTATCCTGCCTCGCTTGATTTTACCTATGAGGCATTCATTTTCTTTTTCCGGTATCAACATCTGACTCTTCTTTGGGAAACCACCTCTGTCTCATTGTGTATGGTCTTGGTGGGACTGTCATTTTTAAGGGATCCTGCCCTAGCCAAGGAGTGAGCACATAGCACAGACTAATAGTGAGCAGAGTAGAGTGATACAATGTTGAAAAACACATGGAACTGATTCATCTCAGTGCTCTAAGAAGACTGCCCACAAGATTCTGCTCCATAGAACTCTCCTCCCCTAGAGTATCTGATTCCTGTCCTTTTTCAGGCTAGGATTTCAATCTTTCCTTCCAGTCATTTACTTTTTAATTTTTACATACTTGTTCATTGGCTTTATTTGGCCAAAGTTAGTTTTCCATATTTGCAAAGAAAGGATCCCAGGAAAAATATCCTAGACATTATCACCTAGCATGTTACTCAACACAGTCATAGCTAGATTATGGATTCATTTGATTTTTTTATATAAATTAGAGTATTTTTACACTCTACAAAACTTTGGAATTTGAGAAAAATTTAAATTTAATTTTCTTGTACCATGCCAATTGCAATGCAGAATTCAGAAATGGTGTAAGATTCTGAATAACATACCATGCCAGAGAAAGGCAGGCAGGGTCCCAGGGAAATGTTAAAAATAATCGTATCTAAGCACAGGATTTATTTTGCTAATTGAAGGGATGCCTATAAAGGAGAAAGGAGTAAAGATTAAAACCGACCAAGAAGATGCTAATTACTAATCTACAATGATTCAAGAGATGTGAGAATAGACATTTTAAACATACTTATATGTGATAATTATATTATGATTATATAAGAAAATATTATTTTTGTTTTTTGATATATGCGGTTGTATTTAGGGTAAAATAACATGACATCATGATTTTCTTTAAAAATATACCAGCAATCAAAACAACATCAAAGAAATCATGAAATCTAAAACAAGTGTAACAAACATGTTTAGTTCCTGGGGGTCTCTTATATTAGTAACATTCTCTCTGCTTTTGTATATGGTTGGCAATTTCTAAAATAAAAGTTTAAAAATATTAGTGAAACACCTTTCAAGTTAATTCTTCTGTGTATGTGTATTCTTGCACTGACATTTAGATTCTTTCATCATTTTTGAAAACTCCTTAGAAATTGTGTCTTTTGGCATTAGTTTTCATCCCCTTTTGTATTCTACTTAAGCTCATGATTTATAAAAGAGTTACTTATTAGTGGTGACCTGCTGACAGTAAATTATTTTATAAAGCTCTTTCTTTGAAATATACCCACTCTACTTCTCTAACATGCCCATCTACACATGAAGGAAAACCAAATGGTAGGAATGGAAAATGAAAAAGGAAAAGCCTATGATCAACTTACTTGTTTTTTGTGCTCTATCTTTTAAATGCTAAAATAATACGCCACCAAAAGGTATGTTACTAAATGTTCTTTAGAAAAAAATTGTTTTTCAAATATTCTAACCTACTGTAAAGATGTAAAGGTACTAGATTACTGAATGCTGGTAGTTTTTGCTTTACCTTTGATGTTCAGGTATTTTTAAAAACCCAAAGCTAGCCTGGTAAAACCCTATTTTATTTTTATTGCTTCTACTTTTTAATAGCAGCCAATCCTGGAGAACGAAGATCACGTAGAACAGAATGAGTCACTACCCAAACTATGAGAATGCTAGTATGAATAATTATTGTACATAAGTTAGACCATAGTACTTCATAATCTTTCTTGGGTATAGCTTACATAGTCCACCCCCTGGATTTCTGCAATGTTTACTACAATAATGAACAATTTGGTTAATCTACCTGTAAAAATTGATTTTGGTTGCCCTCCAATGTTTTGTACTAATGAGAATTTTCCTTTAAAACATAGCTGGTTCTGCCTCATCAACCCCAGACTTTCATTTTAGAGTGAATCTTCTAATTATAAAACGACCCAGTGACAGTCTGGACAAAAATGGTATTCTGGTTAACACTCACCACAAAAGAATATGGATGCCTGAGTTTATATCAATGCACATTGCCACCCCCACCCCACACCAAATGGGGGAACCTGTAGCAGTTAGTTATGAAATTATAGTATCTAAAACATTTGATACAGCCTTACTATTTCGGTATGCAGAGACACGTGTAGGTACTGACTATTCAGAGAGGAATATATCATCTGTTAAAGTTCAGATAGTTTTATGTGAATTCATTTTCAGACACAATCAGATGTTGAAAAGTTCTGATGATAGGCGACACCAATTGGCATTTTCTCAAACATTCTGCTAAAAGAAAAGAGGGAAGTTTGATAACATCAAGATCAGCTTCCCTTTTGTAAAGTTTTCTTAAATCATAACTTCTTTTCTATAGGAACAAAAGCAGCATGGCCCCATTTCAAAATGGGGACAAATAAATACTAAACAGAACTGAAAAAGATTTCAATGAGTCCATTTCATGTGGCTCTTCAACTTGACTACAGGAATATGATGTGGATTTGTTCAGGAATTACTGAAAAAGCAACAGGGAAAAGAATATAGTACATTTTTCCCCCCCTATTTGTTCTGTGAATTAAGGGAAAGGTGATGTGGTAAAATATTTTAAAAAATGTTATTAACTGTGCTCTACTCATGGGAAAAGCAAACTGTAGCTAGCTTGTATTTGTTTATTTCCTCTTTGTTTCAAAAAAAGATTTGCAGTGGCTATAAGATTGGTAAGTAAGGGCATAGTTACCGATAAAAGATCCTCTGCTTGAGAACCCATGAAAGGAGGATTTTCCCTGCCCCTTCTTTATGTGACTATGTAACTCCCAAACGGTGATTTCAAAATGGTGCAACAGCAAAATTTGGCCTCTGCTTCAGAGAGATGACTTCAGGGGTAGATTAGCAAATAGTATTCATCAAGTGCTTTCTGTAAAGTATACAGTGTCTATGAAAGTTTTTCCATCATTCATTCCCTCCACCCAGGCTGTGTGATTCATCCTTCCCATAGGTGCTAGACTCAGGTATGTTAGGGCAGCACCTACAGCACAGAGGTGGGGGGGGGGGGTAGGTTCTCTTTGTTTCAGCATTGCACACATCTGTGCAGGAATGAATTAGCAATATAAGTGACTAAAGCTATAGAAATTTCATTGATGCATTTAAGGAGTAAACTTTAAGCAGCAAATGCAAATAAGTAATCAATCCACTTTGGACTTGCTCGAGTTTAGTTTATCAGGGTTGAGGTGGAAGCAGTACCTTAATCAAGCTTATTCTACCCAAATGTGTGTTGCATGCTGAACATGGAAAGAAGATTCTGCACTGAATGTAAAAGTTCTCCTTAGGGGACTGTAATGTAAATGAAATGAAACCAAAATTCAAAAACAAGTCATATGAGAAAGTTCGTGTCTTTTCAAGTCACCCCTTCTATTCCACAAGGGCATTCATTCTGCCCTATAGTCCTGAGAACTTGAACAAATGTCTCACCAACCCCTTATAGGTACGAATTCAGCACTGCCCAAATTTCTCTGTGGAGAATCATGTTAGATCAGGCCTTTGTTCAGGCTCCTTAGCTTCTCCTCAAGTTTTCTTCTTTTACTAATTGCTCTTATATTTGACTTGGAGAAAAGGTGGTGAAGGAAAACACGTTTGTTTCTCTTTCAAGCTCTAAAATAGGGTCTTTCCGTTCTTTTCCTCTCAGATTGTTACTGAGGCTTCGTGCTCATCAGTTGTTCTTTGGAGAGAAAATAAGAAGGAAAAAAGTAGATGATAATATGGGTAATTTTAAGTGTAGGCACGAACAAAAACTTCTTGAAAGTCAGGTTGTGGTATGCGTTCTTATTTTAGTTTTGCCCCTGTTAACATCTTCTCAATAAACAGGTGCATACACTTCCCCAAGCTGTCACTGTTGTTTATTTAGCCTGTATGTTTCAAAATCTACTAATGGGTGCTACCCAACCAGCTTGAAGCTTGACTTTCAGAAACCAGAGCCTTGGAGTTTTAATGAGACTTTTGTAAAGTGTAGTCCAATGGGTTTGTTAGAAGAGGCGCATATCTCTCAAAGATACCATAAGAATATCACTTTTGTATGTTAATTATAGTTCAACAAATAGGAAAAAATGATTATGAGTAATAGCTCTCAGCTTTCAGATAGTTCTTTTAATGTTCAAAGTGCTTGACAAACATTAATTAAATCACTGGCAGTCAAATTAGATAAATATGTTCTCTGTATGTGTGTAGCTGTACCTTCCATGCACAGTCTTCTAAATCACATCACTGCAGATCAAACATTTTTTTGCCATGTGAACTTAGTTGGTTGACACTGATTCCAAGCAACAGATAATTACTGGAAGGGCTAATCATGAGGAGAGATTATGTAAGCTTTGTTTGTTTTTAAACAAAAACATGAATTTATCCTTGATAAAAGCTACAGGATAAACCACAGTATAAAACGTTTCTGTCTCTAGGCCAGAAGGTAACAATGATAAAGCAAATTCCCTCACATTATCCTGTTGAAATAGCTAAACCCTAATTTAAAGAGATAATTTCATCAACAGAGAGTGCATTTTATGCTTTTTGGGCTATTGATATTTTTGGCCTCTTTAGCACCAAAAACAAGAAGGCTTTTCAGGCTATATTATGGTGTTAATTTTAGGAATATGGTAATTATTCATTAATGCTAGGAATCCTTGGTCACTACTGACTTGAGAAACATTTGGGCCAGCAAATTAAACAGTAAATTTCATAATTATTTTAAAAATAACTTACACTTCTTTTTCCTTCATTGAATTTAATGAAGCTTTCCAAACCACCCCCAAGAGATTAACTGCTCCCAATGGACCTCAGAACAAAGTATATTCCAAACAGAAAAAGAGTGTTAATAGCATTCCTTTTTTAAATAACACCTACCAAATTAACACACTCTACCCACCTACATCAGACAATTGGGAGAAGGCATGCATATGCATGTGCGGACACAACTTAGCCAGAGTCAGGCTTGATTTCCTTGAGATGCTCGAGCTGCACAATTACAAATGGAGGGGACTTAAGTTTCTCCATCCATTCTGACTTCCAAACTAGCCTAGTCTGTTCCCAGGGAAAGAAAAGTACTCATTAATTATCTTGCAGTTTGCTGAACAAAAGAACATCTAGTTCAACCAAGTTGTCTTTTTGGAAAGACTTTGCAAAAGTACCGCTAGGAGTCATGACAGTTGTTCATGTGGATCTCTCACAGTGATATTTGTTTCCCTTTTATAGAAGTGCTAACCTGTATGCCTATAAGGCTAAAATCTGAGAGATTCCTGCAGTTCAGTAAGATTATAATATGCTCAGGGTAATACCCATAGCCCACATGGTTTAGACATGCCAGCAGTAATGGAACCATAGTGATATGGTACTACATCTGCCTTACCATTTCTACTGTTAGACTCTTGTCACATCTTAGGAGTAAAGATAAATTCTCTGTATTTAAAGCAGGGAGTCATTGCTGTGATTGATTTTGGGCCCAGAAAAACATATAAGTCTCTATGGTATAAGTTTGTTCTCCCTTCAGTATGGAGACACAAATTTAGACTTGGCTGGGAATGTTTAAAGGGCTTCAAAAATTTAATAGTATCCCAAATGTAAATGGCCTTAAAGATAATAAAATATACATATGCTTTGTTCATTTTGAATTGTACTGATACTTACAGTCAAAGTTCACTGCCTCCATTTCCTCACTTCTTACCACTCCACCCAATGGAAACTGTTTTCTTAGAGGTTACACATGACTTCTTTCTTGTTAACTATACTAACTTTTAATGCTCATTGTCCTTGACCTTTTTGTTCCATTTAACACTGTGGCCTCTCTCCAACCAACACCGCCTACTACCCCTCATAAATACCCAATACTTGATCTCCTTGACATTTTTGTCTTCCTTGCTAACCTTGCCACTAACCTTGCCTACCTTGCATCACCTCCGGTCCAGATTATCACACAGGCCTCCATCTGGTCTTCCAGATCCTGATCTCTCCCTCCTCTAATCCAGAATGCCAGAGTGACTAATCTTCCAAATATCCATACTTTAACCTGACCTCAAAATCCCTTCTTATCTACAAGGCCTTACTTACCTCTCCTGCTTCATCTCCTTTACTTTCCTCCTGGCTCTTTACACTTTAGAAACACTCAGCCTTTATCAGTCTCTAACACACTAAGCTTGATACTTTCTTCTGAGTGTGTACTAGTTTACTCTCTGCCTGCAGGGCTCTTCTCCAGATCATCTCATGACTGGTTGTTTCTTTCATTCAAGTAAGTCATTGTTTGAATGTTCCCCAGAAAGGTCTAACTTACTCCCCAGATAATCATTTTCAAATCCTCACATTTTATTTTCTTTAGAGCCGTTATTACTATTTGGTAGTTGAGTATTTATCTGTTCCTCTCTGTGTCCTAAATGAAATGTATGCTCTAGGAGAGCAGGAGCTTCTTTTTCACGACTGCTTTACCTAGAAATTCTTATTTTACTGCTTTTCCAGAGCCTAAAACAGTGATTAAAGATTAATGAAAATGTTGAATGATGAACAGTATAGATTATATCATTTCCATTTTATCCAACCCTATTCCCCACTATTTCCATATAAGCACGCTTTACAGTCAACATAGGCTGTTCTACTGTCTATGGAATTTATTTTCTATGGTGTCAGGTGCATTGACCATTTTTCTCCAACCAGAGACCCTTTTTATACTTTTCCAGCCCTAGCAGAGTGCTGAGCAGCATTTGGTATTTATTTAACAAGCACTTATTGATTTATTTCCAACTGTAACGTTATATACTGCATCACTGAGCACTTTTACATCAGTAGAGCTGAAACGGAAATAAAAATAGGTCGACCATAAAACACCAGCATAAGGGCTCATGACAGGGTGAGAGCTTTCTTTCCTAATTTCTAATTCAATTTGAGTAGCAAACTAAAGTTTTTGGAATGAGGATGTGATGAATAGGAGGGTATACCTTGGAAAAACTTCTTGCTTCCTTTTCTAGCAATTGAGAGGTGGCAATCTTTTGGGTGCTGATCCTCTTCCAACACTAAGGTGCTCAGATCTATGAATACTGTTATTGACTCTTGTTTCAATGCCGAAGTCATCTTGGACTTTGTACATATCTTTGATCCCTAGATATACTCAATGAATCCATCTTTTCCTTAGTGGCTTTTAGGGCTAACATTTCTTTTTAAATCCTACTTGATACTTCAGAATGTAACAAGTGCAGGTTATGCTCACCTGTCTCCTCCCATCCCCCCACTCCCTGCCCCCAAACCCGTCCCTTTGCCGAATCCACCCAGAATGATCTCTTATTGCGTTAAGTCTAAATTTCTCAGGCTAAAATTCAGGCCCTCTATCAATGCTTCTAAACTATCATTTCAGCTTGGTTTTCCATTTTTTCTAAACTGAACTTCTTGTTTTAATTCACCTGATCACCTGTTTTCCCCATTCAAAGCTCGCTCATTTTCTTCTCAGTGCCTTGGTTCAAGCAATTTCTTTTACTTTTTTCCTATCAACCAATCTAAATTCTACATTTCCTTTTTTGTCCTTTGACAATGTCTTCTCTTAATTTACATGATTTCCAGCTTAAGATTTTAATTTTACCATTGAATCCTTGGTTATTAACGGTGAATTGTTTATCATTTTGTTTCATATTTTCCTCCCCTTTAATGTTGTGATTTTCTTGACAATAGAGACTTCATAATTCACACAGTCATGCACAGCTCTTGGCATCTCCTAGGATGAATGTGTTTGGTTGGCTCCATGGCTCCAGAGGCCTGGACAGAATTGTCTAGATTACAAAGATGAACTCTGACTGGGCGAGATGGAGCTAGTGCAACAGGAATCCTTGAAACCAGCGGGACAAAATGGCCTCTGACAGCAACACCTTTCTAGTTAATGCCAAGTTTATTTCATACATCACTCAGATCATGTAGGCAAAACTGCAAAGTCAAAGACCTCTGATGTTGCAAAACTCTGTGTAACTGGTATGCGGTAAGTATAAGCCAGATGTTGGCAGGTATATGAGACAAGATCTGAGCTTCAATTCTAGCTTTGTTTCCAATTAGCCTGGGTAATATTGAGCAAGCAATTTACCCTCTCTGGGCGTTAGTTCTTCATCTGTAAAATTTTGAAAAGATTGGACTCCAGATGATATTAAGGACTAGATAATTCAATTATTAAATTACATGATTCTATTTCAAAATCAATGAAATGGCTGCCATAGCCTTCGGAGTTTTTAATATACTGTTCTGTGGGATAAGATTTACTAGTTTTCGTGTGTAGTTAAGAACCCTTGCTTTCAGTTTTTTTGGCATTTACACTTTTCTTTTTCCCAATTTGTGTTAAAGTGGATGGACAGATGGTTTATTAGGCTTTCAAATGCTTGTAATGCTGTTGTTCAATTTACAATGGTTTTAAACTTTGAAGGTCCACATAGAGCCTGGATTTTGTTTAGCATGGAAGATAGTTTTAACTCTTCAATTTAAGGATAATAATGTTTACTCAGATAAGTTAAAGCAACTTGTGGATGTAACTCCAAAGGCCTAATTAGTTTCCTTTATTTTGGTATGTTTAACTCATTTCCACACCACAGTCTAACTCTTCTGAGTTGCAGTTTTAAAAACTAAGTTATCAGACTTCCAGTTACATTTGCAGGTTTTGCCTTCTCACTCATTTAACCCACAACCTCATTCCAAATACAAAATCCTTTAATTCAGAATTCCAGGAAAGACAAATACCTCACTTTACAGGTAAGAAAACAAGAGACCTACGAGGTCCCGGTGCTCTTTCTCCTATATAATAAAGAGCTAAAGTGAGCTATGGTTGCAAGGAAAAAACACCTCAAACTTGTGAATTTATAAGCCCCAATAGAAACATCCATTCCTTGACATTTAAGTGTCAATTAAGAGAAAGTATAGATGGAAGGAACAATGAGAGTAAAAGATGGTCACCACTGCTATTGCTTTGCTTTGTGATTTGTAATTACTTAACGTGACTCTTCATCTAAGTGGGGCCACGAACGTATAATTCTTGAGCACCCAAACTGCATCTGGTGTTAAGTAGTCAGAACCGAAAAGACGCGCAAAATGTGGGTAAAGGAAAACCTGCTAAGAGGGTTCCAAGAGGGTGACCAGAGGGAGGGAAATTAGGACGCACTGGCAAAGCAAGCGTCGACATGAGAGCACCAAAGGAGGTTGAGGTGGCGGGGAAGAAGCCAGGTCCACACGGAGGCCCCGAGGCTCCAGCAGATCAGGGAGAAGAACTGGGACGGTGAGAGAACTGACCCACAGAAAAACTGAAGGAGGAAGCCGGGGCTGACCTAGTGAGCAGCGAAGACCTTCCGGAAAGAGAGAAGGCGCGAATGCGAGCTTAGAACAAGCCCACGGAAGCTGGGAAAGTACAAAAAAGCTGAAGGGGCAGACTGCGGGTATCGACGAAATGCAAAAGGGGGTGCGGGGCATTTGGAAGCGAAGCGAGGCCCTCGGAGCGGGCAGGTGAGGCCAGGATCGGTGGCAACCAGCAGAGTTGAACAAGCGCGGCTCCCGTGGGCTAGAACGAAGACTGACTCGGGCCCGCGTCCGCAGCATCCGGGCCGCACAGGGGGCGGAGCCTTGGACGCGGGGGCGGGACGAGGGGCGGGGCCCGCGCCTGACGCGCCTCAAGGCCGCAGCGGCCGCGGTTCGGGAGGGGCGGTGGCGGCGGCGACCGCGGGGGAGGGGCACGGCGTCAGTGCGTCGCCGGCTGGGCCGCTCCGGTGGCCAGGAGGGAGAGACGAGGAGGAGGAGGAGGAGGAGGAGGCGGAGGAGGAGGTGAGTTGACTCCGGGCTGGGGAGCCGCGCGGGCCGGCGGGGGAGGCGGGGAGCGCGGCCCCTCCCCTCTCCGGCGCCCGCCTCGCGGGGCCGCGCGGCGCGGAGTTCCCAGAGGGACTGCGGCGACTGCGGCGGCGGCGGCGGCGGCGGCGGCGGCGGCGGCGCGGGGAGCCGGGCGGGGGGGCGGAGCTGAGGGCCGCGCGGACGGCGCGGTTCCCGGGCGCACGCGCTGCGCTCCCTACTCTGCTGTCCGCCCGGTGCCCGGAGCGGGGCACTCACTTCAGTCCTGCACGCTAACCATTTCTGATTTCATTTTCTTGGGTTCTGCACCTCGTGCATACTGGCTTCCCGCAGTCCGGCGCGCCACTGCTCTGCGCCGCCGGCGAGGGGCGCGTGGGGCGCGTCACCCTCGCGCGGGGAGAAGGGAGGCCGGGTTCCCAGAGTTGGTCGGAGTAGGCGGAGGGGCCTGCTTACCGACCGCGAGACTGCCAGGCCGATTGTCCCTCGCTCCGCCCTCCTTCAGGCCTTGGTTGAAGGGACCCTTTGCGCCTGACCCCATTATCGCCCTCACTTTCCTGACCTTACCAGCTCCTCCGTCCCTTGTGTCAGCGGAGACTGAAGACTTCACTCTGCCCTCCCAGAAATCCCTCCTATGAGGATCCAGTCGATATGTTCGGGTGGAAAGTCTCTCTGAATTTAAGTCGTAAATCCACCATGTACCCAACAGCGAAGTTGCAGTACCACGTTAATTTAACCTTCAGTCCCAAGGGCGTTTTTTTTTTCCTCTCCTAGATACAACTTTTAGAGTTTTCTGAGAACTGTATTGCATTAGATTATCTTTGAGATAATTCTTAAGTTAGCACTTTGAGGGAGTGTGACTGGAGGTTCAAAGAGGAGGCTTTACACTTTTTCCTTCACCTGTATCACAGTTTGAAATGGAAAACGTGAGTTGATGGTGATTTTCCACATGAGGTGGGTTTCAGAATGCAGCCCCTGTGTGCTGTGGCATGCCTTAGTTATTTGGTGTTACCCCTGAAGTTAATTTTGAAGCTCAACATAGTGGTCAGTAAAGGAGCTGCTGAAAAGTCCAGTATAATTCAATAGAGCCGTTTTATTAGACTCTATTAACCTGTTTAACCTTAAGCTAAAGCATGGCAGGAGTTTCATGTAGGAACCCACATACCAAGTTCAGTATTGAATTTTAATTAGTGCGTTACAGGTATGAAGTGGAGTAGATTCTGCTCAGCTCCTACTCCCTATTTTATGTTTTCATTTCATGAAACAGTTTTAATATTGAAGGTTGGAGGAGTACCTTTTGAATTCTGAAACTTTCTTTGACGGACTTGAAATCCGAATAGGTAAAATATGAACCACACTGAGATAAGGTTGGAAACAGTGAATTTCATAGCATTACCAATTTGAGAAGTTAAGATGGCTTCTTTTTGAAACCGTTTTTGACATTTTAATCTTATGGACCACAGAAGTACAGAATTTTCTATTTGTAAGAAACCTTGTCAGTTTAATGCAACCCTATTATTTTACAGAGTGAAATTAATCAAAGAAGTTTCTTGAAGAGATTTAACAGGAGCTGAATAGAGCTAGTAGACTTAATTAGCTAAATACTTTAGATAATTCAAATCTTCCCAGTGAATATTCTTGTACCAAAATTTGTTTTGATTTTGATATCTTAAAAGAAGCCAAGTAATTACTAAATTCCATTTTATCCTGTTTTGAGTAATTGCTTTAATTTGCGATTTGGACCCATTAGAAGTAAACGATACAAATCATTTATAGTTAAGAACTGTTTACATTTTATCAGTTGAAACAGCACTTTCCATTTTGTTTGAATTTAGTAACTATTTTCATTTCAAGAATGTTTACCTGTCTTCTTAATGCCAGTAGTCTGTGTCAATCCTAGGAGATTGTCATTTCAGGAGTTTTACTGTGGTGCATATAACCTTGATATTAGAAGCAAAGGCAATATACACATGTGATAACCGAATTCCTGCATCCCCAGCATCTCTTTTCTTAGTGTTCCTCAAATGCAGAAGTCCTTTGCATTTCCTATACCACAGTTTTTAGTATAGGCATTTAGTAAGTACTTCTTGTGTACACTTTCCCTTGTGAGAGATTAATGAAAGATGGACCGTGTTTTATATATGTATGCCTTGTGTCAAGTGTAGTGGCTGCTCTGTAAATGCTTGTGGTCTTGGGCTTAATCAAAGTTAAGGAGGTAGCAGAGTGGCCGGAAAGTCATGAATTGTGATATTGTAAACTTGAAATTATTCTTTTCTTTCTTTTTTTTTTTTTTGGTGAATCAGGTACTCAGGCTGAATTCCATATTGAAAGGTAGCAGGTATCAGATATTTTAGAAAAATTGAGGGAAGAAATTTAACATTGAGAATTTTGTTCTTTATCATATGTTACTGTGAAATTGTGAAAGGACATCATTATTTAAATCTTGATAGAACACCTCAGTCAAGCTAAAATACTTTGAATTTTCCACTGGAGCAAAGTTCGACCATCATGAATTAAATGATTCTGTTACCGTAGGTCCATTTTAAAGCCTTGGTTTCACTTTATAAGGATATATTTTTTAGCATATAGATCTTTGTAAGAAGCATGACTTTGGGAGTTCAGACTGCCCTAGAAGCTACCCTGAAATGATATTTTAAACAGTTTTAGGCTATATTTGATATGTCATACTTCATGGTGATACTGTAAAAAAAAAAAAAAATCCCATTGTATTTTCTTTTTCTATGTCTTTTTTCCTCTTTAATAGATCAGACCAGCATGTTTTGTTTATTTTTAAAAAATTAGCTGAGAAACATTGTCAAGCATTTCTTTTGGAAAGTACCACTACTCCACTCTGAATGAGTAGCCTTGACAGATAATATTTGGACAAATGCGGGGCCAATTTCATAGAGTGATTCCTATTTGAATATGTACAGTCATATAAATAATAGCCTTCACAGGAACATCATCTTTGGACTACATGCACTTTTATTTCTACTTGTACTGTTGCTGAAAACAATTGTACAGTAGAGTAGAGTGGCATTTATAGGAAGCAAATAATTTTACATCTGTTATTGCTGGTTCTTATGTCAGTCCTGGTCTACCTGGCCTATCCCCTGCCAGTGTTGTTTCTCCCACCCAGTTCTTAAATTGATTTTTAAGACTGAAAATACATTAAAACCCTCATTCCCTTCAGGAGTTGGGATCTGGAATTAATTCCGGTGCTCTGAGCTTTCATTGCTTATAGAGGTATGGTGTATCACTGACCTTTGGCATCTATGCAGTTTGACTCCGAGATTATGAGATTCTCTTTTTTAAAAACACTTTACTCATGAGTTTTGAGCTATACGGCATAAAGATCTTAATGAAGCATCTAGAATATATCAATATAGGTTTAGATGGAATTAGGATACAGAATCAGACAACTAGTAAGAAGTATTAAGAATATATAGTCCTCCCATACTTGAAGGTCACACTTGTCATTTAAACAGAGCTTTTTTGGGGGAATATTTATTTTTAAGAGTAACCAGATAAGCAATTACATAAGTCCATGTAATATGTTTCTTATCTGGTTTCTTTTTGTATTCCAGATCCCTTGTGGACCTGCACCCTTGTCTTAAGTCAATTTAAGAACTCTTAACAGTTTAGCTATCTCTGTTTTCCTTGCCATCCCTTCTCTCCTCAGGGAGTAGGGACCTGTTCTTGTCCACAATGGATGTTGGGGGTCCTACTTCAACCAGGGCAGAACTCGTAGAGCCAGGATATTGTGATACTGCCTTCTGGACTCACTCACTGGATTGATCCCTTGGATACTAAAGACAGGCCAGCTGAGAGTTGGGCTCTTTGATTATTATAATTTGAGCCTTTTTTGAGCCCAGCTTTTCATTTGCAACAGGAACTTTAGGACGCCCAGGATTCATCCATTCATTACTCTCATCTCTTTCCTAACTACTTTGCTGTCGAGTTCTCTGCCTTCTTGGCTTAGTCACTTAGTGGGTGATTTTTATTCAGTTTCAGTGGTAGCTAATTATTTTCAAATGTTTTTCTACCCATCTATCTTTTGAGCTTTCATTTGACTTATAACATTCAAAAGTATAACGTTTATATAAATATATAAAGTAAAACATTTCATCTGTTGTACTTTTCCATAACATGTTCATTATCTGTCTTTCCTTTTAGTCTGTGTACCACTGTGTATGGGAATGTTGGAACCAAATCTGTGCTGTTTGCGGTAGTGTCCTCTACACTCAGTACAGTGCTTGGCACATAGCAGGTGATAAATATATATAGATTAGATATAAATTCATCCTAACGGTAAGTCTTTTACCTGTATGGGAAATCAGTGTTCATATAGAAATTTAGAATTCATACAAGAGGTTTATACATTTAATTGCCATCATTAGTGCTACAGAGTCTATGTATTTTAAATTATAAGCATGTCCATAAAATAAAAAATAACTTCATCAGTCATCTGGTCGGGAATTTAAGAAAGAAAAAGTATATAATTTTCACCATGTATTGTTAAGAGTTGCACATTTCAATTTTTCTTGAATTTAATATATATTATTTTATATTTCTTACACATAGAAGTTTTATGGCACTATAAAGAAGTGAGTTTAATAGCCTATTTTTGTTCATTAGTAATTATATAACTAAAGAGTAAATTCTCATTAAAAAGCCCTTAAATGCCTGCTCATAAAAAAGAGAGACCACTTTGATTTTGTCCTCCATACAATCCCAGTTATTGTATTGAAGCAAGTCATCAAACTCTTTAGTAGTCTAAACCTTTAATTTGGTTTCAGAACAGTAGTCATGTATTGAATACCCAAATTACCATGTCTTTAACAAGTAATGCAAACACTCTGTATTAAAAAAGGTAATGACTATAACTTCTTGTAGAATTTCTTGTGCTAATTTTTTAAAGAGAACTTTCGAACTAAATTTCCCGTGAAGGCCAAAATCTCATACTTTTATTGATAGTGCAGTATGTATGTATGTGTGGAGGAGGGGGTGGTAATTTTTGTAGTGGTATTTTTAAGTGGACACTTTACTAATTATGTTGAAGTAAATAAACACTTTACAACCCTAAAAGGAAAACTTCAATTATCTGAATTAAATGAGGTACATGAAATTAATTCAGATAAGTGGAGGAATCCTTAGTATAAATGATGCATGTTGAGGGATGTGACCTCGTCTTGATTTTTTTTTTCTCTGTATATCTGTCAGCTTCTTTCCTATTACTAGATTGATTCTTTTTGGTCATGCTAGGAATCATTGATGGGAGGAAGTAAAGTTTGGTCATTGGTTTTGTCGTCGTCGTTGTTTTCGTTTGCCATAGAGGGAGTCCAGAATGTGGTATTCTGTGACAAGTATAATTGCACATCTCTCGCTTGTACTGCCGGCCCTTTTAGGTGGTACACCACAGCCTTCCATTTTGTCACCTTCCTGTCAGATGTGTGTGGGTACTCCTTGAGAATACAATTTGTTTGAAATTAAAGCCACACTCCTCTCAAGATGTTTACACTTCCTAAAAGTCGAGTTACAACAAGTTATAAGTGTGAATGGAGCTATATAAACTTTGATTCCTTTCCTGATCCCCTTGGGGTTTAATATTAAGCAATGACTTGCAAGGTAGGTCCTTAAAATAGAAACATATTGGGACATAACTTATCCCTGACATTTACAGATCCTAACTTGAAATGAAAATTTTTCCGATCGATTAGAGTTTAGGAAAGTTTTAGGAAAATGATTTCTGCTGCCATTTACTAAGGTTTGCAGCATCCCCGGGCTTCTGGCATCTGAAAACTATTGTGTAATCTGTAAATAGCCTGTGTAACTGTGATGACAGATTCCTCTAGGCTTGTTTTGTTTTGTTTTGTTTTGTTTTGTTTATCTCAGCCCCAGAGATGTGTGCTGACACCTATAAGAGAATTTTACTTTTTTCAACATTACCTATAGCTGCTTTACCTTAAAGCACCTGAGAGCATAACTTCTTATTTGCAGCATGAACCAGCTTCCTTTTCACCCTTTGGTCTTTGAGACACAAGATGGTTCATATCTTGATTACCTTGGGTGGAATGATTATATTATCAGCAAGCTCTGTAGCCAGACCTGAGCAATTCCTAGGCCATTGTCTGAGACCTTCTTAAATATATGCAGGCTGTTTGATTGAAGAGTTTAGGCTTCAGGGTTAGTTCAAATGATTTTGACTCTGGTATTTATGAACAGCTTGTCTTTGGGAAACATTAGTTACTTCTCTGGTTTTTAGTTTCTCATCTGTAATGCTGGGATATCCCCTGGGTGTATTGAGTGTTTTTAAAAAGTAATCTTAGCTACATTGATAGGTTGTTATATGCAGATAGGTGTTTAATAAGATGAATTAATGAACAATTTACCTAGATTATAGACTATAAAAGGAAGTGGGTTTTGCACATTTTATGACAGATAATCAAATTAGTGAAAATCTTTTCTAAATAGGGGTCTTGCTCAGGTGACATTAAAACTATTTAAGACTGTTGTAGCCATCAATCTATATACAAAGGATATACTGATGTGTGGTATAGAGAAGCAGAATATGCAATATATTCGTTGGAGTAAAACAGAGTTGGATTTGTATATAGATGACCCAATAGTTGGGTCATCTTGGGCAGGGTACTTTACTTTTTTAATTCAATGTTTTCATCTGTAAAATGGGTAATAAAAGTGTAAACAATGATAAAGGGTAAAAACGATAAAAAGTTTGTTGAAAAGACTTCAGAGATGAGGTATGCAAAATACTTAGTAATAACTGAATCCATAAATATCGATATTTGTTATTGTGACCTCGAGCAGTGACTTCCCTTCACTTCAGTTTTCTTATCTGTGGCATGAATATATCAGAGAACTAATGGAGTTAAGAGGATTAAATGAGATAATACTTGTAAATGCTCATTAAATGTTAATTGCTACTGTTATTTGCATTATTAATTCAGTTGAGAACAAATTGGATCAATTTTGATTTAAAATAGAAGATTTTGTACAGCTATTTAATGTATTTATGTTGGGGGGTATTTAGTATCGCTTTGGGTATGGCAACTTGTCATTCATAGCTTTCAGTGTTTTCTTAAGACAACAGTTCTTAAATTGTGTACCAACCTGTAGGGGTTACTGAAACTCTTTCAGAGGGTCCACGTGGTTAAAACTATTTTCATAGTAATAGTAACTTTTTGCTTTTTCCACAGCTTTGACATTTGCTCTGATGACAGTAAAGCATTGGTGGGTAAAACGGTGGACATTTTAATGGATAGTAAATAGCATTGGCACCAAACATACTAGTATTCATCATATTCTTTACTACCATGCATTCATAGTTAAAAAACAAAAAAACAAAAAAACTAATTTTCCTCAAGAATGTCCTTGATGAAGTAAAAATTATTAATTTTATTAAATCTTTATTCTTGAGCTTACTTCATTTTAATATTCTGTGTGATGAGACAGAAAATATGCAAAAAGCACTTTTGCTGCATATTCAGAGTACATTGGTTATGTCAAGGAAAACTCAGTGATTTTCTTTTTTTGTGTTCCTACCTGAACTAACCACATTTTGCATGAAATATGATTTTTACTTGAAAGAATAACTACCAGACAAACTGTGAATATTTAGATTTAGATATTCCGGAGTCATTTTCTTCAAAATGAACAAAGTGAGCTTGCCACTTATGGGAAAACAACTGACAATATTTGTTGCCAGTGATAAAATTTGAGCTCTCAAGTGAAAATTAAAATTTTGGTTAACTTGTGTTTACCTGCTGTGCTCTTGTCAGCTTCCCAATACATAAAGATTTTTCTGATGGAATGGATAGTGGTATTAATGGATGTGAGTTTTTGCTATGGTATTAATTAATTATATCAAGATTTGTATATCTTCATAACTCGATAAACCGATATTTTCAAAGTGATCAGTGTTCTAAAATGATGGGTAAAAGACCGTTATAAAAAGCAAGTAACAATACAAAATGTTTAAGTGATTTAGATTCCATATTATAGTTCTTAAACTACTTGTCAAGTGTTGGTGTATTATCAAAGAACATCCACAGGTATCTAAAAAGGCTATTAATATTAACATACTTCCTTTTTTCTCACTACATATTTGTGTGGATTGAGGCAAGGCTGAGCCATGGTAGAAAGTAAAATTACTGTAGCTGTATGCACTGAAGTGGTGGCCTACCCAGGAAAACCAATCATGTGTTGCTTAATGATGGGGATACATTCTGAGAAATGAGCTGTTACGTAATTTTGTTACGTAACAAAATTGGTATAGCCTACTATACACCTAGGCTATATAGTATAACCTGTTGCTCCTAGGCTAGAAGCCTGTACAGCATGTTACTGTACAGAATACTGCAGGCAATTCTAACACAATGGTATTTGTGTCTAAACATATCTAAAAATAGAAAAGATACAGTAAAAATATGGTATAAAAGATAAAAAAAATAGTATACCTGTATAGAGCACTTGGCTGTGAATGGAGCTGTTAGGACTCAGAGTTACTCTGGCTGAGTTAGTGAGTGAGTGAATGTGAAGATCCAGGACATTACACTACTGTAGACTCGATAAACACTGTACACTTAGGCCCCACTAAACTTATTAAAAATATTTTTCTTCAATAACAAGCTTACTGTAACTGTTTAATCTTTAAAATTTTTAACTTTTTACTCTTGTAATAGTACTTAGCTTAAAACACACACACACACACACACACACTGTAATCTATATAAAAATATTGTCTATATCCTTATTCTGTAAGCTTTTTTGATATTTAAAAAATGTTTTTATTTTAATTTTTTACTTTTTAAACATTTTTGTTAAAAACTAAAAGACATATTAGCCTAGGCCTACACAAGGTGAAGATCACTGTTACTTTCTTCCACCTCCACATCTTGCCCCACTGGAAGATCTTCAGAGCAATGACACATGTACCTGTCATATCCTATGATAATATTGCCCTTTTCTGAAATACTTCCTGAAAGATGTGTCTGAAGCTCTTCTTGAGGAGGTGTCACTCTTTTCAGAAGTATGTCCATGTCGGTTTGCTTCGTTTGTTTCTTTTTTTTCCATAGTAGATTTTGCTCCTAAGTAGATAATGTACCATGAACATTCCTCTCTATCAGTGAAAACTTTTTGGTGTTGGACTCCACCATGTTTTCAAACTTTTTAAGGAGTTGTTGAGGTCTGCAAAAGCTTTTGCTAACCTCTTCACTGAATCTTCTTGGGTTTTCTTCTTATGGACCATTGTTGTGTGTGAGGTCTGTTTAGCCAAAATATCATTATGTGGCCCCTGACTATTAAACTAATGGAAGTAAGGCAGGGAACAACTAGGTCACTGTACTTAGGTTCTTCATGTACGAGGCACTAAGTATCCTATTACCCACTAAATGTCCTCTGGGCCAGGGGTCAGCAAACTTCTTTAAAGCACCAGATAGGAAGTATTTTGGCCTTTATGGGTCAGATGATCTCTGCTGCATCTACTTAAATCTGCCATTATAGCATGAAAGCAGCCATAGAAAAATACATAAATGAAAGAGTAACTATGTTCCAATAAAATCTTATTTATGGAGATTGAAATTTTGTGTAATTTTTGCATGTCACAGATTATTAGTGTTTTTCAACCATTAAAAATATACAATTCATTCTTAGATCATGGCTGTGCAAGAACAGGCAGTGGGCTATATTTGGCCCACAGGATCTAGTTTGCTGACCCCTGTTTTACATAAGTAAATAACTTTCAGTTATGCAGAAAGTTTAGCATAAGTGAAATAGATGTTCTTCAGAACAATACTGTTGGTGACACTGTCTTGTTTTATAGGTGACAAAGATGATAAAAAAATCCATTCAAGAATTTAGATGTGACATCTGCAGCAGGTTCAAATCTCAGCTATAAGACAAACTGGATACTTCGTAAAGATTTTCGTCTTATGCACAGAGAGCCAAAATCCGTTAACTGAAATTTTCTGGGTGAGCTGCCTGCTGGGTCCAATGATGCACTAGTAGACAAAGAAGTTGAAAAAGAAGGCTCGTGTATTTTTTGATGACTGGCAGAGTGTGACACCAGTATGCCATCAAGCCCTACTATGAACCCAAGGACATTATGACTAAATAAAAATGACTTTTTGGTGTGGTGGGGGTGGTTGAAGTAAATTGAATCTTTATTTGGGGAATGTATAATGTTTTATTCCATAATATATAGTAATTGTTTTGGTAATCAATCTTTTAAGTTCTTGTCCATTTATGAAACTTATGTAGTTAACACATTTTATCATTGGGTTCTATTACTCTAAGGGAAATACTGTAAAGAAAAAAATCTGCTTAACCTAAAAAAGTTAACTTTAAAAAGGTTAATTTAAGGACTATAATTTTCACATGTGTAATTTTACTTAGGAAATTCTTGAAATTTTGCTCTCTCCTCAAGCATTTGTCCCCAACCTTTTTGGCACCAGGGACTGGTGCTGCTGTGAGAATCTAATGCCTGATGATCTGAAGTGGAGCTGAGGCAGTGATGCTAATGGTGGGGAGCGGCTGCAAATACATACGAAGCTTAGCTTGCTGGCCCACCACTCACCACCTGCTCTGTGGCCCTTTGCCGAACAGGCCATGGACCAATATTGGTCCACAGCCAGGGGTTGGGGACCTGTGCCCTAGAGTATTTGAAATGTTTCTATTTATAAAAAGCTATTGTATCCAGAATTTTCTAGGAAAACATCCTTTTGTGTAGGCTCTTGAACTAAATAGTAAGTAGAAAATCATACTATACAATATTAGTGTACATGGAACAGTTAATAAATTAATGACTGTTAACTAAAAATAACTAATAAATTAATATCTTCAGATCTGTTAACTAAATTTACTTAAAATGAGTTAAGAAGCAGGTGTGAACTGGAAATAAGTCTATGAAAACTGAAACATCAAAATATTTTCTGAACAAAATGAACATTTTATTTGGTTAGAGTTCCTGCTTTTGGCCTGTATCTGTTTAAATCAGTAATAGAGGATTTGAAAGCAGTGCTGGGAGGTGGGTAGATTCTCTCAAAGTTAAATTGCATTTCTTCCTCAGCGAATCTTTAACTTTTTTTTTTTTTTTTTCATCTTAGCATTCAACAAATACTCTGGCAGCCCAGGATATAAACCATAAATTACATTTTATATAGTTCATATAGCTCATGTAAAAACAAAAAAAGATTTCCTCATGACTTACCTTGAAATATGTATTCAAGGCCTATACCATTCAGTTTATCAGTGTGCCCCTGCCGTTGCTGAACATTTTTGGTCATAGGGCAATGCAACTAGCATAGCCATTCTGCCAGGAAAAAGATCTGCAGGTTTTTGAAGAGTGGAAGTTACACACATCTAATTTACAAGTCAGATTAGAGATCAGAATCGTGCGATAGCTTTATGTGGAATTGATTTCATTTCATGGTTTTTAAGCTATTTTTCCATTGAAGCAATGCCTATAGCTGAAAGACAGGTGTGTTGTAGCATTCGAATGCCTGAAACTCTTTTGAATCGGGAATGAAAGGGGGATGTTCTTAGATGTTTAGATCCTAAGACTCAGGGATTTTGAAATGAAATACTCTGTCATTCATTTTTTGTGCCATAATTGAACTGCCCTATGGATTTTATTTGGGACTATTATGATTAATATTTAGAAAACTTCACTATTTTCAAACATAAGGTACTTAAGAAAAGACTGTGATTTTGTGTGTGTGTGTGTGTGTGTGTGTGTGTGTATTTAAAGCAGGACACACCATTTTATCTTATAACTAGTATATATTTAATAACATATATATGGATTTAACATCGATAATATTAAATTAGGAATTCCATTGTGGTGTTCTGGGTAGAGTACATTAAATAGAGCACTTTGTAGATTGCCATTATTATGTTTTTCCCTAAAGTAAACCTTTTTCAAAATATAATGTATAGAGGAATGATAAATACAGCTTGATAGGTTATAGTTATTATTTTACCTGTTCTTATTAAACTTGAGAAGACATCTCATAAAAGTGAGTAAAAAAAACCTAGTTTATTGCAGAAAAAAGTACTGTTTATTGAAATTTGAGAATGTAGTTGCAGAAAAGCATGTTAATTTTTTAGTTGGTTCTTATGCCAATAATTGATTTGAGTATAATCAGGAGAAGAAGAAAATCCAGGTGTTTAAACCAGTTTTGTGTCATTAGTCAAAAGACTATTTAGTTTAATCCACCTCCCCACCCCTTTCACGTGGAGAGTTTTCAGAAATTGATTCCTGAGATAACAAAACATCGGAATTTAGAGAGTTGAGGATTCATCAGTTACATCTTTTTGTCCATTGACTGACATAGGACTTGTTTAGTTATTATAGGACATGAGAAAGGTAGTGATCCTGACTTTCATGGACTTGAAAAAAGACTTTTGAAGACGGATTAAGGTAAGGATGTAGTAGGCATACATTACTGTGTTTATTTTAGTAGAGCAGTGACTGTTCAGGTGGTTTCTACCCCCACTGCCTTTCCCCTTAACTTGATAACCAATGGTTAAAACTGCTTTTCCTTAAGGTGAGTGGGAGGTAATTTTGTGAATGGAGAAAGTGAGGCTGTTTTAGACATTGGGAAATTAGCGGAATGTAAAAGGGAGAATAAGATTTTAAATGTGATAGATAATAGATGACCACTTTTTTAGATTGATAAGGGTGCTAGAGTAAGATTATCAGTGGAATAATTATTATTACCACATACTGTTGAAAACTTCCTATATACTAGACATTGAGTAAGACACCTTGCATAAGTTATTATTCTTTCTACAACCTTGAAAGCAGGTACAATTATCCCAATTTTCTAAGGAGGAAAGTAGAAGCTAAGTGGTATACCCAAGGTCTTGAGTAAGAAGTGAAGATAGAGTCTTACAGCTTGTAGCTCATTTTGTGCAGGGACCTTTTCTTTCCAGTGATTGTCTGATAAATGAATAAATAAAAAGTAATTCAAATGGCCAGTACACATCATGGAAATATTTTAAGACTAATGGTTTTTAACATGAATGACTTCATGTTCGTTTTACAGAAGGATGTTTGGGCCTCCTTGGAGAAAGCAGTGAGGTGATATATTTGACAATATTGTATCTAGACTGTGCAACTCTTCAAACTGTCTTATGTGTTGACTTTGATATAGTTAGTATAGTATTGTATAGCTATATTTTCATATGAAAGTGATGCCATGATACAAAATCCATATATGAAAGGTGAGTGACAAGGGGCTACCACAGTGACTTAGACACAGTAGATCATAAGCTGAATTAGATCAACTCCAAATAACATATGTAGAAACAGTTCTTGAAAGCAGTCTGATATAGTCAAAGGTAACCACCAAACAGTTTGGTTCAGAAATGATAACAGTGGATAACAGTGTTATGAAGCCCATTAAAATGAGAACTAAATGTTTACAGGCGTTTACAAGTAGAGGTATGAAGCCCTGAACAAAACATCATCTTGGAAAGGACACATTTAGTCATTTGGATAGGAACAGTGCCTGAGCAGCAGCATTTTTAAATGTAAAAGATAACTGCAATAAGGCTTTGGAGTCAAATGATCCAATATGTTTTTTTAAGGTATAGAGTGAAATGATAAGGGATCTTTGGCTTTATCATTCACTGGTCCCATGGAGGAGTGAAATAATAAAAAAAACCAAAGTGGCAGCATGGTAAAGTAGTTTAAATGTGAGTACTCTGGCATCTGAGGGATGTAATGAAGATAGGAAAAAAAATTGAAATTATTGAACTCAAAGTGTTAGAATTGAAAATACATTTTTTAATTGCTTGAAAATATAGAAAAAAATTATCATACAGGTCATAGGCAAACAAGGCAGTTGGACAAAAAGAAATAAGGAGGGTTATTCAAGAGTGAAGTGGTTGTATGATATTTCTAAATAGAATTTTTAGCTAAAAAATGGAGAAAACTTAGGTAGAGAGATCAGGAAAAATGATTTAGAAATAAGTGTTATTGAAGTAGGGTAGTATCCTCCTCAAAGGTTGCTAGTAGGTGGAGTAAATATTGGATAAGTGGGGGAAAAGCTATCTTTAACATGAAGTTGTATTCATATTTTATGACAGTCAAAAGTGACCACCTGTTTTAGGTCATGACCTCCCAAGAAAAGATATGCTGATTACTCCCACTCATTCTTTGAGCCTTTATGGATGTAGCTAAAGACTAAAATTATCCTTGTATCTTTGTGACTTTGGGTAAACACCTTAGATTTGGATTTGTGTTTCAGAATCTGATTTAGTTTATACATTTATTATGATTACCAATATGCATATTGGTAACCAGCTTTTGGAAGGAGATTACATTTTACATTAACTGATTATCCTTGACATCGTCGAGAAGTAAGATATCAGATGCGATTGAAATTAGTTTCGTTGGTTGTAATTTATATAGAAAAATCCATTTTTAAATAAACAGTTAATGAATTTTGATATGTGTGTAGATCCATGTGACTACTTCTCATTTCAAGAAATAGAATAGTTTAGCACCCCCAAAAGTTCTCTTATGCTTCTTACCAATCAGTCTTTCTCTCTCTTCCCCATAGAAAACCACTGTTCTGATTTCTCTTTCCATAGATGAGGTAAACTTTTCCTTGAATGTTATATATACATGGAATCATAGAGTATATACTGTTTTGTACCTGGCTTCTTTTCCTCAGTATAGTTATTTTGAGATTTATCCATGTTGTGTGTAACAGTGGTTCATTCTCTTTTGCTGCTGAGTAGTGTTCTGTTTTACCACCATTTGTTTATCCATTATTTTGTTACTGGACATTTGATTTTCTTTTCCTGTTTTTTGGCAATTGTGAATAAAGCTGCAATAAACATAATTTTTGTGTGTCTTTTTGTGGACATATGACTTAATTTCTCTGAGTTAAATACCTAAGAGTGAAATTGTTCTGTCAGGATTGGTGTGTGTTTTAACTTTAGAAGTTTATGTTTATATGTATAATTTTTCCAAAGTGGTTACACCATCCCAACCATGCATTTTTAGTTCAAGTCTGTAAATCTCTACAGTTCTAGGTATAGATATTGATGCATACTATATGATTTTTCTATAGACAGAGCTTTTATGAGTATTCTTCATGTAATAACTGAAATCTAGTAAATAGTATTATGATACATCTATTTTTTAAAAAATCTTAACACTTTGGTCTACGGCCATGCCACCCTGAACATTCCCGATCTCGTCTGATCTCGGAAGCTAAGCAGGGTTGGGCCTGGTTAGTACTTGAATGGGAGACCACCTAGGAAGACCAGGTGCTGTAGGTGTTAAACAAACAAACAAACAAACAAATAAATAAATAAAAAATCATAACACTTTATAGTATATAACTTGACTTAAAAAGGTACAGGTTTCCCCTGCTATCCAAAAGTAAAGCATTTCTGTGAAACCTTTTGTAGCTCGGAATGGAGTAAAGTGAAGAAGCAGTTACTATTAATTTAAAAGCAAAAATCCTCTTTAGATTTCTTTTGGTTAGTGAAAACAGGTGCTGATGTAGGTATTTTGTAAAAGTGAAATGGCATAGGCAAGCTTTCAAAAAGTGGGGATACCTGTATGCAATTATTGACTTGGTTGTACAGAATTTTATTTTTCATTTTTTGTGAGTATTATGTTTAAATCTGAATTTCAAAGTGGGAATTCTCCATTTATGCTGTGGCTTTTCTTTAAATTATGTATAATTAAATGAATCATTTGAATATGAATAATATACTGATCTACTAAGGTAAAATTTGACCAGATGATAAGCAGTAGCTATAACAGGGGAATTACACCTAAGGTAATGGGATGACAACTAGCAATTGTTTCAGGATTTTAGCTTAAGTTCCAAAGCTGAAAATAAGGATCAGTAAGTAGTATCCTTGCATTCTAAAGAGGGATGTGGGGCTTAGTAAAAGAACTGCAGCACCCACTTCCCATACGTAAGAGAAATTGGAAGAGGGGTATTACAGGTTTTATTCAAGTGAAGAGTTAATCTAGTGGGTAGTTATGTGACATTTCAGTTTCTTCCCAGAAGGACCTTTTGTTCTCAACTCAAGATTTGGGCATGTCTTGCAGAAGTGTAGATTGGTATTTATAATTTCTTGTCTGGTTGTTTAATGAGCTACACATAATCTTGTTTCTTGATACTGCAATCACATTTTCTAGAGAGTTTTTGAGAGAGCATATTTTTCTTGAGTTTGGAGCATTCTTGAACATAGACTCATTTTTGGAGCAGAAAAGAGTGTTTGGAACTAGTGAGTTGGCGTGTTGAGAGAGGGCAGTAGTGCAAAGAGTTGACATTTGTCCATCTGGTGTGGTAAGAAGACATTAATTTTGTTTTGTGGACCAAGTAGACCCTATGAGAACTAACCAGGTTTGAATTATCTTGATAGATCCTGCCAAGGAGGGCTGCTTGTCATTGGGGACTGTGGGTGGGATAGTAAGAGTTCAGTATGAGAGTGAATCCCCCCACTAGGGAACTATGCAGGGTGAAGGAACCAGCCTCTTTGCTTGCTGTAATTTAAGGCCACCCTGCCTTGAAGACCTGTATTGTACTGTCCAAACTGGGCTTTTTTGAGAATGGGAGAAGTGCTATCAATAATTATATAAGGATAATAGATCATCCTGCTACCAGGCCATCTAGTAAAACCACATGGAACTAGGCACACAGAACATTTGTCCCTCTTCCTCTGCCTAACCTGATCTGCAGGAACCAGAAAATGAGGAAGGAAGTGGAGAAAAGTAAAGAGCCACGAAGAATATTGAAAAACAGGTTATTCTTTCTTTTGGCTGACCCTGGTTGAGGTGGGGGTGCAATGATTCTCTTTGAATAAGATATGAAATCGAAGGGTTAAACTGGACTAGACTATATTTTATAATATTTGAAAGTGACTGAGAAGCATTAGGATTTTTCTGGAATGTTATGGAGAGATGGGGAAGTGAGGTCCAGAAGACTATGTTTGAAGTGATGAAATATATCCCACTGAATTCATGTATTTGATTATTAGTTTAATAGAATTTAGTTGAACAGACCTTTAATTTTTACCTATAATCTGGTACGTAAGGTACTCTGTTAAGCATTTTAGGAAAGGCAAAGATGACTAAGATTTTCTGTCCTCGGGGAGCTTCTGTTTTAGAGTAAACAGCCAACCTTAATCCATGGCATAATGACATAGGTTCCCATACATGCAAGTGGCAGTGCTGTGGAAATGTGGAGAGAAGTGAATACCACAGGGGTTCATGGCATGTTTTATGGAGCATGCTGAGTTTGGGCTGAGCCTTGAAGGAAGAGAAGGAGATCGATCAGCTGGGAAGAAAGGCATGAGGGAATAATCAAAGGCATGGAATTGAGAATGGGTAGACTGGGAAGAAATAATGCTCATTCACACTGAAAAAACTTATTTTAGAATGGTTTCAGCTACAAGTTAAGCATGTTTGCCCATGTTTTAATTCCGGTTGAAGTTTGGTATTTTTACATGTCGTTTTCGCATTTCTTTAGTTATGTACAAAGTGTCTTCCTCCATGAGATACAGTGTGGAAATGTTATTCACTTTAGAACCTAGATCGTTATAAGCATCAAAACCAAACTTTTAAGTCTAATCACAAAGTCTATTACTTTCCTTGATTTAAAACAGTAAAATGTAGATAAGATGATAATTTTCACATACAAGCCTAAGAAGCATTTGGCATTGCAATTAGTTTCATAACAAGTGATTGTTTTTTAAAGCCTTCCCAGAATAAGAATGAGTATCTTGATGCTAGTGTCACTTTTATATAGCTGTAGCTCCAGGAATGTGTCTGTTCACATTGTTATCTTAAATATACACCTTATCTATCCATATTGCTGTACTTCAGATGTGAAAGTAAAAATAAAGGTGTGAAGTGCCTAGCAGACTTGTATGGATTTATGTAAATTAGAAAACGCAGGAATGATCCATTAGTGCTGAGGCCCTAATGCATTAAATTCAAATAAGGATGATTTCTTAAAAGTTTTGTACGTGCGTGTGCGCGCACACACACACACACCATATCCAGTGATTTACCTTGAAAAATATAAGAGCTTTTATTTTCTGAACTCTAGACACATATCCAATTATCTTATGATAGCTCCATATGGATATTTAAAGGTATTTAAATTTAAAATAGTCAAAACTCACCTGATCTTTTTACCCAAACTTGTTTTATCTTTAGTCTTCCCTAAGTTAGTGACATGTTCATCTGTGTTACTCAGATCAAAAACCTTGGAGTCAGTCATCCCTGACTTCTTTCTCTCACAGCCACACCTCATCTGTCAGTAGTTCATGTTGTCTTTTCATCAAAATACATCTAGAATCTCAATATGATCACCTCTCACCACCTCCACTACTACCTGGTCCAACCCATTATCATGTCTTACTGGGATTGTTTTAATAGCCTCCTGCTGGTTTCCCAGCTTCATCTCACAGTCCTCAACTCCTAACCCAGTTTAATTTCAGTGCAGCAGCCAAGATAATCACAGTTAAAATATACATGAGGTCCTGTCATTCTTCAGTGCAGAACTTCAGTTATTTCCTTTCTTACAGTAAAAGCTAAAGTCTTTGTAGCAGCCTGTAAAGCTGTGTATGAGATTGCCCCCTTGGCAGCCTCATCTTTTGACTGTTTATTACTCTCCATTTGCAACTGACACTACAGTGTTTCTTGAATAGCTGGCCTCAGGGGCTTTGCACTTGAGTTCCCTCTGCCTCTAGAATGCTTTTCCTCCAGATAACTACTTAGTTTATTCTCTAACCTTTCTTGGATCTTTATTGAAATGTAACATTTCTAGTGAGACATTCCTTGACCATTTTATTTAAATGTCCCCTCCCCCCAGATGCTTAGTTTTCCTGTTAAGCACCTTCTGAAACTATGTTTTAGTTTTTTATGGTCAGTCTTTACCTGTTAGGATGAAAGCTTGATGACAGCAGGGGATTTTGTTTTGTTTACTACTGTACCACCATGCTTAGAACAATTCCTAGCATGTAGTTGGTACTTAATACATAATTGATTTGAATGAATAAAAGACAATAAAAGATTTGTTGAGGGGTTACACCTGTAGTAAAACTTTATGTGCCCTCTATTGGCATCTTTTGACAATGATGTTTCCAAATGTCTGAATATTTCTTCTTTTTTAATTTTTAAGTAAAATATTGGCAGTATAATTTGCATATAATAAAAGGCACTTTTTTTTAAATGTACAGTTCAATGAATTTTGACAGATACACACAAATACGTAACTACTACTACAATCAAGGTATGGAACATTTCCATCACCTCCAAAAGTTCCCTTGCGTCCTTTTGCAGTCACTTCTCCCTCCTTCCCTCATCCTAATTGCTAGGCATCTTGATCTGATTTTTGTCTCTGTGAATTAGTTTTGCCTGCTCTGGAGTTTCATATAAATAGAATCATACTTTATGTACTCCTTTCGGCATGATGTGTTTGAACTTTATCGTATATCTTAGGAGTTAGTTCTTTTTCACTGCAAAGTAATGTTCATTGTATAAATGTGCCACAATTTGCTTTAACTTTTACCTGTTCATGGATATTTAGGGGTTTCTAAATTTTTCCTCTAAGGAATAACACTGCCATGAATGTTTGTTTACAAGTCTTTCTGTATATATACATTAATTCATGTGGGTTAGAGACCCAAGAATAGAATTGGTAAGTGTATATTTAACTCTGTAAGAAACTGCAAAACCCTTTTTCAAAGTGATTGTGCCATATTCCCAAGCAAGTATAAAAGTTCTAATTGCTCCACATTCTGGCCAACACTTGATGTTACCATTCATTTAAATTCAGATGTGCTAATAGATGTATAGTGGTATCTCGTGGTTTTATTTGCATTTCCCTGATAACTACTGACCTTGATCTTTTCATTTACTTGTTGGCCATTCGTTTATCTTTTGCGAAGTATCTGTTCTGATCTTTTAGCCATTTAAAAAAAATGGATTGTTTTCTTGTCATTCAGTTATGAGTTTATTACATATCAGAATACAAATCATTTGTTAGACATATTTTCTCCTGATCTGTAGATTGCCCATTGATGGTATCTTTTGGAGAACAAAAGCAGTAGAAAAAACAAATGATTCTTCCAAAACCTGTAAAATTTGTTGGAAGAAATTAAATAAATAGGAATGCACTCTATGTTTGTGTATCAGAGGAGTTAACAGTGGTAAGATGGCAGTACTCTTCCAAATGATCTACAGATTTAAGGAAATCTCTATCAAAAATCCTAGCTGCCTTTTTTTCTTTTCAGAAAGTGAAAAACTGATCCTAAAATTTACATGGAAATTCAAGGTACCTAAAACAGTCAAAACAATCTTGAAAAAGAAGAAAAGTGAAGGACTCATTGGTCCTGGTATAAAGATAGACAGATCAGTGGATTAGAATTAAGAGTTCAGAAATAAACCCCAACAAGGGTGCCAAGATAATTCAATAGAGAAGTCTTGTCAACAAATGGTACTGGGACAACTGTATCCATTAGCAAAATAATAAAGTTAGACCTGTTTCTTACACTATTAAAATTAATGCCAGTGAATTATAGTTCTAAATGCAAGTACTAAAATAAAAAAATTCTTAGAAGAAAGCATGAGAGTAAATCTTCTTGTTCTTGGGTTAAGCAAAGCCTTCTTAGAACAACACTACAAGTGACAAAAGAAAAAAGATAGATGAAGTGGACTTCATCAAAATTAAAAACTTAAAAAGATACCATCAAGAGAATGAAAAGACAACTTCCTCAAATGGGAGAAAATATTTGCAAATTATATCTCTGGTAAGGGACTTTTATTTACAAAACATAAAGAACTCTCATAATCCAATAATCAAAAGACAACAGTTTTAAAGCATGTGAAGTATTTGTGAAATATATATGTCCCATCTGTTCTTTATTCCTTTTATCTTCTTTTTTTGCTTCCTTTGGGATTCATGTTTATTTTTAACCTCATCTTTTGGGTTATTAGCAATATATCTTTGTATATTTTTATTTTTAATTTAGTTGTTTCTATAGAATTTATAATAGGCATTTTGACTTATCACAATCGATATTCCAATAATATTATACCACTTTATGTATAATTTAAGGGGTTTACATCAATACGTGGCATTTCTTCCCACCTGTTCTTTGTAGTATTGTATATTTTACTTCTGTGTATTATGTAAAGCATCACAGTATTTTTTACTTTTTTTTTTTAAACAGTCAATTTTCTTTTAGAGCAATTAAAAAAAGAAAAAAGTCTTTTATATTTACCTGCATATTTATCCTTTCTTCTGGTCTTCATTCCTTCATGTAGATCTATGTTTCCTAATAATGTTATTTTTCTTCAGTCTGATAAACTTTAACATTTCTTATAGCAAAATTCTATTTTGAACAAATTCTCACCTTTTATTTGAAAATGTTTTATTTAGCATTTATTTTTAAATTGCACCCTGACAGGTCCCCCCCCCCCCCAATAATGATGTGTCTTGATGTATGCATCCTGCCCTGCTTGAGGTTCATTGAGTTTCTTGGATCTGTAGGTTTATTGTTTTCCTGAAATTTGAAAACCTTTAGGTCATTAATTTTTCAGAACTATTTTCTGCTTTTCTTTTTTTGAGATTCCAGTTACACATATGATTGGTAACTAGATAGTATTCCACAGGTCACTGAGGCCCAATTCACTTTTTCTCAGCCTCTTTTTTCTCTACTTCTATTTGGACAGTTTTTATTGTCCTGCCTTCAAGTTAAACGATCTTGTCTTCTACATTGTCATGAATCATTTAGTGAATTTTTTTTGGACATTTTGATTTAATCTCAAGATTTTTCTTGAGTAGCCTTTACTCTAGAGCTAATTTAGTTTATTACTAAAATGTGACCTTTTGTCATGCTGTATTCAATGTCATGATGATTAATGATGTCTCTACTCTTCTAGTCTAATCTTGAACGTCTTCTAGGCCTATGTGATTTTGGGATAGTGTTCAGATTATTGCTCTTTCATATTCTTCGGCCAGACTCATGGAGTCTTATAATATTCATCAGAAATATATATATGGGATCCCTATGTAGATATGTGGAGCTTTTTCTCTGCATAGCTCCTTTCTCTTATGCAATGTATCCTTACAGATGCCATCCACCTCAGCTTCCCTAAAGCTCTGTTCCCTCATTTCAGCTAGACCACCATGTGCTTTTTATCTCCTTGCGCTGTGGTCCATTGAGTGCCTGCAGGTAGAAAACTGGAGTAACCATAGGACTCACCTTAATGGATTCTCTTCTTCAGAGATCATCAGAGTTCTGTACTTCCTTATTGTCTACTGTCTGAAAACAGTTGTATATATTTTGTACAGTTTTCTGGTTGATCACAGTAGGAAAGGGGCAAGTCTGGTACTCTTTATTCTATCACAGCCGGCATTAGAAATGTCCTGTTACTCTCTTTTTTAGCATTGAAATTTAAGAAAAAGATAAACCTTTTTGTATACATCTAAAAATATTTTTATTTATATGTATCTGCCATTAAAAGAGTTGAACATTGATCAACCCCTTTCTTGATGACATTTCTTCTTTTAATTATGTTATGCAGATGTCTGTAGCCTTAGACTATTGAAAATGCACCCCTCCTAGATATCCTAACTTCTAGTTTTCTTCTTCAGTGTTTGCTCCTACCGAGACCAATTTCCTAACCTTGGCACTTCAGGGCCTCTCTAGTTAGGCTTTAGTCCGTTTTTTTTTTTTTTTTTCTACTCTATTTTCCTCTTTTCATACCTAGCAAATGCTCTGGTGTCTTAGTCAACATTCCTATGCTTACATCTTTTTCTTTGATAATATTGTTTCCTTTGCTGAAATCCCTTCTTCACTTCTCCCTGTCGAAATCCTAATCATTCTTCAAAATCTCTCATTGCTTATGGTGGTGCTTTTCTTTACTGGGATGTTACAGTCCTTTGAATATTTGTCAAAACTGTCTTACTAAATTGTAAGGTCACTGAGTGCTTTACTCATCTATGTTTCTCCCATAGGGCCTGACTAGCCTAGATCCTGGCACATAGTTGAAGTAAATTTACTTGAAGTAAATCTCCAGTGTGGCTTGTTGAATGAATAAGCATATGTGTAAGAATGTACTGCCTACTCCAGGCATTATGCTGCCCTAAAGGTAGATCTTTCTGTATGGCTGTGCTTCTAGAGTAGCAAGCAGATAGAAATAAAGGGTCCATTCATTAGATCTAAGTAGTATTCCTCCAGTAAAGATGGAGAATTGCAATCTGAAATGGTATGCTACTCATTCTCTAATGTAATCCATTTATATATATGTTTTATGAGAATCCTCTAGTTTAACCTGTATTGGTCAACATGAATATATATTTTATTGAGAATAACCACTGTTTATGGTGGCATAGGTGAATACAAATAAGTAAACCCTTAGTGACTTGTACACAAATGGTAGAGACACGTATTTTCTGTATGCCATGAGTAAGTGTGGAGATGAGTGCAGCTGTAGAACAGAGAAGGAGCACTTTGGTGTTTGGTTGCTCTAGGTTCCCAGAGGACGATATCTTGGTGTATAAATTAGGTAGGAACAAACGTGCTTAGCTTAACCCAACTTTCATGGACTGGGCAGACTATTTTCAGATAGTCCTTCAGATAGCGAAAGTCAGTCATCATTGTTTAATTTTATACACTCTTTATTTATACCTACTGTCATTTCCTGAGGTCATCCCTTCAAAAAACGTTTTCTGAGGACCTAAGATGTGCTGCTGGGTGCTTGTGCTGGCATTGAAAAGATAAAAAAGACATACTTCCTGGAGGAGTGGTAATGGCCTTCAGAAGTCTCAATTACTGATTTGAGGTCATAGTTTAAGGAACCTGACATGTAATACTTATATTTGCCTCAAAAAAGCACAGGCCAGATGTCAACCAATGGTCATGGGCACCAATTCAGCATCAACAGGAATCCTCTATTTGGGGTGCAGTGAAGAAGGAAACTTTATTCAGTGTAAAGAGCTCAATCGTGATACAGCATGGCTGTGGAACAGCATGGCTGTGAGGTGGCCCTCCGGAAAGGTGGCCCTTTCACGAGGCAGCACTTGGGCAAGGCCTCTCCCTGGCTAGACAGTTCTGCTCCAGTCCGGTCCCATCCACTCCACCTATTCTGCTTTGCTCGGGTCTGCTCTACTCTGCACCACTCTGGTTCTGTTCACTCTGCCTGATCTGCTCTGCTTTTCCAGCCAGATGTCTTCAGTGTTTCAGCTATAGCTGGGAAAACAGTCTTCAGTCTTAGGTAGAAAGGGAAAGTGCAAGTCTTCACTGCTGGTCCCTAATTGGTTCATCCTCATGCAAAGAGGATTCCAAATCCTCCTAGTTTGAGTGGTCCAAAAAGCACAGTCCTCCTGATTGGTCAGAATGGAGCTACCCTAAGTGGTCAGTGAAAGTGAGGAAATAGCTGCACAGTTCTTGATTGGATAGGGAATGTCTTAGTCCTATTAGTTGAAATATAATTCCAGAAACTCCTTTATAAGGGCTGTTTCAGACAGCAGGGACACCATGTAGGTAGGCAGTTCAGCTCAGGAGGCAGGCAGTTTAATGTAGGCTTCTTCGTAAAGCACAGCCTGTATGAGAGGCCCCTGTTTAGAAATCGCTGCAAGGTTCTGTTTCTAAATTTGAGCCCAGTTAGTCACCAGGAGTCCTTCTTGGTATCTTCCTTCCCAGGTCTGACAAAATAAAGAGTTCCTGGGATAATGGAATGATGGACTGGAACTTTCAGTAATGTATCAGTATTGAGTAGATACTTCTATATCCAAAGGAATTGCTACACCATATGCAGAATTGTGGAAAGCTGGTTTTGTGACCTTTGAATTCTTTCACTCACATAGACAATATCAATAGGGGAGAGATTTTGTCAGTTGAATTTTTATGGAATGTCATTGGAGCATTGTATGTTTTAGCCCTGCCTGCCACAAGTTAGGAATGTCTGAATCTTCACTAAGTCTAGTGAGAGGAGTTTCAACTGCATTAAATGGGTCCTGCAGTTGGGGTCACCAGTTACTCACATGCCATGGCTAGTCAGAGTGTTCTCTGGCAGTAGGACTGGGTTTGAGAAGTATTTGCACTCCCTTCTTTCAACAGGTCAAAGGTGTTTGTATCACAGACTATGAATATCGATCTGGTGTTATTTGAAAAGCGATCCTGCTGAAGAAAGTTTTCTGCCATGGGATGGAGATCCCAGCAGTAAGGAGTTGCTGGGTGTACTGCCAGCAGTCAGAAGCTGAGAGGGCGTTGGGAGGGATCTTTTCTCTGAGGGAGATACTAGCAGGAGTTTTGCAGTCAGAGGGTCATACCCTTGGAAGAGTGCAAATAAGCTGCCCAAGAGAGGAAAAAAACAGCTTTAAACACCTACCTTAGCCACATACCCCTAGGCCATTTTGGTATAGTAGCAGTCAAATAAGAACTGTACTATATCCTGGACCTGTACTCATCTCCCTGATCTTGACCCTGGTGGGCTTAGAAAGCTCAGGAAGATGGCAGAAAAGAAATTTCTTGGTGAGAAGAAAAGGATTTTGTTCCCTTCCTCGCTGACAGTGGCCAGCTAGCTCTGGGGAGGCGCCAGCTGAATGCAGAACATATGATTTAATGTTAAGTGTACTTTGGAATTTCGATTGTTATTTGGATCCAGTGTTTTAAATTTTGAAAATTTTACACTACAGCAATGTTGTAACTAATATAATAAACACCTCATACCTTTAACCAGTTAGTAACATTTGGGTACATGTATTTATATTTGTTTGGCCCTGGGAGTGGGACTGAATCATTTGAAAATGACACTTCTAAATACTTCAGCTCATTTATCTTAAAAATTAAGATAATCTCTTATGTAATTACAATACCATTATCACACCTGCGACTTTGCCGTTGATATGGGTAATGTTATATAATATATAGTCCATATTCAAATTTCCCCAATTGTCTATCTTGAATTAGTTATTTTAAATTACTGAACCAGAACTTACCATTTAAAGTGACCTTGTGATTTTCTGTTCCTGATGAGGGACAAGAAAAGTCATGAGGATTACTTGAGTTTTTTCTTAAGGGCAAAGGTTGGTTTAACAGAACAGTAAGAGACGAAGATAACATTTTTACATGAAACTCATCATTACTGAATGTTCTACAATGTTGGGTACACTTTTAAAAGGGCATCTCAGTTCAATGTATTTTGCATTGTTCAAGAATAGATTTCCTGTGGATGAAACAAAATTGATGGAGTGATAATTGTTGAAGCTAAGTGATATGGTTCATTAAACTCCTCTCTACGGCTGTGTGTGTATTTGAAAAATTTCATACTAAAAAGTTAAAGGACTTTTAGAGTCTTGTGTTTTTTATTTGTAGATTTGGAATATTAATAAATCAATTAATGTATTATTTTTAGTATTTCAGAAGAAATCAATTTGCAATATTAAAGCACAGTAATAATAATAGTTCTGATTTTTGAGTATTTAGTAAATGTTAGGTTAGGCATTAGGCTAAAACTTTTTCATGTTCAGACCTCTCTAAGGTAAATTTTATTTACTTCTTTAAAAAACAATCATTCTTTGGAGTTCATTACTCAATCTGAAGGCTTCCCTTCATCTTTTTCTTAATTTGTCATTTGTTTCTGATGTGAAGGGAGACTGAGCCCAGGATTGGTGCTAATAATGGAGTGGCTGACCTAGGTGAAAGTGTAGGTCTGGGTGAAAGTTCACATTGGGTCCAAAATTAAAGCTAAAGGTTATAAGGAGCAGGATTGTGTTTAAGGGATTTCAGTGGTACAGTGCTGGCTCTAGTTCAAATTTATCAGGTAATACACAGTTCTGAAAAGATAGAAGAAGTAATTTCTCCAAAATAAAAATAAAAATAACCTTAAAACCTAGTGTTTAGCCTTGTTAGAATTTATCAAAATTCATTTGGAATTTCAAGTATTCTATGTATTAGCTTTAGTAATAATTATGGTGTGGTAGAATACTTTTTTGTACTTTTCAGAATGTAATTGAATTCTTTTTCACACATACAATCTTAATACTAAAGGTAGGATCTTGTAACTTTGTTCAAAAAAGGCACTTTTGATGGAAATAAAAATGACTCTAAATGTCCCTGTACACATTAGGTACATTAGTGATTTCTGAGTGTCAAACACAATTTATGTCTTCTTTTTTGTTTAGTATATTTTGTAAAGGTTTTAAAAATGAATAGTCATTAAAAGAAATTACACTGATGAATGAGATGATTGTAATTGACCTTTGTAAGAGAGACAATTTACTCATTAATCTTTAGTGTTACTTAGCAACACAAAGTATTCCTATTCTGGGAATTTTCACATCTTTCTTCAAGCACACATTTGGAAATATTTTATATGATGTGATAGTTGTCCATCTGTCCTGAAGCTCTCACTGCTTCTTCATTACCTGAATGTCCTCATTAAGGTTCACATTCATACAGTATATTCTTTCAGTTTAATCACCCACAGTTTGACTTGAGAATCATTTGGCTTGTCAGTATCTTAAGAGTTTTGGAAAATAAATTTCTTTTGTGTATTGTGAAACTAAAATTATTGAAATGTATTTTATTTTCATAATAAAACAAGTATAAAAATATTGCTTTGGGAGCTATTTTCTTATTGTCCTTAGCCTCTAGGCAGGTAGTTTAATCACCTGTAATAAAGAGGTAGTGTGGTTATATTTTGGCAAGTTAACTTGCATTCAGTTTAGATCATCATTTATGAAAATGCTAGGTTCATAGGGAATGTTGTATTCATCCATTCAGCAAATATTTATTCAGCACTTACAATATGCCGGGCTCTGTGACAGGCCCTGAGGGCACAGTGGTGAGCACAAATATGGGGTCCTTTCTCTCCAAAAAATAACTGTGATTGTTGGAGAGCATGCAATGAAAGAACCTGATCTGGTCATGTAGGAAAGGCTCCCCTGAAAAAGGGTGCCTTAGCTTCTATTCGAAGAACATTCTCATAGGAGCAGCATATGCAATGGAGGCTGCGAGACACACTGAGGACCTGCCAGAGGGCTAGGGAAGCTGGACTTCAGAGAGTGGAGGCATGTAAAATGAGGCTTGTGAAGAAATTGGTTTGATGAAACTTCATTCTTTATAGTTGCTTTATAAAGAATATGAAATCAACAGCCATCTTTCTGTTGACTTCTGTGTATCTGTCTTAAGATAATAAATTCTTTTCAGATACTCACAGATTTGAAAATCCTTTAGAATTCATTTGCCCCATTTGTTGCTTCAGTCCCCTACATAGTAACCCATTCTAATTGGTCAGTTCCTGTTTGAATATTACTACCCAGTGGCAGGGTACTCTTTCTTCCTGGGAACCAACTTCATTTTCAGATACTTTTAATCATTAGAGAGTTCTTTCTTATCTGAAGCCAACATTTGGGTTTCTACTCATTGATCCTAGTTTTTTTAAGGCAAAAGGAATCAGTCCAGTTTGTTTTTAGACTTTCATGTATGTTAAATTTACTAATGTATAGCTATAAGTCTCTTTTCCAGACTTTTTCCTCACAATATTTGAAAAATTTCAAAAATATACCAAAGATAGACTAGTAGAATGAAACACTCTTCTTTCCCTACTCTTCATGTACCCACTGCCCAGGTTCAATAATGATTGTCTCTGGGTTTGTTTGATTAACTGATACTTAATGAATACCTTCTTTGCACTGTGTGCTGTACTAGTTGCTGGAGTTATAGAAAAGGACCTGACACAGTTTCTGGCCTTAAGGAGCTCACATTCCAGTGGAGAAGAAAATAAGAAAATCAATTAAAATAGTACAGCATGATGCATACAGTCATCTAATTTGCAAGAGAATCATGAGATTATAAAGAAAAGTGCATGAAAGGCATTTTACTGAGCTGATAAATAATAGAACTGGGAAGAATTTGTATATGTGGTTAGGCTATGGAAATACTTCCAGGGAGTCTTTAAGAAAGTAAGCAAGGTAAGTCAAAGTTCACCAGATGTTAGGAAATTTTCTAAAATGCCATCCCCCCCTCCTTTGGTATGCAAAATCTTAAATATGTACGTACTTCAGGTATTTCTGTGTAGATGGCCCTTAATTTTCATCAGACCCTCAAAGAGGTCTATAATTCAAAATAGGGCTCTTGTATAGAAATAGATCTGGTTATTGTTAAGTATTTTTTAATGGTCAGCTCATACAGTCATCAGCGTTAAAAAGCCAAAAGAGACTCAGAGACAGATGTTCAGTCACATCAACTGCAAGCCATCTTTATTATTGCACATAGATAGAAAAATAAATGTGTATACTCTTCTTACAGCTTAGAAATTTAATGTTCACATGTTGCATTGATTACATATCCTAATATATGAAGTAATTTGTTTAATTATTATACCCAGAGTTCAGAGATTTGCTACCTGGAGACATGATATTATACCCAAAGTAAAAATGCTGCCTCTTTCTCCAGACAGTGTTACAGTCCTCACTTAGTCCATTTTGAAAAACATGCTGTGAGAACACAGAGAAGATGTAAGAGTGTTGAGTTATTTCAAATCTATTCTTACTTATACAGTTTTAGCAAAGAAGCATTATTAATGTGATCTTGATACTTACCCAAATTTGCCTTGCCTGAATTTTGAGATCCATGTAGTGTCTTTCAGTACAACTACATGAGAGCATAAGCGTATATGTGCACACACCCTAATGCAATAAAGCTCCTTTTAGAGCTTTTTCAACCAAGGAAGTAGGTACTATTTACAGTATATACCAGTCAAATTGGAAACAGGTGCTACCCATTCTCTAATCTTTGCAGCCATTTTTTTACTTTGCACTTGCTTGCATCTATATACTACATGTGTCTCTATGGTTTTCTTGCTTTTGTTTTTGTTTTCTTCTCTCTGTTCTGGAGTAGATGTGTGACAAAAATGCTGTAATGCAGTCTTTTGTTCAATCAGAATGTCACTTTATGCTTGAATACTGTAGTTGACTTTTTGATCATTTCTTTTATGTATGATTTGCTTGTTTATTTCTTCTCCTGTTTACTATTCAAAAATTACATATCTGCTCTAGTCTGGCAAAAATGATCAACTCTGATTAATTTTTGTAAAATACCTAGGAAATTTCATTGACACGTAGCTTTATGCTGCATTTTGATTATGCATATGATCATTTGTTATATTAGAGTGTTTCTGAAATGGAGTTATTTGATAATTTGTGTAAGTTACCTTTAAAAAAGAAAGAAAATGACAAGCCTTATCCATTTGAATTGATATGATTTAACCATTATTAAAATCATAGTATTCTCCATAAAGCAGACTTATTTCTTGTGTTTCAGTTGTATATTCTAAATAAATCATATCTCCTTTTTGAAATGTCCCAGTTTATTGAATATTTTTATTTAGTTTCCATAGTGAGCATATAGATAAGATAGTGGCTATATAAATAACTTAAGATAAATTTTATAAATAGTATTAGAAATCAATCTCATAACTCTAGGTAAGTGTCACTGTTATTTTTCTGTACTGCTTCTGTCTGTAGTACAGGATACTAAGCAATATAGTGGATAAAACACATATTTCCAGCCCTCAAAAGTTTACTTTCTAATAAGGAAGAAAGACTAGAGTATAAATAACTTGAACGGAATAAATTGTGCAAGAGAGGCACAAATAAAACCCAGAGGAAAAAAAGATTATTTCATATTCGGCATTTCTTAAAGGATATAATACTGGAGCTGGACCTAAAGTAACTGGTACAAACTTGACAGAGGAGATTGGAGAAGAGAACATTTCAGGCTGAACATGAAACATGAAAAAGGCAGAATTGCACAGAATTTCTAGTGATATTACATAGCAGTTGAGGGAACACTTGGCTATTGGATTAGAAAAATTAGGTTTGACTGTCTTATAAGGATGTTTAGATCTTATTTGTTAGGCAGTGGACAATCCTCGAAGTTTATAGAACATCTGTTATGTGTCATACTTGAATGTGTCTTATGATTTATATGTAACAACTCTAGTATATATTAGAATCCTCATTTTAAAGAAGATAAAAACTGAGTTTCACAGGAGCTAAGTGACTTATCCAAGGTCTCATGACATGTAATTGTCAGAGCTAGGATTCAAACCAAATGTTCTTTTGAAAATGCCTTCTCCCTCTCTTTTAACTGGAGGAATGTGAATCAGGCTAAATTTTAGGAATGTCGCCAAACCAGTTGTTTTCTTGGATTAGGGAGTAATATTGTGAGGCATGGTGGCCAGGTAATTGAGAGGCTATTTTAGTGATTGAGTAAAGTGGTGATATGAAACTTGAATTTGAGGTGGTAACAATAGGAATGAAAAGGAGAGTTTGTGAGATTAAGGTGGTGGAATTGTCAAGTCTGGGCAATTAAGAATGTATGTATTTACGAAGTACTTGGAGGAAGGAGCTGCCTGTGAGAACTGAAAGAAAGAAAACTAGAGACCCGAAGAGTATAGTATTATGGAAGTTAAAACAAGAAAAGTTTCAGACATGGGGTAATGAACACTATTAAGTACTATGTAGATTTGAAGATCTATTAAGACGAAGTAAAGATTATTTGGTTTTTGATGACCACTGGAGACTTTTGAGAGTGACTAGCAGAGTAGTATGATTAGAAACCAAATAAGGTATCGAAGAGTGAATTTTTTAAGACAAGAATATGGAAACATTGATGTAGACTTCTTTGAAAAAGTTTAGTGGAGAAAATTGAAATAACTCAAAAGATTAAGACAAAGGATTTTAATGGTTGAGGCAAATGAATGAATTTGTTAATATCCACAAAGGCATTGTGATAAGAAACGAGTTGAAGATTTTAGAGAGGGGATAATTGGTGGTTCACAGTCTTACAGAAGATAGGAGGGTTTAACATAGGTGTGTAGGCTAAACTTTGAGAGAAAAAGAAACCCTTCTTATGAACTGGGAGAAAAAAAATATGTGGGACGGGTATCTACTTATAATTTATAGGAGGAGCTTAATGGCTCATGTTGACCAAGAAAGTTTATTGAAGGAAAAAAGGGGTCATCTACTAAGAGTTAGTAAGCAAGGTGGTTATTAAGAACTTCCAGAAAGAGAAAAAGATTTGGAGCAACTGCTGTGGTCAAAGAAGAAAACAATGGAAGAATTCTTAAAGCAAGAATTTCTAGCCAAGAATCTAAGCATACATTTTTATTGGCACCAACGGGCACATACCTTTTTTCTTCATCATTGCTTAGTACTCTGAGAGTCAGAAAGAAGATGTTACACAGTGCATTTGCTCAATATTAGGCATTGGCAGTTAGGCCCTGGAAGATAAGTGAGTTAGGGTTTCTTAGCAATGAGAACATAATTGACATTTAAAATTCTTAACTTCTTACCCTGGTATATAAAAGCCTTCCATGTTTGAAACAAATGCATATTCTTAATGATTAATATATGAAAGAATATTGCCACATCTAGCCTTTAAAACTTTTCTCTTTTTTACCTTATCTCCTTAACTTAGCTTGGGCAATAATTGAATTGAAATATGGAGACATCTTAGTGCAATGGAACCCTTTCTTCATTCAGCAAACACATACTGGACAGGTATGACCCCAGAAGCACACATGATGAAAGAAAAACATAACTAAATTGAGTTTTATCAAAATGTAAAACTTCTGTACTTCAGAAGTATCCATCAAGAAAGTAAATGGACAACCCATTGAGTGGGAGAAAAATATTTGCAAATCATCTCTTGATAGGGACTTGTATTCACAGTATATTCAAATTAACCATATTAAAATAAATTAAAATAAATGGCCAAATTATCTGACTATATTATTTTGAAAACGAAGATAAACAAATGGCCAATAACATCATTGAAGGATGTTCGTTATTAGAGATAACAATATTGAGTCCTCTAATCCATGATCCTGGGATAGTTTTGCATTTATTTCTTTAATATCTTTCAACAGTATTTTATAGTTATAAGAATGCAAGTTTTCTTCTTCTTTTGTTAAGTTTATTCCTAAGTATTTGATTCTTTTTGATGCTGTTTTAAATGGAATTGTTTTCTTATTTTTATATTTGGATTCTTCATTGCTTATGTATAGAAATACAATTGACTTTTGCATATTGATCTTGTATTTTCCAAACCTGCTGAACTCATTTATTAATTCTAATAGTTTTTTTTTGTTTTTGTTTTTTTGTTTTTTTTAGTGGATTGCTTAGGAATTTATATATATATGATTTTGTTATTTGCAAACAGAGGTAGTTTTATGTCTTCTTTTCCATTCTGGATGTCTTATATGTTTTTTCTTGCCTAACTGTCCTGACTAGAATCTCTAATACAATATTGAATAAAAATGGTAAGAGTGGACATCCTTATCTTACTCCTGATATTAGGAGTAAAACTTTTAGTCTTTTACCATTATGTATGTTGCTAGCTGCAGAATTTTCCTGGATTTTCTTGAACAGGTAGAGGAAATTTCTTTCTATACTTCTTGAGTGTTTTCTGTTTTGATCATGAAAGTATGTTGAATTTTGTCAAATGTTTTTTCTTTGTATTTTGTTTTTGGCCTGCTGAGATGATCATGTGGTTTTTGTCCTCTATTAGTTTAATATAGTGCATCCCATTGATTGGATCAATAATTGATTTAATCATTGAACCAACCTTGCATTCCCGAGGTAAAGTTCACTTGGTCATGTCTCTTTTCATGTTTTCAGATTTAGTTTGCTAGTATTTTGTTAAGAATTTTTCCATATATATCATATAATATATTAGCCTACAGATTTCTTGAGATATCTTCTAATTTTGGTATCAAGGTACTGTACTAGCCTTATAGAATGAAGGAAGTGTTTTGTCCCCTTCTGTTTTTTTGGAAGAGTTTGTGATGATTGGTGTTAATTTTTAAAAATTAAAAATTTCACCAGTGAGGGGAAATCCTGGGCTTTTATTGATGGCATTTTTTTAATTAATATTTTAATATCTTTCCTCGTTAAAGGTCCATTCATATGTCCTATTTCTTTTTGGGTTTTAGCAGTTTGTATTTTTTGGATTTGTTAATTTTATCTAGACTATCTAATTTGTTGGCATATATTTGTTCATAGTATTTCTTTATATTTTCTTTATTTTTGTTAGATCAATAGTGATGTCCCTTCTTCTCTTTTTCTTGGTCAGTCAAGCTAAAGGTTCGTCAATTTTGTTGATCTTTCTAAAGAACCAATTTATGGTTTTGTTAATTTCTTCTATTGTTTTTCTGTTACCTATTTCATTAGTTTCTGCCCTAAATCTTTATTATTCCATTTCTTCTGCTTGCTTTAGATTTCATTTGCTTTCATTCCTCTAGTTTATTAAGATGGAATTTTAGATAGTTTGAGATCTTTTTTATTTTAGCCATTTACAGTTTTAAATTTCCCTGTGAGGACTTCTCTAACTATACTTTGTAACTTTCTGTTTATTGTTTTCATTTTCACTCAAGTCAGTGTATTTTCAAATTTCCCTTTTGATTTCTATTTTGACTTATTGGTTATTTGGAAGTATAGTATTTACATGTTTGTTAATTTCCTAAATTTCCATCTGTTGTTGGTTTCTAATTTCATTTTATTGTGGTTGGACAACATACTTTGTATGGTTTCAGACCTTTTAAATATATTGAAACTTGTTTTATGACCTAACATGCTCTGTCCTAGAGAATGTTCTGTGTGTGCTTGAGAAGAATGTCTGTTCTGCTGTTATTGGGTAAAATGTTCTATTGATGTCTGTTAGGTTCAGTTTACTTATAGTGTTGTTCATCTTCTGTTTACTTTTTTAATCTTTTGCCTAGTTGTCCTAGTCGTTTTTTTTTTTTTTCAATAATGGTATTGAAAGTGAGGTACTGACGTGACCAACTATTATTGTTGAATTATGTATTTCTGTCCTTTTTTTGCTCATGTGTTTTCGGATGGTCTTATTTTGTGCATGTATGTTTATCTTATGTCTTCCTGACTGATGGATCTTTTTACCCTTGTAAAATGTTCTTCTTTGTCTCTGGTTATAATTTTTCTCTCATGTCTTTTTTTTCTGATAATAGTATAGTCAATCCAGATATATCGGTTATTGTTGGCATGACATATTTCCCCCCTGTAATTGTCATTATTTTGATTTTTTTTCATAGGATATCTTTCTAGAAAGGAAATTGATGGATCAAAAGACATAAATATTTTTAATGCTTTTGATTTATGTGTTAATATTACTTTCCAGTAAGTTTTACCATTTTATATCATAACTAAAATGAGAGCAACATTGATTGTTCACTTTTTATACAAAGTTGGCTAATTTGATATAAGGTATCATTTACAAAATTTGCATTTATTCTATGCTTTCTTAGATTGAAATTTTTTCTTAATATTTAGTATTTTTATTTCCCATTTACATAAGTTTTCTATATGTTAGAGATATAAAATTTTCATGTTACTTTCTTTGGATTTGGAGAATTTTCACCACTATATTTTATTTGTATTACAGCTTAAAATTTATTTTGTGATTTCATTGCAAAAGACATACTAGAATCATTAATATGAAGGGTACAGTTATTATTTCCAGTGGATAGTAATTCTCATTTTTAGTATTTTAAATTACACAAGATCTTAGTTATTTTTAGAGTGTTGTTCATTTAAAGTGAACTTATATACATTTAATCTTTTCAGTTATGATTGCCAAACTTTAAATAACCCTATATCTTGGATATTGTAAAGTGATTTTTTAAAAAGTAGAATTGTTCTTCCAATTGGAAAATTTTAAAATTTTGAACGGGATATTTTACTAGATGTGTGTTATACTGAATTTACTCAGCTAATATAAAATTAAGGTTCTTTTTTTCCTTTAAAATTTTTTCAGTTGTTTTTAATTTATAGAAAAGTGCAAAGAAATATAAAGAGAAACACAGTATAATCCTCTCCAAACTTTGTCAAATCTGAACTTTTTTGCCATGTTTAATTTTTTATTTCTTATTACTTTAAAAAACAACTTTATAGTTGGATGTGAGACTCTATGGGGCTGATATCTAAATCCATTCTCCTTTTCCAGCCTCAGACGTAGCAGGTATTTTGAGTAGGGAGTTTACATTGCCATGCTTGTTTTTATACTTCTATTTAATACATCTGTATCCATAACACAAACCTTATATAAATGGTATCTATACCTGTCCTTCTGCCCAATATTCTGTCCTTTTTGCTCAATATTATGACTTTAGACTTTTCATCTAGGTTGACAGATGTTGCTGTAGTTCAGTGACTCTCAGAATATGATCTTTTACCAGGAACTTCAGCATCACTTGAGAGCTTGTGAGAAATACAAATTCTCAGGTTAGAATGGGATACATTGTGCAGCCTAATACGAAATGAAAATTCTGAATACCTTGTTCAAAAACTTTAATAATTTCGAGATGGCAACAGCAGAGTATGTTAAACCAAGACGGGGGTCCTTTTGAGCATGTTCATTCACCCAGAGGCTAGCCCTGTTTCAGGCCTCGTTCTAGAGCTACTGAAAAGGCAATTTGGGTTTTAACAATCTTCTAGGTGATTCTTATTAATGTTTAAGTTTGAGACCATTTGTATTAATTTTCTAGGTCTACCATAACAAAATACCATAGACTAGGTGGTTTAAACCAGCGGTCCCCAACCTTTTTTGCCACCAGGGACCGGTGTTCCTGTGAGAATCTAATGCCTGATGATCTGAGGTGGAGCTGAGGCGGTGATTCTAGTGCTGGGAAGTAGCTGCAAATACAGATGAATCTTCACTCACTCGCCTGCTGCTCACCTTCTGCTGTATGGCATGATTCCTAAGAGGCAGACCGTGGACCGGTACCAGTATCGGTTCGTGGGTTTGGGACCCCTCATTTAAACAACAGAAATTCATTTTCTCACAGTTCTGGAGACTTGAAATCTAAGATCAAGGCAGATTTACTTTCTTCTGAGGCCTCTCTCCTTGACTTGCAGATGCCACCTTCTTGCCACCATATGTGCTTTGTCCCCACATGATCTGTGGGGATGCACATCTCTTGTGTTTCTGTGTGTGTCCAAATTACCTCTTCTTATAAGGACACTAGTCATATTGGATTAGAGCTCACCCTAATGGCCTCATTTTAATTTAATCACCCCTTTAGAGGTCTTCACCTGTCTTCAAATACAGTCACATTCTGAAGTGCTGGGAGGTAGGGCTTCAAGAGGTGGATTTTGCGGGGACATAGTTCAGTTTATAACACCACTGCTACAGTTCAGGAATTTTTAGTGCTGTATGTCAGTTGTATGATTATACTCTTATTTATATCTTTTGTGCTATTAATGGACATTTAGATTATTTTCAATTTTTTTTTCACTATATCTGTTTCTTTCCCTTTCTAGTTTCTTTTTTGGTTTTTATTTATTTTTGAAAGGCATCTCGGTAGACTTCAAGTGTTCTAATGTCAATTGAATTAAACAAAAACAAAATCATGTACTGTCTTTTGTTTAGTGGAAGATCGTAGTCTATAAGCTGTTAATTTTGCTAGCATGTAATTTTAAAGGTGGCGTTTTTGCTTTATGAAACCAGATTTTCCATGTAGTCCAGCATATGTGGTTTTGAACCATATTTTGAGTTAACTACACAAGCTACTATTTCCATATATGGGTGGGTCTGTCATAATGATACTAAATAATTAAGTTTCTCTGTTTGTAAATAAAAGAGAACAGTGACTCCATCATTGTGTACACACTGTCGGGTTTTCTTGGCCTTTTATAGCTCATTATTATCATCTGGGAATATACTGAAATTCTTGTTGCTTTTAACTTTTTATACTGGTAAGAGGACTAATGCTTATGTGAGAAATATTTGTTAATTTTATTTTACTAAAAGTTAGGTCCTTTTTTAATCAAGAGGCAAGGTTTTGTAGTAGGCTAGGGCAACACTTTCTCTTTGTGCTGAGTTTCAACATGTTACATACTTTATAATTCTATATCCTTTATTCAAATTTTATTCAGTTCCTTCTACCCCTACACTTCACCTCGTAACTTCTAACAGATGCATATTACATGTGTCATTGATAGTTTCAAAAGTCTACTAGATTCATTGAGGACCCAGTGATAATCTGGAGAGACTATATATTCATCCCTTCCACCCTGCCAATGCTTTGACTATCTTCCCACTTGTTAATTATATCTGTGTTTTAAAGTTGTACTGTACCAAAGAGGAGATAAATACTACTCCTGTTATTAGTTACTCTTTGGTTTCTGAACTTGGTGGACAAAAAGAAGTTTTAGCATGATAATAATTGAAACTAGCATGATCTGGTGGTAGTATCATCTAGGAGCATGTTAGAGATGCAAATTCTCAGGCCTCACCTCAGACCTGCTGAATTAGATGCCTTACAGGTGATTTCCTTGCTTTCATGCAATTCTCTAAGGACAGGGTAATGTGTGTACTTTCTAACGTGTACCGGGATTGATAGAGCAAGTAATGGTGCTTGTCTTGTCTTTGTGGTGGAGAGGTGAAGTGAGGGGTCAGCTGGGCTGGAAGAGTGTGAGGAAAAGGGGCTCTGATCTTTTCACTTTTACTGGCAAACATACATTGATCTTCAGGGATGGGTTCTTCATTATCATTTCTTCCTTTATGCCATTTTACTCTATATCAGCATTATACTGCTGAATTTTTGGAACCTCTGGTTATGCATTTGGTGTCCCTAATTTCAAAGTAAATTCACTGATTTATTTACTGTTTACCTGTATAAGGTCTGTGTTTAGCTTTTTAGAATATAAAAGGAAATATAAGTTGTGGTCCCCACCCACATGCTTTGGCATCATAGAGACTTGGGTTCAAATTCTGACTCTGAACTTCAGTTGCAGTGTAGTCTTCTGCAGAGCTTTTAATCTCTCTGCATCTCATTTTCTTCTGTTATAAAATGAAGGTAACACCTACTGTGCATTTCTTACTGGGATATTCAGGGGATTAAATGAAGTAATGTATATGAAGCACTTAAACATAATAGGCACTGTAAATGGTAGCCGGATGCTATTATCATTATAATCATCATCATCTAGTTATTTTTGTATTTGAACATCACACTTGACGCTACAGGGCATACTATATTAATGGTCTAGGTGACACTTTTCAGGAATTGCTTTCCTGGCTCTGCGATGATTCCATCACAATGGATAATTTAATTAGCCCTTGCCTGCTGAGCACTATGGCTGTGGCAGTCAGTAAGAGAAATGTGGTAGAGAAAGAGCCAGGGCTTTGAAGTCAGACAGATCTTGATCTTTCATTACTCCAGCAGTCACTAGCTGTGCACCATGGTCAAGATGCTTAGCTTTCTTCCTCTGTTTTCTCATCAGTAAGAAAAGGATTGTAACTCTTACCTTGAGCATTATTATGAATGGGGTTGGTTAGTGTTATTGTGGGGATTAAATGAGGATATATGTAAAGCACTTGGCTAATAGTAGCTACATAGTAATTTTTGCCACAAGTATTGTCGTATTCTTTTCCCTCATCCACTCACCCTCCGTAGAATTTTAGTGTCTGTCTTTTCCCTGATACATATTGGAATTTCTTCTACCTTTGACTCTTAAAGACCAAGAGGCTAGACCAAGAGGCTAAGTGACTGGCTTGCTTAATACTATTGGAAAAGGAATTAAGTTAACAAAACCAAGTTATGTAAGAGTTCTTGATTTCCGGGCCTAAATATAATTTCTTTTAGTGTGTTTATGAAAAATATTTTTTACTGTGATAAAATATACATAACATAAACTTTAGCATTTCAATTATTTTTAAGTGTATAGTTCAGTGGCATTAAGTACAGGCACATTGTTATGCAACCATTGGTCTGTATTTTAAAGCCTGTAGTTTTAGTATTTGAAAATTTATTTCATGTGTTCTGTTTGTTTGAAACGGATCTTAGTGTCAGATAACAGAATCATTAAAGGTAGTTTAAGCAGAAGGGGATTTATTAAGTTCTTTTAGTTTACGTGATCTTCAAAGGAGCAGAAGGAGTAGACTCTAGGCTGAGCTTCTAGGAATGCCTCCTGGAACCACACTTTTCAACTGGCTTACTAAGGGAGCCACAGCTGTCTCTGGACACCATGCTGCTCTGCCCAAGTTTGGAAGCCGCTGAATGAGGAGTTTTGGCTTTTGCTTTTGGCCCCAGAAGAATCATCGTCTTGCTTGCTGTTATTGCTGTATGGGCTGATCTGCCTGAGTTTGGTTGCTCTCTTTCCTTGTTTTCTTTCTCCTGGTCTCCTAGGAGTGTTCCTGCTTGGCACCTATAGCGCATGCAAATCTCAAGTTGCAAGGGAGTCTAGCAAAAGTATCTTTTAGCTTTCTAGCCACTATTGTGTTGTAAGACATACTAGAGTGGAGTTGCATGAGTGTTGAAAATAAATCTGCTTTACCTGCCATAGCTCTTTCAAAAAGGAAAAGGATAGGGGACATATTAATTTAGCACTTTTGTTCTCTTAAAAGAAATGATAGTTTCAAGAGGGGAAGTAAAAATGTCAATCCAGCTATATTGATATGAAATAAGTTCTATAGTAAAGAAAAGAAATTACATTTTGTCAGTGAAGCTCAATTTTTCAAGTATTATAAACCTCCAAGTGGACCCTGTGTTTATCTAGCTGATAGGAGTGAATAAATTTGTTTTTTTTTGAATATTATGTCATTCTATCATTTTGAATTTCATGGTTTGGCATTAGAGTAGGTGGGTACAACGTTCCTCCTAGCCTACCACGTTTGCTCATTTTTGCCAGTTAGGAGAAAAGTATCCATTCTTGTGCAACTGAATCTTAAAATCATGCAAAAATTTTGTATTGTAAATAATTTGTATTTCTTTGAACACCTTAATGAGGGTGGGGTCGGCCTGGGGTGGTAGATAAATTTATCCATAAAGTAGTGTCTAATCTGAAGGTTATTTTCAGTTTTAGCTATTATCTAGACCAGTGCTATGTAGTAGAATTACAATGTGAGTATGTATATAATTTAAAATTTTCTAGTAGCTACATTAATGAAGTAAAAATAAACAGGTGAAGTTAATTATAATAATATTTTTTTAACCTAATATATTTAAATATTTAAACATGGTAATTGCTACATTTCATGTACTTAATAGCAAATGTGGCTAGTGAGTACCATATCAGACAGCACAAATATAGATTGCCTGCCTTATTTCATACTAGACCTTCTCAGATTTGAAAAGTACTGAAATGTACTGCACACAGGTTTATAAAATGTCCTCAGCATGTGCCATACCTTGATAATGCTTTACTTCTCATACTGTTTTATAACAGAGTGATTGTAAAACATTGCTGTTCCCCAAATTACAAGCGTTGCTGTAGTGGCTTGCTGTATTTTATGAAAATTGTATAGTATTTGAATTACTGGAGTATAGTAGGGGTATGAAATGTGATACTGAGGTATGTCATTACAGGCATGGTTTCAGCAGGAAGTATTAGTCCATACCAGTATAGACCATTGTGTATAACTCCTTTGACTTAACTAGTTCTTGACGGTATCTCAAGGACACTGTTTATAACTGTCATTGCTGTAGAGTAGTAGTGTCTAAACTTTCAATTAGTACAGTTTTTAAAGCACTTACACTATATATATATTATTTACCTGTGAAAAATGCACATGCATGAGTGCACTAATATATTACGTAAATTATGAAACAAGTGGAAATAGTGAAAAACATAAAAAGATTAGATAAAATAAATATAAAGTTTTAATATTTTTCATGACTTGGGGGCGGTGGTGATAGCGCTGTTTCATAGATGAGGACAGACCAGTGGTACTGGCCTGAAGTAGTAATAGAACAGGGTCATAATTCCATTTAGAATGTCTGACCTGAAAGTAGATACTGGGAATCCAGTCAAAGATTGAACACAGTCAAAGTCTGTATCTGATGGAGTGAGTCAGATGTGGTCTAAGAAGGCAGGCCAAGGTCATTGATGAGGAGGAAGGCTCAGGCAGAAATGGCACCCTAACATTCCAGCAAGGCCTAAAGGGATGGGCCTACAATTGAATTGTTGGCACATCATCATGGTGATTTTGCCCAGAAACTGGGTCATTGTCTACCTAATAAGAATGCTACGTGAAACTTTTTTCATTTGGAGGAAGGGTGTATGTGTAACCCACAGATCCCTGCCAACTCTAGAATTCTATGATTTCAGATGCAGTAATTGCTCTTCTACAAATAGCGTGCATTGTATTAATTTATGTGCATGTCATAAGTTCCTCCCTACTGGCACAACTAGAATTGGTATGTGCTCTAGAATCAGTATGTGTTCCAGTTTTGATCACAAATTCACTCTCTAGATGACCAGTCTTTTTGATTACTTCTGCTGGCTTTCTAAACTTGAGCCCTTTTCCTTTTTTCGCCTGGTATTGACTGGGCCTTTTGAACCCCTCTGAGATAATGGGCATATAGTTCTATGAAAGATTTGTATTGGATCTAGCATCTCTGCCTTCTCTTTAATATTTATTGCCATTCAGCGTAAAGGAGACTAGAATTCCTCATATCCCTTTTGTTCTTAGGCTGACTTATTAAAAGAAGTCTTGTCCCCAGAGGATTTACTAATTGAGGTCATACTGAAATAATGTTTTAGGGAGGGGTCCTTTGGAGAAGTTTCTCAAAAAAATTGAGATGCATTTGTCTTGATCAATGGAGCATTTTCCTATAATAGCAGTGCTTACAGGCCTCTGCTGCTGCTGCTGCTGTTGCTGCTGCTGCTGCTGCTGCTGCTGCTGCTGCTGCTTCTTCTTCTTCTTCTTCTTCTTCTTCTTCTTCTTCTTCTTCTTCTTCTTCTTCTCCTTCTCCTTCTCCTTCTCCTTCTCCTTCTCCTCCTCCTCCTCCTCCTCCTCCTCCTCCTCCTCCTCCTCCTCCTCCTCCTTCCTTTTCCTCTTCCTCTTCCTCTTCCTCTTCTTCTTCTTCTCTCCTCTCCCTCCCCCTCCCCCACCTCCTCCTCCTCCTTCTTCTTCCTTCTTCTTTAAAAAAAAAACTTTTTGTGAATAGTTTAATTTCAGCATTTGTGTTTTATAATAAAACTTTACAGGTGGTGAATTTAACCGTGTGTGTGATGAAAGTGTTTTAGCTTCTTAAAATATGAAGTGAGGTGCAGGAATGCTGACTTTGGTTGTTTATCAATATAACAGGTTTGTAAAATTTCTAATTGTTGCTTCAGTGTTCTATTGTTTTCCTTTCCTTTTTATATTATTATAATTATTGCTAAGAATTGTGGCTGTCATTATTTCCTATCAGTCAGATAGTTGAATAGATCATATTAACAATATAAAAAATGATACTAGGCTTACAGTTTCTTGAGTGTCATACTGTTGCCAGATATTGGAACTTTATATATCTATATAGCTAGTACAGGCATTTAAGAGCTTAAAAATCAAATAGTGGAATTGGGGTTTTAATGTAAGTTTCTATGCTCCAAAATAGATATGTATCTGCGTGAACACAAACACAAACGCGCACACATACACACGTGCACACACATGTGCTTACATACATATAATGTAGATTTCTGTTTGCTTCAGCTTGAAAATTTGCATTTGTAACAGTTCTGGTGGTATGATTTGCCTTGTGATGAATCAAGAGGCCTGATACTATGTCAGTAAAACTGTCTCATAGGTATGATTGAAACAGTTTTATTAGCAACATATGGGACATGAAGGAGCCACAGAGGGGAGTTTGGAGTGTAAGGGTGCTGGTCTGTCTTTTTTGGCATGTAATTATATCAGTCCTTGTGCATGGTGTTATTTGTTGCTACCTAGGGAATATAGAAAAATAACTTCTAATGTGGTGAAACAAAAAAATCAGAATAAATTACAATTGTTGAGTTTATGGGGAATTATTTGGATGAAAGATGTGTTTTTTTTTTCAACCTAAATTTCATTTGGTATTAAATTATATTCAATCAGTCTTTTAAATTAAAACCCAGTTTTTCAATAATTTGAATTTTTGGAACAACTTTACATAATAGATGCTTAGCTGAGTTTCATAAATGGGGAAGAAATTTGTTTCTTTTTCCCTATTGTGACAATGTATGGTTCTGTTTAATTAGTTTTACTAAATATTTATTAATTTTCTTTGGAGGTATTTGCTTTTAAATGATTACAGTATGCCCATTACTTTACTAAATGCTACACAGAGGACAATATCAGACACAGCCTGTGGGCTTAAGGAGTTTAATTCTGTAAAAGCAATCACATGTAGATAATGTTTAAATAGTGATAGGAATGATAGACACACATGTCAGCAGAATGGTTACCTATGGGAAATAGGGGGGGAAATGGAATCAGGAATGGGTACACAGAAGCTTCAATTGTGAGGTTTTTATTTTTTAACTTTCCTTTCAGCTAAGATTTATTGATTGTCAGAGATTTTTTAACCAGAGATTCAGGTAGAGGCAAAGGTAGTGAAATAGTTTGTTTCATCTCCCTTTCCTCCAGTTATTTTATGGCTTGCTTAGTACAGTTTCTTAAAGGTAGTGGAGTAAATTGAAAGAGATTGAGGGAAAAGCTAGGAGGGGTATAGATTCTGGAAAAAGCTCTGCATAAAAAGTTATTGAATTGTTCTTCAAATGTCATCCCAGTTCTACTCACTACCTCTGCCTTTAGGTTAAATGTGAACGTTTATATTATTGTCTACTCTGAAATACTTTTTGTAGGTGATTTCTCAGTCTTTATGTAGGAAAGTTATTGGGAAGCAAAATTTCTTTACTGTAGATTTACATTTAGCCCTATGACTGGGCTGAGAGAGACCTAGGTCTCTGAAATGGATAATTCTTACACTGGTTAATCCCCAAATGGGTAATCTGGTTCCTTCTGTATGCTGGTAAAATAATATCGGAAGCCAAGCTGTTCAATATTTAGATTGCAGTGATTAAGAAAGCAGCATGGATTATATGTTTATTTCTAAGAGTGTGAGCAAATCGGGTCACACTTCAAGTGCTTTTCAAATGCTTGTGACTACTGTCATCTTTTATGACATGATAATTTTATCTAGCAGCTATTTCCATGGAGTTTATTTGCAGAATCGGAAACCAAACCTGCTTGAAAATGTAAGGAAAATCTTTACATTCACTCTCTCTTTGAAAATCAGGTTGAAAGGTTTGACTGTTCTGTGGAGAAAAAGAAACACAGTTGAATAGTTTTGTTCCACGTGGAATGCAATGTTTAATAAGAATTAGAGTTGTATGTTTGTTGGGGGTGATTTCAGATATATAAGAAGAAAAAATATTGACTACTTGCAGCCTTTACTTAGAGAAAGTAAACTCTGTGAACTCTGCCAAATGAAATGTGAATAAATAGTAATAATCTTATCTATTATTTATTTAAGCCTCTCTTTCCTACCGTATCTTTAAAAGAACAGCTAAGAAATATATTGTATCCAGTTTGAATTTAACTGTTATTATTTTTTCATTGTATAAACTACCTTGTGAACAATATAGAAGTCCTGATTGAATAATCAAGATTTTGACATTTACAACTAAGAATGCCCATTAAAGTTCAGAGAATAATTGAAATAATGAAGTGGTATTATAATATTAAAATTTTGTTAAGCATAAAGATACTGTATGGATTAATTAAAGTAATCCATCCGTACTATAAAATAATAATTAATGGATTGTTGCCTTATATTTGTGAAGCTCTGTGTGTATATGTGTATAGTTATAATTCTTCACAAATGTAATTTATATTTCTTACATATGCTGTTTTGTTTTATCATCATGACAGTTTTGAAGTAGGTGGGGTAGGTGAGATTTGTTTTACTAAATGAGGAAAACTGAGTAGAGTAGTAATTAAATGGTTTTTCCATGGGTAGGGCTGTGCTAAAACAAGGGCTTTTGACTTCTTGTTTAGTGTGCTTTCCTACTGGACCTTAGAATCAGGGAAATTTGGATTTTTCTGGTACACTTCTTTTTCTTTTTCTTTTTCTTTTCTTTTCTTTTCTTTTCTTTTCTTTTCTTTTCTTTTCTTTTCTTTTCTTTCTTTCTTTTTTTTTTTTTTTTTGCTCATTTTGTTTTGGCATGTTTCAATAGAATCCTTCCATTGCTTAGAAAACAAAAATGAGCCAATTCTGTAAAATCAGTGTTGTAATTAGTACTTTTGACTGTAGATTAGGGGGTTAGAAGGATAAAACTTGAACCAAATGACATTTTTCTGTTATATCTGTATTTATATGTTTATTATTTTGGTGTAATGTTTTATTATGCAAAAAAGTTAAGAATTAACTTGATATTATTCACACTTTTGCAATTAGGGCCGAAGTCTAGGTGATTGAGGTACAAGCAGACTTGTCTTTCTCATTCCTTTCCTTTTAAAAAACAGATAAAGTGTTTTTATTAATTGTTTTTATTAATTTATTAATTGACAGAACATTATATTAGTTTCAGGTTACAACATAATTATTTGATATATGTGTATATTGCAAAATGATCACCACAATAAGTATAGTTAATATCTATCACCACACAGATGCAAATTTTTTTTTCTTGTGATGAGAACTATAAAGATTCACTTCTTAACAACTTTCTAATATACAGTACATTATTAGCTGTAATTACCATGCTGTATATTACATCCTCATGACTTATTTATTTTATAACTGGAAGTTTTTGCCTTCTGTCCACACTGCACCTTCCACTTCCTGCCTCTGGTAAATACCAATCTATTCTCTGTATCTATGGGGAGTTCATTTGTTTGCTTGTTTGTTTTTTTGATTCCACATATAAGTAAGATCATATGGTATTTATCTTTGTCTGAGTTATTTTATTTAGCATAATGTCCTCAGGATTCATTCATGTTGTCAGAAATGGTAGGATTTCCTTCTTTTTTATGGCTGAATAATATTCCATTATATATATGAACTTCATTGTCTTTATCCATTTAGCCATCGTAGACATTGAGGTTGTTTCCATGCTGTGGCTGTTGTAGATAATGCTGCTATGAATAAGGGTGTACAGATATGTTTCTGAGTCAGTGTTTTCTTTCCTTCAGATAAATACCCAGAAGTAGAATTGTTGGATCATATGGTAGCTCTAATTTTAATTTTCTGAGGAACTTGCATACTGTTTTCCATAGTGACTGCACCAATTTACATTCCCACCAACAGTATACAAGAGTACTCTTTTCTCCACATTTTGCCAACACTTGTTTGTTATTTCTTATCTTTTTGATAGTAGCCATTCTGACAGATATGAGGTGATATCTCATTGTGGTTTTCATTTGTATTTCCCTGATGATTAGTGATGTTGAGCATTTTTTCATGGGCCTATTGGCCATCTGTATGTCTTCTTTGGAAGAGTGTCTATTCAGGCCCTCTGCCTGTTTTTAAATTGGGTATTTAAAATTTTGCTGTTGAGTTGTATGAGTTATTTGTGGATTTTTGCATATTAACACCTTATCAGATATGTGATTTGCAAATGTTTTCTATAGGTTGTCTTTTCATTATGTTGATTGATATACTCCCATGCTGTTTGTTTTTGCTTCTGTTGCCTTTGATTTTGGTATCAAATCTAAAAAATCAACACTAAGACTGATGTCATGGAACTTTTTCCCTATGTTTTCTTTTAGGAATTTTATAGTTTCAGGTCTTATGTTCATATCTTTAATCCATTTTGAGTTAACTTTTGTGTATGGTATGAGATAGGAGTCGATTTTCATTTTTTTTTCTTTTTGCATGTGGCTGTCCTATCCTCCTTGTATATTTTTGGCTCCTTTGTTGTAAATTAATTGACCACAGATGCCTGGGTTTATTTCTGGGTTCTTTGTTCCATTGATCTGTGTGTCTGTTTTTCTGCCAATGTCATACTGTTTTGATTACTTATAGCTTTGTAATATAGTTTGAAATTGAGAAGCATGCTGCCTCTAGCTTTGTTCCTATTTCTGAAGATCGCTTTGGCTATTTGTGCTCTTTTGTGGTTACATACAGATTTTAGCATTGTTCTGTTCTTTCCATACCTTTTGATGCTAGGAGCTTCATAATATTTGAAAGAGTTTTACTCATCTTTTCCCATTATGGTTTTTAGAATGATTATTATTTTTAACTGATCTTTTTGAAAGAATTAGACTTTTAAATGTAATCAAAAGTACTTATTTAACTCAAATATCGGTTACTGATGTATGAATAGAATTACAAAAAGACATTTGTATGTCTGACCTAGATATAGTGGCATTAAGAAATGGAAATTTGGGGTGTTAGAAAATGATATTTACTTATTAAATATAACATAGTAATGTTATTAGTTATTCACTTTAGTAATATGTAATTTATTCAAAGGATACTATGACTTGGATAATATAACAGTTATATAACTTAGTTACTGAAATGCCTTATTTAGGGTATGTAAATTAATTGTAGTGAAAAGTTTAGATCACTGCTAGGGCTAAGTCACCTCCTTTTTTGTCCTTCAGTTGCAGCAAAATCTAACTTCCATGTGTTTTGCTACTTATATATGTCTTTTGGGAGATTTTGAAAAACCAAAGTCCTCTTTCTCCTGTGGAAGTGTTAAAAATCCTAAGAAGCTTTCTTGAGATAAAGTTTGTCCTCTTTCAATTATTAAATGTGCTTTTCTCTTATCTGTGAATTTCACCTTCAGTTTACTGGCAACTGCTTTTTTTGTGCTAGGATCATAGAATTATGATTAACTCCTTACAATCTGGCTTTAGTCCCACCTCTGTACTGGAACTGCACTCTTGAAGGTCACCGGTGACCACATTCTAGCCAATTGTAGAGGGTTTTTTACCCCCTCAGTTTTTAGTCTCCTTGACATGCTAATACCACATGCCCTGGGCTTTTCAGTTGTATGAGCACCCTACTTCAGATTTCTGCTTTGAACTCTCTGCTGCCCATGCTTTTTCATGTAATACCTGTCTTCTCTTTGTGGGGTGGGTTTTGTCCTTGTTTTGCTAGGTATTTACTTACTGTATTTGAATCTTGTAATTTTAGTTCTTGTTTTGCATTTGTGTCATAGATAAGTCATCATTGCTCATCTCTGTCGCTCTGATGGATATTGCTGGCGATCCTCAGAGCTCTATTTGATATCATTGCCCATCACCCAAACTCTAGTCCTGCACCTGCATCTGCTTTTATTTAGATGTCCTTTTTTCCTTAGAATAGACCTTTCTTAAATCATCTTCTTTATACTGTTTTCTCCTCTGAATATTTCTTTTTCTTTCCTTCCTTCCTTCCTTCCTTCCTTCCTTCCTTCCTTCCTTCCTTCCTTCCTTCCTTCCTCTTCCTTCCTTCCTTCCTTCCTTCCTTCCTTCCTTCCTTCCTTCCTTCCTTCCTTCCTTCCTTCCTTCCTTCCTTCCTTCCTTTTTTTTTAAGAAGCATTTTCTCAGTATCTTGACACTTTTTGTTTGGATAAGGGCATCTCCAAATGTCTCTAATGAACTTGAGTTTTTCTTGAAACTATTTCTTAAATTTGTTCCATCCTATTCATTTCCTCATCTTCCCCAAAGTGCTTTATAGTGTGCATTTTTTTCTCTTTAAAATAACAATAATCAATTTGTGTTTGATTAGAGTTTATTATCCCAATTTGCTGGTCAGGAAATAAGTACTGAAAGAGTTAACTAGTTCGAGGTATCATTGCTGATTAAGGGAAGAGCTATTACTCAAGCCAAGATAATGAGATTTTAAGTCTATGCCTGTGCCCAAATCAAGTGACTATTGTAATTTCCTATTACATGATCTTTCAACTTCCGGTCCTCTTCTTTAATTCACTTTACTCACAGTGCTAGATTAATGTCTATATAACCAGTCACAGTAGCAGCTATTCCAGATTGGTACAGCGTCTCAGTTACTGTTTTAGATAATACCATTTAATCCTCAGAACTGCTGTGCAAGGTAGACATTATTATTCCCATTTTATAGATAGGTAAATTAAGGCTTATAGGAATTCAGTAACTTGCTAGTCATTGTGTGTAATTGGGTGGAGATTTAAACTCTGGCTCCCAAGCTCTGGTTCTTTTTATTTCTTTTTACAACCACATTTTGCTCTTTATTAAATTCTTGACGTTACTCTTCTTTCTAAGAACTTACTATGGCTTTCTTTTGCCTACTTAATCTCATTTATAGCCCTTTATCAATCTTCAGGATCATCGATGATTTGTTCATAAGTTTCTTTTTTATTATTTAATCCAATAATCCTCCTCAGTGAACCTTCTGCTCCTGACCGTGTTCTCTTCTCACACAGAACTTACCTGGTATCACTTTCTCACCTTCTTAACTTATGTGCTGTTTTCTCCCTATATAGGATTATTTCACATCCACCTCTTTACTTATCCATAGCCACCTGTTTACCTTTTCCTCATTCCAACATTTAGTGAGCACTTAAACCATACATGATGTTATGATAGGAGTTGTTAATATAGGTAAGTGCATGTGCCTTGTTGAAGAGGTGAGCAGGCCGTGGGAGGAGCCAGACTGGATTCCCCATTGATTTGAGAGCAGTAGCAGAGGGAGGTGTGCACTGATTGCTGTGGCAGCACTCAAGAGGATGTGATTAATTTTACCTGAGTGGTTGAGGAAGATGTGACAGAAGAACTGACATTTGAGCTATGGTCTTAAAGGAGGAGGTGCAGGAGTTCTCCAGGTAGAGAAGGGGTAGGATGGGGCATTTTGGAAAAAGAAAATAGTGTATGGATAGAGGAATGAAATCACAAATATGTATGCCATATGTTGTAGTGTGAACATTAAAGGCATTTGTTTTAGGGCTATACAAAGTGCTTTGTTGTTGCCAGCAGGGCTCACATGACTGGCCTTTCCTTAGTGGAGTCATTGCAGTCCAGGGTCTGGTGTTTGACCTTACACTTTAGACATCTGATATGCTGGGCTCACTGAGAGTGGTCATCTCTCAGGAGCAGTGTCACATTAGCCATGCTCTTTGAAACCAATACACAGATGCGTGTATATGTATGTGTGTGCGTGTGTGTGTGTGTGTATGTATGTGTGTGTGTGTATATATATATATATATATACATATATATATGTATATATATATAAATATCTCCATGTTTGTGTGTTTGGCAATTTGTTAATTTCCAATGAGAAATACAACTGTCAAGCAGATTGGATTGCTTGATTTGGCAGATCAGTACATTGTCTCCCAGTAGGCAGGCTTCTTGGGAAGCCAAGTCATTAATATGGAGGTCAATGGATGATTTGAAATATAGCTGTCGAGTTGACCCAGCATTTTTGACCAGTATACTCTCTTTCTTCTGGCAAGATACATGGGAACCATGTTGCAGAGACCTCCTGTTGAACATGGAAAGAGAACCCAAGGGGTATTTGTTTGAAGAAGTATCTCTTAACCGAGTTAGCTTGAGGCTGTCATACCCACTGTGGGAAGAACTTTGCCAGGGAAACCATATTATTCTAGTCAACTCAGCCAAGACTTCCTCTCTCGTGGCTTAGTTTGATCTTGTAAACATTTGCTTAGATGGCTTCTCCGATTCCTTTGCCGACCAGTCCTTCCCTTCCTTCTACCCTATTTTTGATGCATTCTCCCTTTAGATATGTTGAGACATTCTGTCAAGTCTCAAGTCAAGTTACAGAGAAGTTTTAAGAGCTAGAGAAGCAGAGGATTTTCATATCTGTTTTGATCTATCTTGTTTTTATTTTAAGTCACATTTCCTTATTTTCAGTCACTTTGGACCAAAATCAGGGAATGGAATAATAGCCCCTTGGAGCCAAGTGTGTGAGGTTTATTGGTGGTGAGATGTTGAGGATGAGGTTAGAAAGGAAAGTTGGGACCAGATTATAAAGGGATCTTGCATGCCATACTAAAGATTTTGAATTTCAAAGACTTCTCAATTCAGTTCTCCTCTCCTCTGTAAATTGTTTTACCCCTCAGATAATGTCTTCTTTTCAGCTATATCAGATTGTTATTATCTTACTATAAAGCATGTGATAATGGATCTCCTTAAGAGATCTTAAGATCTTTAAGAGATCTTATTTAGCTCCTTTATGTTTTGACAGATAAATATTAGGTGATATTATCTGCATTTTAAACAGGATTTGCTTGAGAGCCTAAGTTCTGCTTCTGACTGAATTTTGCCTTGTCTTTTAGCTCAGGCTGTTTCCACAACTTCCTCTTTTATCCCCCAATGTTTTTACACAGGGTATTTTTATATTATTATATATGATTTCTTTTTTCTTATCTATCTATCTATCTATCTATCTATCTATCTATCTATCTATCTATCTATCTATTTAATGGTGACATTGGTTAACGAAATCCAGTCAGTTTCAGCTGTATCCTCTAACAGTAGTGCATATATATATTTATACTGTCTTCACCTCCCATAGTTAGATTTCTTTCTATCATCTATTATTTCTCTTTTATATTATTATTTAATGTTTTTATCATGGTGCTTATATACATGATAAGTCTTCTATTGATTATTACATTGTGGTTTTTTTTCTCTAGGCAGCTTGATAATTTCTTATATTTGGAACCTCATATTTATTTTTTTTTATACCTTACGATACATTAGCCCAGTTGAATTTCAAGTGAAACTTAGAATACCATTTTAGAGCCAGAAGTTTTCTTAGTCTACATGAAGAAACAGGTCCAGGGTAGCTCTAATTTGCCAGAGCACACAACTAGTAGAACCATGACCAGAACCCAGAAGCCAGGTCAGATCCAGCAACTTTTGCACTGTTCTATACTTGTTTCCTGTTTGGCTGAGAGATATATTCCATAGGGATGAAAAGGACCCTCAAAGAACACCTGTATCAATGTACAATCTCCAAAACCATTGGATTATAATTTAAATTAGCAGCTTTTCTTGTTAGTGCTAGAAAGAGTTTACTTTTGGATGTTTCAGATTTTACTGTGTTATATAAAACCAGTGAGATGCACATAGAGACAGGAGCTCACATATTGAACTCTTTTTGTGTTTCTGCCAAGCATTGTATACAATAGGTGTTTGGTATACATCACTTCAACTGTTCATTGCGACAGTTCTGTGAACTGGTTGTAGGTGTATACGTTTTGCTGAGGACCACAGAGGTGAAGCAATCTTGCAAATAGAATTAGAAGTTGTGGGTTGTGAGCCCAGGTCTACATGACTACAAAGACCATACTCTTCCAATTATGCTTCATTGTTACAGCCTTTGACCAAAGCCTAAAATAGCAACTTTAGCAACAGTTACCACTCCTGATTTCCTAAGGAGACACAGTCCAGCAGCCCTCCCCTGTTGTCTGTAGCAGGAGGGTTGAATGTTGGTGCCTGAGTAATTTCATGTTTTCTAACCACGATTTGTGGCTCATATTTGTGACCTTTTATATATATGTATCTTGTGTCATTGTTCCCATTTCCATTCTGTGGGAGAATAGTATTGTCTCATTTTGCTTCTACCTACAACTTCACTTTCCATCTTGTTAATTTTTCTCCGTTCTTCCCGTTCTCTCTCTCCTCTTTACTCTTGGTGTGGAGAGAAAATTAGAAGTGCTTGTATCTAAGGTATTTGAATGGCTCAGTTTCATTTTTTCCCCCATGAATTCTTCTGTGTTGGGATGAAGAATTATGAGACAAAAGAACAAAAAGAAGGTGATGCATAATCACATTATTTGTCTTCCAGCAAAACACTTTTCCAAAATGGCAAGATGTATGCAATTCATAACATATAAAGTTCATCATTCATATTTATAAAATCTGTATTTTGGTGCTAGATGCACTTCAAGTTTCAAAGAATGATTTTAAAATACTTTTGAATCATCTCCCTAAGAGCTTTCAACACTGTATAAATAGTACACTTTTTAGCATTTCCTTTTGCATACCTGCAGTTTGCATCATCTTTGAAATTGTTTACCACTTTCTTGCAAGGCATATGTGGAGACTCAGCCAACAAATGTCATTATATATGTGGGTTTCAAAAAGCAACCTGGGGGAAGTTATATTTAACCTTTTCAAAGAGTTGTTATCTGGGCTTTCCCCCATTTCAGAGCAAAAACAGATGTAAACCAAGGATGTGAATCAATGTACATATTTTTGAATATATATTTTCTTTTGAGTTTTGCCAGTGATCTTTTTTTGCTACAATATCACCCTGCCCTGCTCAAAATTTAGAATGTTTCTGGTAAATAGTTTACTATAATCTGGTGATTTCCATCACTTTGCTTGTTCAGTTAAATTATTATGGATTGTTCCTTAAAAAGACCAACACAGTTGTGTGAGATGAGGAATTAGAGCTTTGGCATTTGATTAAATGTGTTCATAGGAGAAAATATGCTAAGAAGGCTTTAGAATTTCCCTTTTATGCCAGAAAGTCCATTAGACTGGTAGGCTGTACAGAGGGAGGTAACTCAAGGGAATAGCCTGAGGTGGAAGGTGTTGGGTAACAAGAAAACAGAATAGTTTCCCTAGCATGGGAAGAATAGCGTCTTTTCTAAGTAGAAGAGTTCAAACCCTATTCCACTATGTTGAGAAATCATTTTCATTTAGATAGATTTTGCTTTTTATTTAATTAAAGTTTGGAATAAGATGAACTTTTTTTTTTTGAATCCTACATCTGCTATATTGCACACACACAAAAATTATAGTATCCACTAAGAATAAATTAAAATTTTGTTAATGGCATTTTTATTGTGTTTATTCCGTCAGTGCCTTTTATTGGAACATTACCTGTTTTATATATCCTTTGTAATTATCTGGTACAAACTTCCTCTTATTAAGTATATGATGACATTTGAGATGTTTATGACAGTTTAATGTCTTTTATTTCTTCTACATGGTGGGTATTAGTTACTAGTTGAATAAATGAGGAAATAAATGACTGAATAAATAAGAAATATGTGAAGCATATATAATTTTCTATTCTGATTCATGATTTCTATATGTTGCCCTATCCAGTTCTTAAAATACAGATTTGCATTAAATGATTATATACTTAGTATATAAAAAACAAGAAAATTATGAAGAAATTTAAAAAATTAGTTCTACCACACATAATTGTAATTTAGAAAATCAATTCAGACATTTTTTTCTCTCTTCCATGAATGCATATCTACACCCATATACACACATACCTACATACATACATATATTTACAGATGGAGAAATAGAAAAATTATAAGATTATACTATATACTGTTTTTGCTTAAATAAAGGTGATATTACTTGAATTTAACAAAAGTAAAAGAAATTAAAGTAGAACCAAAGGAGTTACAGTAATTAAATAAGTGATCCTTTATAGCAGGGGTCCCTAACCCCCTAGTACCAGTTAGTGGCCTGTTAGGAACCCGGCCACACAGCAAGAGGTGAGTGGCTGGCCAGTGAGCAAGGATGTCAAATGTGTATTGGCCGGATCTCTTTTACTTTGTTACACACACACACACACACACACTTTAATTTCATTTTGTGTGCTTTTTTTCATGCTGTCCTTTCTTTTCCTGTTTCAGGACTGAGTATTCTGGTATATTTTGATGCTTCTTTTATGGCTTTAACTTATGTTTTTGTTTGTTTTTGTCATTTTTAATCTACAACTTTGTCTTTAGCTTGCCAGTTTGCTTTCACATACCTTTGAAAAGTTGTATTTCCTTTTCTGAGTGATTTCATTCTTTTCTTTGAGCCCTTTTACTTTGAAGTAACTCATAGTCTCTGTAATTTCTTTAAGATTGTGGAAATTATTTGTTCTTCCTCTGTTTCCTAAGACAATATCTTTTCTTCATCTGCCGTTTGCCTCTTCCCTCTATCCAATTCTTGGTAGTTCTGTATAAATTCTTTGCTGATTCTTTTCTAGTTATTACTTATTTTTGAATGGGTTCAATTCAGGTATTACCTAAAAAAAACATGAGATCAGATGCAAGTATTGAGTAGTAGAGAGAGGGGATAAATAGTATCATTCATGCTTCAGGTTAGTTTTTTTTATCTTAAATACCCTTTCACATTAGACATTTCCTTTGCTCTGGGGATATTTCTCACCTCAGCTTGCGGGTGCAGTGAAGGTCACTGTAACTTTGAGATCCTGTGAGTCATAAAAGTCTGTGTAGTACTCAGTTTGGTGCTAACTGCTTCCCTTCTCTTTCACCCCATTTGGCATTCTCTCTGAGCTAGGAAGTTAGGTCATTGATAATAAAAACGTCATGTTGGTTTTTCCTCTTTTCTTTTTGGTGTTCTGGAGAAACCTTTCTTATTCTTTCTTAGGTAGGTGCGTAAACATCATTACTCTAATTAGTGTTTCCTTGAATGGGCTTTAGAACTCTTCTAATTTTAGGAAAATCTTTATTCTGCCTGACATCTGAGGGGGTGTGGTTTGGCTCTTAACATTACTCCTCATTTTGATTACTGATATCGCAAAATTTGGTAGGTTTTTTTTTTTTTTTTTTTTTTGTAGTTTGTGGTTTGTGGTTGTGACTGTCTTTGTTTCATTGATGAGAGGTATTCATTAGTTTTCATTCTTTTTGTGTTTAATTAATTAATTAATTAAATTTTAGCTTCTTTCTGGAGTGGAGAGACTGGGGTAACAGGTGTCTTCCTACTGTCATGTTTTCAATTTTTTTTTATGTTTCTGCTAGCTCTTTGTGTGCTCTCCCTCCCTTCTCCTCTTCCTATCTCTTCTTTCCTTCCCCCATTCTTTAGCTACCTACCCCTTAAATTGAGAGCTTTTCCTAAGTCCTATTTTCCGTCCATTTTCTCTAGCTTAGTTTTCTCTTTTTAAGTGCTTTCATCTAAACCTGTCTTTCATCTTTACCTGTAGGCTAATGAGTTTCTTTGTTTTCTACTTTCAGTTTTATTGAGATATAATTGACATACAGCACTGTGGAAGTTTAAGATATACAGCATAATAACTTGACTTACATATATTATGAAACGATTACCACAGTAAGTTTTGTTAACATTTATCATCTCATATTCTAAATGTGTTTGTAATTACCACCTCATTTAATGAAATCTTTGTTCTCCCAAATTATTAAGGCTCAAGATATTTCAGTCAACCATAGTTTTTCTTTTCCATGCTTCTCTCAACTACTAATTTATCACTTCTGACTAATATCCATTTCTCTTGTGTCTGTCGTGTCTTCTCCTTGAGATTGTAGGTCCATTGGAGGCCGGAAATTGTCATAGTGTTTCAGATATAATATACAGTTACTAAAAAAACATTGACTTAAATCTTTTGAAATTTAATTCCAGCTTCAGTAAAAATCTGTTATAAAGATGGTTTTAATGTCTTATCCTAAAATCTTGCGGTAATTTAACATATTTTGCTGCTAATCACCTTGTCTAGATAATAGATTTTTATATACCTTTTACTTCTGGCTTCTCTTTTTCTTGATCACTCCAATTCCCATATCTATGAAATGTTTAAGACTATGACATTCCTCAAACTTAAAATGATGTTGATGAATTTTTATTTTTCTTTTACCACTATCCACTTCCTATAAACTTTGATTGTTTCTTAAATGATCCAGCTTTTAGTTAACTTTAAAAATATCATAGTTAAGAATTTGGGTGGTTTCTTTGTGAAAATATTAAGGCAGTGGTAAAAGATCTTTATATTAGATTTTAATTTTTGTTTTTAAAATTAGTTGTCTAAATTAAACTTGCTTAATATTTAATGTGGTACTTTTAAACTGGTAACATCTTAATATCTTTTTCATTGAGAAGCCTATAAGCATAATTTTTTTTCATATATTGGGAGAGACAGTAATAAATATCAGGAAATTGAGTGAAGAAATCAATTGTACGTAATATGGTAAAATCCTAGAGTCGACACATGTTGGCAAATGTTAGCTGCTTGGTGCATGTTTCGTTATTGGTAGTGGGAACATATCTTTTGAAACCATCATTGTAAAAGTGAAGCAGTCATTTTAGTTTTGTAAACTTAAGATTTTGACAATAAGAACTGCTCCTCAATATGGGAAGCTTGTTGAATTTCTCATAAAAGCACAAACTGTAAACTTCTCTTAGAGAAAGATAACTTTTGAAAGGACCTGATGTGACGCAAAAGGTGGGTACTTTTGGTGATATGAGCTGGAGAGCCATTACATTACATTTCCATATTATACTGTACACACAAGATCTGGACTTTATTTTAGAAAGAACTTTTTTATGTAATTAATTAAAAATAATAAACTTTAATTTTTAGAGCAGTTTTAGGTTCGCAGCAAAACTGAGTAGAAAGTACAGAGGGTCACCCCTCTCAGGCTTCCCAACCATCAAATCTTCACCAGAGTGGCACATTTGTTTCCATCGATGAACCAACATTGATACATCGTTATCAACAAAAGTTTAGTTTAAATTAGGGTTCACTCTAACTTAATTTAGACATTCTGTGGGTTTTGACAAATGTATAATGAATGCCATGTATCCACCCTTATAGTATCACAGAGAATAATTCACAGCTCATAAAATCCCAATTTACCTATTTATTCCTCCTACACTCTCTCCCATAGAACCCCTGGAAACCACTGATCTTTTTACTGTTTCCATAGATTTGCCTTTTCCTGAATGTCATATAGTTGGGCTAATTAACACAGTATGTAGCCTTTTTATATTGGCTTCTTTTGCTTAGCAATACTACATTTAAGTTTCTTCCATGTCTTTTCATGGCTTGATAGCTCATTTATTTTTAGTGCCGAATAATATTCCATTGTATGACGTACTACAGTATTTTTATCCAGTTAACTTTTGAAAGACATCTTGGCATCCAAGTTTTGACAATTCTGAATAAAACTGTTGTAAACATTTGTGTGCAGGTTTTTGCATGGATGTAAGTTTTCAAATAATTTAAATAAATACCAAGGAGCTTGATTGCTGGGTTGTGTGGTAAGAGTATGTTTAGTTTGTTTTGTAAAATCTGCCAAATTATCTTCCAAAGTGTATATACCATTTTGTAGTCTCATTAAAATGAATGAGAGTTCCTGTGTCTCCATATCCTCTTCAGTATTTGTTGTCAGTGTTTTGGATTTTAGTCATTTCCATAGGTGTGTAGTAATATCTCATTGTTGTTTTAACTTATAATTCCCTAATGACGTGTGGTGTTGAACATTCACATATACTTATTTGTCATCTGTATACCATCTTTGGTGAGGTGTCTGTTTAGACCTTTTGCTCATTTTTAAATTGGGTTGTTTGTTTCCTTATTGTTGAGTTTTAAGAGTTCTCTGTATATTTTGCCCTTTATCATATACGTGTATTTTGCAGATATTTTTTTTCTCAGTGTGTATGTCGTCTTCTTATTTTCTTGACAGTGTCTTTTACAGAGCAGAAATTTTTAACTTTTAATGAAGCTCAACTTACCAACTTTTTTTTTCTGGATCGTACCTTTGGTATTATACCTTAAAGTCATGGCCAAACCAAGGTTGGCTATGTTTTCTCATATATTATCTTCTAGGTGTATTACAGTTTTAAATTTTATATTCAGGTCTGTGATCCATCCATTTTGAGTCATTTTTTGTGAAGGGTATAAAGTCTATATATAAATTCAGGTTTTTGCATGTAGATGTCCAGTTGTTCCATCACCATCTGTTAAAAAAACAATCCTTCATTGAGTTGCCTTTGTTCCTTTGTGAAAGATCAGTTGACTATATTTGTGTAAGCCTATTTCTGGGCTCTTTTTTCTGTTCCTTTGATCTGTTTGTTTGTTCTTTCGCCAGTACCACACTGTCTTGATTACTGTGTAATTAATTTTTTAAATAATAATTAGTAAACTGTTCAAGTGTTTTCTTGTTAAGATTTGTGAAGCAAGTCATCTTAAACCAATTTGTTATTAAGTGTGAAATAATGTCATGTTATTTTTAGAAATAGATACATTATTGGCAATTATTATAGTAAAATTTATATATAATGGTAACTCTGTCACATATGGGAAGAAATAAAATTGTAATATTTATACTTTAGAAGCTATGTGGTAGCTTGTTTTGTGAGTTCATATTGGCTATTTAATGCCTACTAGATAACTTTACTTTTTCAAATATGAAATAATCATTTAAATGTGATTAGGAAAAAGTGTATTAATCTTCTAAACTAATATTGTCCAGTATGTGAAATCAAGATAGCTATTCTTATATTTTTTCAAAAACTGCTGCTCGTTTATTATTAAGAAATGATAATTATCTGAAATATTTCAGGGTATAAGTCAACGAATAAACACTTTAGTGAAGCAATTTGAACTAGATTTTGGAGGATACTGTTAATACATAGTACAGTTTTTTGCTTTAAACTTAATTCAGGAGAAAAAAAATAGCCAGTAAAATCAAGTAATATAGGTAAGTACAGTATGGGTGGCAGTGTATTTGAGCTCTATAATAAGTTATTATGATTGGTGACTGTAAACTAATGCTGTCACTTAGATGATTTTTACTCATGGTATCTTTAACTTTGTGTGTCAGAAACAGTAAATTTGCAATTAAAGTCTTTAGGTAATTGAAATGATTGTCAGCCATGACAGCCATATGAGTGCATTTTTAAATCAATTTTATTCAGGTATAATTTACTTACAATAAACTGTACCCATTTTAGGTGAGCAATGTGATGAGCTTTGACAGAAACATGCAGCTATGTAACTACGACCACAGTTATGATTCAGAACATTTCTGTTACCCCAGAAAGTTCTCTGTGCCCTCTTCAAGTCAGTCTCCCCCCTCTCCTGCCACCATCTCAGCTTTTAGGCAATTACTGATCTGCTTTCTGTATTGTAGATTGGTTTAAATTTTCTAGAATTCTTAGTAGTGTGTTTTGTGTAATGCAGAAATTATGTTTTTTTTAAATGATGATAAATTGATTTTTTTTTGTAAAATAACAATATGTTTTATTATATTAAAATTTTTGAGATGCTCAAATAAAGTTTAGTTGCTATTATTCCTAGCATTTTTGGTTTAAAAATTTTCGGCCTTGGTCTCCTCATGTAATAACTTAAATATATTGCATATAACTTATATAAAATCAACTCATGGCACATTATTTTGTAAAGCATATTATCCTTTATCGTTTTGTAGTTAAATCGTTATGTCCTTGTTTGTTTTTAAAAGTTGATAAACAATTTAAGAAATAAAAATCTACACATCTTATCGCCATTAGAATTTAATTTCTTCCTTATTTCACAGTTGTCACTCAATAGACAGTTTAACCTTGCTCTGTAAAAGGCTATTTGCCTTGTCGTTATGCCCTCCTGCTCAGACCTCTGGGAATGGGAGAGTGAGGGTGGATAAAATAGCCCTTTGCTTCATAACATTCTGTGCTTTGTGACTCTTACTCATACATGGTCTATTCAAAAAGCATGCTGAAAAGTAGTGGTTGAGCTCATGGAGAAAATAGCTCCACCAAGATGAAATATTAGAATCTTTTTATGACTTCTAATCAAATGTACTGAACATTGATTTCTTTTTATAGGAAAAAAGGAAAGAGTTAAGAATTTTCCACATGTTACAATAAGCGGAGTTTTCTGGTTTTGCCCAGAAAAGTTCTATTGCTAGTATTTGTGCTGCTTTATTTGTTAGTTATCGTGAAATGAGTTCTAAATAAAAGCCAAACATTATGAAATGTTTTTTCACATTTACTCCACTAACCATATTTAAATTTCTACTTAGTTTGAAAGTCTTATACTCACATAAAGACAAATAATCCTAATTTTAATTTATTTATAGAAACATTTTGGGTAACTGGTGTTCTACTAACCAAATCCTTAAGAACCTGGCATTTTGAGTGATAAATATGGATCTATTAAGAAATCCTGAAGACCTGCATTTAAACACTGCTTCACTGAAGCCTTCAGGCAAAAGAAAAAATGTTCCGGAAGTCAATTTGAGAGACACTCTATGTGAAATGGGACTAAACAGCAATGTGATGAGAGTAACCAACCTGAGAACTTATATTTTTTATTATCCTTCTCAACACTAATGATTCTACACTTTTAAAAAAAAGTAATGCTCAGAATGCAGTTAGCATTAATATGTTGGCTAAGTGAAAACCAGAGGAGAGAAGGAGCAATTAGGTGGATCATTTTATAAACTACATTAAAGTCTAACCAATGTGCTGTATACTTGAAACTAATTAAAATAAATTTTTTTTTAAAGTAAAGCTCAGACCATTTTTAAGATTTCCTTATTTTGTCTTTAGAAGTCCAGGCATATTCCATTTAGCCTATGCTATGATGGCTTACACATGGTCCTCTCTTCAGCGGTTTAATCCAGTGGGAGAATGGACAAGCAATTACCTGTGTTGCAAAGCTGATTGCATTAATACTCTAATGGTGGCACATACAAAGTGCAGTGCGAAGGGACAAATTAATTCTGGCTCCAATATCAGGGAAGGCTTCATAAAGTAATACTACTTAAATAGAGTAATAAGTAGCATTAAATTATATATATATATATATGTATATATATATACATATATACATATATATATATATTCTTTTCTTCCATTTACAAAGCTACTATTTAGAAAATTTGGAAAGTCAGAGAAACATTGAGAAAAATATTCTAAAATTACCATCGATATTTTCGTAGGTACTGCATTTTTGTTCCTCAGCTGTTTTGAACTGTTGTTTTTCATTTCCTGATTCGAACATTTCTCCATGTCATTAAATATTTTTCTGCAACATCATTTTAAATGACTACATAGCCATTTAATTACTGTATAGATATAATGTAAATTATTTAACTAGTCTTCTCTTATTGAAGATTTAGATTGTTTCTGCTTTTTACTGTTAAGAAAAACACTGTCAGAAACATTCTGGTGAATGTGACAGATTGTTTTAAATTAATTCTTATTTTGTCAAGTAGTACATTCACCTAGTCTAAAATTCTAATTGTTAAAGGCTTGTTAGAAAACACAGTGATACCTTACCCACTCTTTCTAGTCCCCTTCTCTAGGGGCAACTATTTTTAACCTTTCATCTGTGCCTTTTGGTTATGTATCTCATACTGCTAAATTACAGATACACACATTTATTTTAGATATTGTTGACTTTATATCATAGTCTTTGATTCATTGAGTTTAGATATTTGTTATTGACTTTATATTATGGTCTTTGCAGATTTTTCACCTTTATACTGCCATCCCTGCTCTGCATATTCCCAGTATTGTTAGATTACAATTTTTGATTAATTTATTTTTAGTGTTACACCATTATTCTATGCAGATATTTATAACTAAGCATTGTAATGAACTCTAATGAAAAGTTCACTTCTAATTTTTATGTTTTTCATGGAGTTAGAAAAGCCCTGCTTTTCATTTGCTTAGTTTCTTGTCACTCTTAATATTTCTTCCTATATCATCTAGGAACTTGTTAGTATAATTTTCCATAAAATAAATCTCATCAGATTATTTTTTTCTTGAATATATTCTTTCAGGAGACTTCCATTTTCATTTTCTACATTTCTCTTCCTGTGCTTTTCATTGCTGTTCTGTTAGGAACTCCTTTGCCTCTTCCTGGGTCTCATATTGTTTTCCTTCTTGTCTTACTCTTATGTATTTTTTTTTTTTGGTATATATCCTATAGTAGTTTCCTGAGAAAGGTAATATGAGAGAAAAATATCTTTATTCAGTTTTCTCACCTGATTGATATTTTTCCTGAATAGTTTTAATTAAAAATCACTTTCCTTTAGAATTTTTAAGTTACTGTTGTCTTCCTGCTTGCTGTTGCAAAGTCCAAAGTCTTTTTGACTCAGTTCTTAACATTCGTGGTGGGTGGGATGCTATTGATTTAACTGTATGAGAAAAATATGTAGAAGTGGAATATTTGTGTTTAAAGATATATTTTTAAAACATTGAAAGTGGGGAAGATGAAAAAAGGATTCAGGGCAGAAGGACTGAGAGAGGCCAGATGACAGCAGAGTGTCCACTACGTTTAGAGAATGAAGACATCTAGGTCCATGTCAGAAGAGTGTGTGGGGTGCAGTTGGAACACAGCAGACAGAGGCTTTATAATGGTTTCTCATGGCCCGGAAATTTGAATTTGTTTGTAGGCACTATTTTACCCAGTTGTCATCAGTTGTATGAAGCCTTCCTTGAGTTATGTTAGGCCAAATGAATTGACCTCTGGCTTATCCTCTCTTAGTATTTTGTGTGTATACAGGCATGCATGCATATGTGGGTACACATACCCACATATACCTCTTTAATTATCCATGTGTCTGCCTCCCCAATTAGAATAGATTTTGGGGTGCAGAAGTGGTATAATTAGGTCTGCATAAAAGAAAGCACAGCAGGTAAGTTCTTAACATTTATAGTGGTTGGGGTGCCATTGGAAACTGGAGGATGGACAGGGGGAAGTAGGAATTAAAGGAAAAGAGAGGAGAATGTTATTGCATTGTCCTGGTTTGAAGAAATAATCCCCTGATATAATAGTCTACTCAGAGTGGGAGGGATATTGCCTCAAATAATTATATTCCCATGGGTCTAATCATTTTTAATTTCAGAAATACTATGTTATTTTAATGTGTTTTTTACACATTCTGCTTTAAATTCTTTTGCCCTTTTTGGTTCCTTTGTGAATGATCTGAACAATTTTAATTCTTTTATTAATTTTTTTAAAGACCAGTGGTTACACAACTGGCAATTCATATTAATGATGATCAGAGATAACATCTTAATTCCATTTGGTTAAAGAACAACACTAAATAGGGAACTTTGGATAAAAATAATTGGTTAAATATCATATTATCATTTACACACATTTCTTTATTCTGAACAGATTCATTGCCTAAGAACAGTAACCTTGATAGTACCAGAAAGATTTTCTTAAGTAGATGAAAATTTGAAATATTATTAGAACTTTCCTTACCTTACTGTTATAAAACTGCTAGTTTCTCCATAAAATTTTAGTATTAGAAATAAGACCTTTTCATCAAGATGAATAATTATTCAGAAAAAATAAAGAATTAGTTAAAAGTTGTGTTTGTGTGTTTGTGCTTGATTGCTCAAAAGCCAGGTGGTATATTTTTATTTAAAAAGATCCACCGTGTATCAAATTTCTGAATAACATTCCGCGATGAATCTTTACTTTCCAATATGCATTTTGTTTGGCTAGTGTTCTACCTAGAACAAGAGACGAATGTACTTTGTAATTTTCATGATGCTAATTACAGTTTCTTAACCACTTACCGTGTGATTGCCCTGGCCAAATAGTTAAGAGACATTGTCTTATTTTAAAACATCCCTGATGAGGTGGGTCTTGTGAATCATTAGATGAGGAAGTTGAGGCACAGAAAGGTTGTTTCTTGCCCGAGACCATGCAGGTTGCAAGTAGTGGAGCAGGGGCTCTTTGTCTTTGGTTTATGTGTCTCTTCATTATTAAGCATACTTCTTTCCAAGTACTATGGGGAAGGTTTTAAGGATGTTAATCCTGTAAGTGGCTTCACATGCAAATAGAATATACACCTCCCCTATGATCAGATGACTATTTTGTTTACTAACTTCCTATAGTGGATAATTTCTTAGGTCTTCTTTGGTCCTGATAAAATTGCATTCCCAGCACTGGCCACTGTCTTTCATGAATGAAAAAAGATGGACCAACATGAGATTATTATTTAGTTAGTTTTTTTCTTTTTTCTTTTTTGTTTTGAAAATAACTGTATTTACTTGGGAAAACTTTCTGTACTCATTAAGACAACATGATATCCTTGTCTAATGTGTGACTGATAGATAAAATTTTGTATGTTGCTCTTCATACTGCCTTATAGTATTCTTTTACAAACCATTTAAAACCTTTTCAGCTGCTGTTTTTCCTTAGTGATATCTTTAAGAAGTCACAACATGTTTCTTCCTGAACACATAATGGCCTGGTATTCTATCAGATGTGTTGCAGAGCTTCAGCAAGTGGTTACGCTGAATGTCTTCCAGAGGCAATGTAGTAGGCAGAGCACTGCAACTGAGAAACCTGTAGAGATCAGCACACCTGCCCTCAAGCAAAAGACAGTAATTAGTTGCTCATATTCCCTTGCAGACTTCCCCAGTGTTGTTGCATGGGAAGCCCAGAGATCACAGCAATGCTTTCATGAGCTCCGCTCTGTAGGAGTTGTTTATGCCCATTCAATTTTTAATGTTCCTATAAGACATTTTGAAGGGAACCCTGAACCCATCGGGATTTGCACACTTGATCAAACCTGTGACGATTTAAATATAGAAATAAAGAGAAACTTTTGGATTATATTAACTTAACTTTTAGGACAGTGTTAGTGGAAAACATTAATATGATACTTGAGGCAAAGTTGTGTTTGATCAACCTTCACAACTTTTTTATTTCTTTAGAGCAGGTATAGCTTCAGTAAATCTAAACAAGTTCTTTAATGTGTACAGATCCAAGTGTATGTGGATATCTGAATGGCATGGTCTGAATATTTTAAAAGATGATTTTATACCAACCACTTTTTATTAAAATTGTACTACTCTTAAGTACAACCTTTTGTTATTAAAGAATGAGATGATATGTGATTGACTTTTAGTAAACTATATTAGTGTATATGAATTAGATATATTGGTGCCAAAGAAATTTATTACTCAAAGTACTTGGAGGGCTTTTATGCCATTGTTTTAGTTTTAACTATATGTATCCTAGATACTGTGAGGAATAAAAGCTCATGTTTTGCCTGGTGACCTTACAAGTAGTTTTTAACTCTGAGACTCAGTTATTTGATTACATTGGTATACATTATTAATAAACAGGCACATTAAACATACATTATTGATTCATAAATATATTAGTGTGAAAAATGCTATAATTTCTAATATCATAGCAAGTTCAGTTCATGTTTATTCTGAGAAAAAATAACCTTGTCACCTCATCATCTAAGCATAGTCTGGTGGATATATATGCTTTTTAAATTGGTTCTTAGAGACAAATGTCACATTATAGTAGAACTAAAGAAAATAATATGCAGCACTGGACTATCATTGACAGAGTTGGAAGTTTGAGGTGCTAGTGAATTCAGTCAGCCTATTGTTCCTCACATTTTCCTTCATTAATACACAGGTAGAATCTTCCAGTGGGTTTCTGGGCATTGTTATTCATTATTCCTCAGTGAATAATGACATGAATGATGTGAGTGTTAAAAATCTTATTTCTAGATTTTATGTTTGCCTGCCCTTCTTAGGCATAAGTAAGTCTAAATGTGGATGGAACTTGGGATGTCCACTTGCGAGCTGATGGTTGTGATGCTAGCATAAACAAAGTACTCATATGTTACATGTGAAACACTTTGGCTAGCTTATACCTCATTGACTTTCAGGAATTTCACAGAAGTCATTCCTAAGAATTGGTCTTTCTGTAGTGGCCTTCTTAATTCCTAATAACTTCATGTAAATGTAGCATAACACACTTGGTGGCTTGCTTTCTACGTAAATGCTCATGTGCCCTGGGTCAGTATCTTATTTATCTTTTTATCCTTGGTGATTGACTAAATGTGATCGGTTAGTGTTGGTTGGATTAGTGAATGATTGAAAATGCTATGTAATGCATACAAATTGCCCATGGAAATACCATAGTAAAGAGTGGATCAAAACACTTTTAGTAATAGAAATGACTTTTTCTCCTCTTTTTTTCCCCCGTTATAATCCTAGGTTGATTTTTTTTTCTAGGATTAGTACTTATGATTAGACTTTAAGTTTATCTTTTGTACTATCAGTGCATCAAAAATATTCTGTGAAAAAATTTTTTATATTTTTACTGTGGTAAAGTTATTCTTCTTACTTTAAGTCATAGTCTGGACCCATTTACCTTACTTAGCTGTGTTACTTACTATTCTCAAACGCTTGTTTCTCCCCATTATGCAGGACAGAATTTTTACCCCTTTTCAGGATAAGCTGCACCTCCTTCTGACATCATGTCTTAGTCTCTGAGCTCTAATTTCATGAACTCATGAGTTACTTTTTGTTTTTGACTCACTTTTAGAACTAAATCGTATGTGCCCCTGTGTTTTGCAAAATGTGTGTCTCCATCTAGTTTGTCCTTCATTGCTATGATTATTAAATTTTTTTAATTTTTATCCTTTTCTTTCTGGAATATGGCAGAATGCTAAGTACTTTGTATTCACTCACTAAATAACATACATGCTTGTTAATCTGCAGCTTTTCAGTAGGAAAATAAGTTTTCTCCTAAAGAAAGTGAGAAAGACAGGAGGGAAGAAAGGAAAGAAGGAAAGAGGGAGGGAAGACAGGAGGAGAGAGGAATGAAGGAAGAAAGGAAGGAAGAAAGGAAGGAAGGAAGGAAGGAAGGAAGGAAGGAAGGAAGGAAGGAAGGAAGGAAGGAGTGAAGGAAGGAAGGAAAGGAGGGAGGGAGGGAGGGATCCAGTCAATAAATATATGCAAACCAAGGCATGAAATCACTTAATGGATGATAGTGGAACAGGGAAAGAGCATTGATTTTGGAATTTGAAAAATTTGAGTTTAAATTCTGATTCTGCTTATTCACTTTTTAATCTTGGATGAGTTTCATCATCTTTGGGTGTAAGTCATACTAATATCTACTTGGTAAGCTGCTTTTAAGGGTTAAATTATATAATGTATATAAAGTGCTTATTAGCACATTCTCTGGTAACACATGTCTGACAAATGTTAGCTAACTCTTATTTTGCATGTAAGGAAAGTGAGGTCTAGAGAGCTGACCAAAGGTCATACAACCAGTAAATTGTGGAGGGAGGATTGAAACTATTTTTCGTTGTTGTTTGTTTGTTTGTTTGTTTGTTTGTTTTACTTGAAAGCAGTGTTTTTCAGTGCTTCTTGGCTTTTTGTCTAGGATCGAGTGTAAAGTAGTGCTTTTTAAACATCCGTGTACATCAGAATCCTCTGAGGGGCTCCTCAAAATGCTGTCCCAGAGTTTTTGGTGTGTGGTAGGGTCTCAGAATTTGCATTTCTAAGAAGTTCCCAGCTGCTGATACTGCTGCTGGTCTAGGGACCACACTTTGAGACCCAATGTTTATAGCAGTATTTCTTAACCCCAGCTGGACATGACAGATCACCTAGGGAGTTATAAAAATTACTGATGAAATCAGAATATCTGGTTGTGGGGCCCAAGTATCAGCTTTATTTATTTATTAATTTTTTAAAAGCCCTCCAGGTGATTCTGATGTGAAGCCAGAGTAGGAAACACTGCTCTTCCCAGAGTTAGATTTTGCAGTTTTCCACTAGAACTGGGCACCAAGCAGAGTGCTGGCCTTGAACACCTCTGGGGTGCTCAGTGAAGCAATGCCACCATGGTTTTTGCCCTTTGAGGTTTTAAAGCTATTGTTCTAGCCTAGAATTCTTTTATTGTTTTACCTGTTCTAATTATTTGTGTCTATTGTTAGCATTTCTCTGTTCTTTTTCAAGTAGGTTTCTTGAATACTCTCATCAATCTCTAGGGTAGATTTTATGTTAATATTTGGCAGAAGCAACTATGTAGCAGTAGGTGACTTGAAGTACAAAATAGATTAAGGAATACATCTAATTTTTTTAAAAAACAATCATTTTTAGCGACTTACTATACTTTTAGAATTCTGATTATGAGTTTGTTCTTTTTTCTGAGATGCTGTTGGGAACCTTATGTTTTTGTCTTAGGGCACAAGATATTGGTTAGAACAGATAATGGTAGTTGTATACCCAGGAGTACATGAGTGAAAATGCAGTAGATTAATTGGTTAAAAGAGTCATTTCTTCTGTTACATGATTCAGTCAATAAATATATACAAACCAAGCCATGAAATCATTTTCTGGATAAGAGTGGGCAAAATACCACATAATTTCATTAACCTTTAAGCAATGAAATTATAAACCCCTATGCAAATGATTAAGGTTATCATTGCCTATCACCCCCTTTTGATACCTACAGACTGTTAATTCTTCTCTGTCCTGCTGAGTCTTATTAAAACTTCTGACTGATGTACTTTCATTAAAAGGTTTAGAATTTACCAATTTAAAACACTTGCTTCACACTATCACCTCTAATTTAACTAGGCCATTAAACACAGTATTTTGCAAAGGGAAAAAGTCAATGGCTGCTTCTTTAAAAAAATAATAAATTGAAATGAATTTTAAACTCTGCTTAGAGGTGAGCAACTGTTACATACTACTAGGTCTTTTGATAGTTGATTTGTTCCTTTAGTTTGCAAATTTCAGGTTTACAAAACGGCTGCTTTTATTTAAGAAATATGCCTGGAGGCTAGATTGGTAAGCTTTAGGGAGATACCTGGTTTGGTGTGAAATACATAGTTGTTAAAAGACCACGTGAATTGGGTCCCAGAAGATGAAGAGTAGAACCAAGACAGATTGAGGAAAGCTGTATTTCATTTCATTTAGCTAAAAATATTACTGAATTAAAAATGAAGACAATGAATGATGGCAATACAAAGAAAATTAATGTGAATAAGTCATTTTTTGGTTAGATTTTGTGAAAAGTTCTGACTTGTGAGATGTTTAAAGGAAAGGGCTTAATGTGTCTCTGACCAAAAAAACTTGGCTCTTTATTCTGGAAGCAGCTCATAAGAGCTTTTTAGCTTTGGTAGGGTGGGGGTGGGGGGAGGAAGACTCTTCCAAGGAGGGATGGATCAGCCCCCCTAGTCAGTAGCATCACTTCTGTTCAATGAGATGACAGATGTCATAGAACATCCTCTCATTCAAAAGAAAAGGACTCAAGGTTGCTATCTTAGGTTGGATACTGTGGATAATCTGGTCCGGAAGTGTTAAGAAGAGACTGTAATAGACTTCTGGCTTTGGGGAAGCTTTATATCACTGATCTTTTGGAATCTCTGACTTCCAAACAGGTTTTCTTTTTCCTTAAATAATTTTAAAAACTATGAAATAAATTTGTATAATAATAGCATGTAGAATCTTTACCTTTTTTTTGTAAGTGCTTCTATCTGTCTTTTTACATGTTTTTAAGCACTTAGGCTCAGAGTGATATTCTAATAGCATCATTTAGCAATTGAAATGGCCTCTGTATATGCCTGTTTGTTGGGTATTTCTGGTGATGGATGGTGAGGAACGGAGGACAGGGGTGATGACTGGTGTGTGAAGGTGAAATGCTAGCGTCTTTCACTGAGCCTGGAAGTCCCTAACCCCCTTACCATCAATGATGCCCTCTTTTCAGGTATAGATGTACGAATAAATAGATTTCCATACCTTTTGCTGTTCAGCATCACTTTATTTTTATTTTTGGACTTTAAGATTATTTTTAAAACTTTTGAATAGTTACTGTGTACACTTGGATGAAATGTGGTTCTTTGTTAAAATTAAGGGTATCCAGTATCCTCAGCCAGTTTTTAAAAAAGATTCAGACATGCTATTCAGTACTTCTCAGGCCTCTCTTATAAAGGCAGGGCATGTATCATAAAATGACAACTCAGTCTAGGTGTGTGTATTTTGATATTTGGAAATAATGAGGTTGCGATACTTAGTCTTCTAGAATAGCTCTCCTGTGCTCATCTCTGAAATAAAGAGGTCTGAGTAGATGCCCTTATGGTGCTTTCCCAGTCTCAATTCTCTAAGATCACGACTAACTTTGAGAATTGGAGTGAACATCACTGTGACATACTAGATAGATGTAGGCCGTTCTCCCTAGCCTCAGTCTCCTCATCTTGTTTGTTACTTTCATATCATGTATTATGAAATGATACTGCTGTTATACTAATTTCCCTGCATTCTTCCTCCTCTCCCCAAAATTAAGCTTCAGCAGGGCAAACTTTGTCTTGTTCACTGCTGAATTCCCACCACTGGTTGCAATGCCTGGTAGATGCTCAGGAAGTGAATTATTTTTTGAGAGAATATACTACATGATAATTATTTCAAATAGGCTATCTCAAAACTGCCATCCTCCCCCACTCGATTGTCTTCTTAGTCTTTCTCTTTCTCTTCACTTTTTTTTTTTTTTGGTGACACATCTCAACCTTCTCTCTGAGGTTGTGACTTATTCACAGTACTTGGAAGGTTCTTCACCCTTGTTTCTTTCTGATATAGATTATTCTGTGTCTGTGATTACTGTTTAAAATACGTCTTTTAAAAATGAGTTGGGTAATCTTGTGGTTTTGTGCTTTGTACACTGTTTGGGAGATGCATTTCTTTTTGCTTTGCTGGCTCCTCTTTTTTCGGTGAGTTACTATGTTAGTTTTGACCTTTCTAGTATCCATATACCTAAGGATTCTGACTTTAGTATATACAGAACAGGAAAGTCACAATATCCACCCTTGGGTATATGGTAACATCTTATATTCTTCACTGTGCACAGTTTGCAGTTTAAAACTGATGTAATGCTCTCCCAGAAAGTAATATTGTTCTTAAGGTATTTACCCCTCATCTACAAATGTCTGTGTACCTCCATTTTTTCCCTGGGGTGAAAACCCCAAACGTGGACTGATTACCCATATGCATTCCAACCTGCCTCTGAGATTTTAGACTGTCCTCAGCAAAGGTTCTTGACAGTTTTCTTTGCATTGTGGACCTTTTTGCAAATCTGACTATTGATCTTCTCTACAGAGAGATGCATTTACATAAACTCACAATTTTTTTTTTGAAGAAAAGCAAAATATTTATTTTACTATTTTTTGAAGTTATACACTGAAATATTCTATATGAAAGAAGGCATGAGAGTTCAAAATAAGAAAAACGTGCATTATATAATAATTGACACCTTTTTAAAATTTATTTTCCTTTACTTATAAAATATTTTGGAAAATATTACCTCAAAAAATAATTGTTTTGTTCTTCATAATTGCTGATATAATGACTAATCATGTATTCTTCAATGATGCTTTATTTTTTTTAAGTTTATTGGGGTAACATTGGTTAATATAATTATATAATTTTCAGCTGTACCTTATAATTTGACACCTGTATATTCTATTGTTTATCACCCAAAGTCTAGTTTCCTTCAGCTACCATATATTTTATCCCCCTTACCCACTTCACCCTCCCCTTCCCCCCATATTTGACTCCCTTTACCCCATCTACCTCCTGCCTCCTCCCCCACCCCACTAGTAACCACTAGTCTATAGTCCTCTGGTAACCACTAGTTTGTTGTCCATGTCCATGAGTTTCTGTTTGTTTGTCCTGCTCATTTGTTGCTTTTAAGTTTATATCCCACATATAAGTAATATCATGTGAATTTCAACTTTTTCTTTCTGGCTTATTTCACTTAGCATGATTATCTCGAAGTCTATCCATGTTGTCACAAATGGCAGCGTTTCATCTCTTCTTATGGCTGAGTGATATTCCAGTGTATATACATACCACAACTTCTTAAGCCAGTCATCTGTTGTAGGACACTTCGGTTGCTTCCATGTCCTGGCCACTGTGAATAATGCTACTATGAACATTGGTGTGCAAATATCTTTTCGGATATGAGTTCTCAAGTCTTTGGGGTAAATACCCAGTAGAGGGATTGCTGGATCCTATGGTAGATCAATTATTAGTTTTTTAAGGAAACTCTATACTGTTTTCCATAGTGGCTGTACCAATTTGCAGTCCCACCAGCAGTGTATGAAGGTTCCTATTTCTCCACATCCTCTCCAACATTTGTTATTATTTGTCCTGTTGATTATAGCCATTCTAACAGGTGTGAGATGGTATCTCATTGTGGTTTTGATTTGTATTTCCCTACTACCTAGTGATGTTGAGCATCTTTTCATATATTTGTTGGCCATTTGTATGTCCTCTAGGGAGAAGAGTCTATTCAGATCCTCTGCCCATTTTTTGATTGGATCATTTGTTGTTGTTGTTGTTATTGAGTTGTATAAGTTCTTTGTATATTTTGGATATTAGGCCCTTATCGGATGAGTTGCTTGCAAGTATATTTTCCCATTCAAATGGTTCTCTCTTTACCCTGTTGACGATTTCTTTTTCTGAGCAGAAGCTTTTTAGTTTGATGTAGTCTCATTCATTTATTTTAGCTTTTACTTCTCTTGCTTTTGAGGTCAAATTCATAAAATCCTCTTTAAGTCCAAGGTCTTTGAGTGTAGTTCCTATGTTTTCTTCTATGCATTTTATTGTTTCAGGTCTTATATTTAGGTCTTTAATCCATTTTCAGTTAACTTTGCTGTTTAGTAATAGACAACAGTGTAGTTTCATTCTTTTGCAGGTGGCCTTCCAGTTTTCCCAGCACCATTTATTGTAGAGGCTTTCCTTTCTCCACTGTGTATTTTTGGCTTTTTTGTCGAAAATTATTTGCCCATATAAATATGAGGTTTCTTCTGGACTCTCGATTCTATTCCACTGGTCCATGTGTCTGTTTTGCTGCCAATACCATGCTGTTTTGATTACTGTCACTTTGTAAATTCACAAATTTTACATGTATCATTGAGGAGTAAATAGACTCCTGAAGGCCATCCATATACTAATGTTAAGGACCTCTAATCTGAATTATTATTATTGTTATTTGAGTTCTAATTGATTTCAGAAGTCCTTGAAAAGACTGAAAGAAGATCTCATTAGTTAAAACCCAGAACATTTCTGTTTTTGGAGATTCTTGTTCCATCTCGTGATATCCAAGAATCAGACTATTAGATTGTTCAAATAAATTGTTGTCCAGGTCAGGATTCAGAATTCGAGCTGGGTTTATTTTGAAGGTAACTATGCCCTTCATGATCTCGCAGGTACCTCTGCAGGTACCTCCAGATCAGACATGTAAAGAGAGACATCAGTATAACTGGATCATCCGGTAAGCACATGTTCATTTTTATTTCTCCATAGATTCCATCCTCTGGCAGTGTGGCATTATTTCCTTATCATCTACTCTTCACTGCAGTGTGGGTCAGTAAGATGATAAGTATTTCTCAGGAGAAGGAAGCAGCCTTTTTAAAATTTTACCAGATGACTTCCTCTGGTGCTTGGGAGTCAGATTTCTTTATTTTTATTTTATCTCATTATTATTTCATATATTCACACTTCTATTGTAGATAAAAATTCCCCACTCTTCTTTTTATGTATATACTTTGGAGAGTTGTGGACAGCTCTCATATTGTTCCTTGGTTGTCAGCCAAGTTATACACATTTAATTCCTTTAATCTTTCTTTGTAATTCATTTGGCTTGGCTGCTTTTTCTAGATTTCTCCCCATTTCATCCGCATCATTAATAAACAGAAAAAACAGGCTATTGGCTAGCTTCTTCTACACCTTTCATTCTTTTTGCTTCCTGTTTTTGCCTCATATTACTTGTTGAACTAAAGCCAGCTAGACATCATTCTCTGGACCACTTTGGCAACACATGAATGCTTGCCTACAACTATCAGTGTCCCACGTGGTAATAGCATCAGCAGTATATCCTAGAGGAAAGAAAGGAAATGTAAAAGGAGAACAGTGAGGAGCAAAATAATGCGTTCTTCTATTGTATGGCAGACTTACCCTTGCCACCCAGAGTAAATCGTTGTACCTGAAACCTTTATCACAGGTTTTGTCGTCCCAAAGCATTGTGCAGGGGCACTAATTTGCATAATAAGAGAAGCCTGTATATATATCGTTTGAAGTTTGGCCACAGTTCTCACTTGGTTTCTTCTCCAAGTTCTCCCTACCCCACTGCCTTTCCCAACACTAATCGTGACTTGCTATGAGAATCTGTGGCCATGAACAAAACTGGGCAGGGGATCATTTTGTCAGAAATTACATAGGCTCAGGTGGTAAATGCTCCATGCTTCCATGTAGAACATCTGAGGCAAGTGCTTTAGTTCTTGCTATTTCTCTGATAGCCGTTGGTCTTCTTTTAACAGTCATTCAGTGGAGATGTACAGGAGGAAAGGACTAATAGATCTTTGGTGCTTTTCATCAACGCTGTATTAGTTTCACAGCTTTCCCCCCTAGAAAAACATACTGCTCCTAGATGATGCTGAGCTTAATGTAAAATATGCCAGCATGGGTCCTGGGCTTGTCACAATTCATTCTTTCTTTTCTTTTGGTTTGTAGGAAGTGGACCTTTACCTCTACTTATCTTGTGCATAGAGAGAAAAAGGTCATACCTCTAGGAGCTAATAGTTTATTGGCATATTAGTCACCAGATTCAAGTAGTGTATTTAGTTGAAGCTTGCAGCATCACACACTTGGCTTTCTCATTTGAGTTAGCTTTGCTTCTAGTACAGAATTGAATACAATAGAAGAGACGGTTTTCCTGTTTGTGTCTGTGGCGACTTTGTAGGTGATTTGTGGTTAAATCCTTTAAACATTTTTGATCATTTATCACCTCTTTCACTGTAAGGGCATAAAATAGTTTGCTTCTAATGTTATAATCTTTTAATCAGATTATTTAATTTTGGAGAAATCAAGGTCAGAATAGCAGTTGACACAGTTGCCTCTGAATAGTGACCTGAAGATTATAATACTTATATTAGTTCTTTTTATTTCTCCCCACTAGATTTTTTGGCCTTCCTTTATACTATCATATTTTAAATAAGATTTGTAATTGTGAGTCATGTATTTCTTGGTCTGTGGCCTCTTAAACAGGTATGTATATGACTTCGACTCCTTTTAAGTGTGATTTTTTTTAGAATGTTAATCTCTTACATGGCTTTTAAAAGCTTGGCAATATTGTACTCACACAATTTCTTTGGGCAATTGATCCATTCTTCAGCATAACTTTTGTTTCATGGGTCTTTTCAAGACCTGTCAAAGAAAACAAACGCCAACCTGACTTTAAAGGGAAAAAATATCCCCCCTCCACTCCATGCTATATTATTCTTTGTTCTCTATGTGCATCAAAGTGACAATCCCACACTGTCTCAATTGAGGGAGTCTAGCACAAAAATACAAACAGCCTGGCACTGTTCTAGGCTGGCAGCCAAGATGTTTTGTGTAGCTTGGTTCTGGCAGTAGTTTTCATAAGGCAGAGGGTCTACCCTCCCAGCATCACTGAAGGGTGGCATGCAGCCGTAGTCTTTCCTACTTAAACCATTTCTTTTCCTCCATCTTCCTCTATCTTCACAAAGACCACCATCATGAAAAAAATATTTTTTTCTTAAATAGAAACATCATTCTCTTCACAACTTTCGCGTTTAGTGAATGGCATTGTTCCTTATAGAAGCTTGTGTTAAATTTGCCTTTTCCAGCTCTCTTAGAGTTCCTTCACAGTTGCATTTTTGCTGCAGTTTTCAGAAAACTCTTCTGAATATTGCTAACTTTGGTCATGTTGACATAGAATTTTTGATTGGTTGAAATCTTGTCTTGCTTCATAGCTTATTATTTGAACAAAAACTCTTGATTGATCGTTGCTTGTGTTGTATGGGTTTTTATGCCAAGGTATCTCTTGTTGAGACCAAAAGGTCTGCCATTGTTTTCAATTTTTGTCTAAAACTCAGGGTCAGTTCATATCTTTTACAAATTGAGTACTTTTTTTAGAATGTCGGGTAAATATTTCTGGATAACCAGATGAACTTCCATTTAAATATAAGGATGTGCACTTAAATTTTTTTCTTTGGAATCAAAATGCAAGATAAAGCACAGAAGTGTTTTTAAGTTTCCCAATACTCTCTAAATTATAATTAGTAACCTACTATTACAGGAAGTGTGGAAATATAGCATTATGATTTTTAAGTGATGATTTGAGCAGGAGACTAGATTTTCACTATGAGCAAGCATTCTATGAAATTTTGTAGAATGTTCCTCCAGATGTAAATGTTTTCTATTGTTTTAAGCAAAAACAAATGATTTACTTTTGAGTGATCTGTTTTAAAAATTAATGTTTCACAATCAAGATAAGAATAGTTAAATAGGTAGGATATGTTTCTTGGGAGGAGATTGATATTATTTAGACTGCTTTTTATTTAAAAAATTGTCCATGATTTTTGGCAATAAGAAATTACTTTGGGAGGAAAAACTCATATATTTTTGTGACTGTAACAAATATGACTGAAAGGAAACAGTGGTTCATGTTAAATATATTAATGTAAAAGATTTTTAAATGCCATGTATACTGGGAAATACTATATCTTTATAGTACATTAAGATAAACTTATGCAATCTGACAAGTCTTTATTTCAGAGATTTATTTTTAACTTAGAAAATGCTTTAAAAATCATTAAAAGGATTTGTAAAACAGGTAAATCAGAAGTATGCATTAAATAAACTCACCTGTTATTTTCTCTCATTCTTGAGACAGGTTCAACAACATATTGGCTCATTACTTTAACAAAACAAACAAATACTCAAATTACCTTGTATGTAATACACATGTAATAAATGCTGTGATTCCTCATTCCCCCAATGCTGTTTTTTTTTTTTTTTTAACTTGTATTTATAATGGCTTTCTCTATAGAGCATCTGAAATGAATGCGGTGGGATGCCTGTTAAGTTATATCAATTAAATCTTTAGGTCAACATTTTAAGCGTCAGAATTATGACATTTTTTGAGAAGGAATGCCAGTGAAACTGTTTTTTCTCTCAGTCCATTTAAATGCATGACTGTCTGTCTGGAATCATCTGTGCCAAGGTCTGATAATATTAGAATTGGTGGTTAAAGAGAATACAGACCAAAAAACTCTTTCATTCTGTATGTTCACATATGTCAAATAATGTTTATTGTGTGTTAAATACTATTAATTTACTTTAAATACATTCAGTGTTGTAATTTTTATTTGCAATCAAGCCCTTTATCTCTTCTATGGTAAGAATATGTCTTTCAGTGACTTCGGAAGTGCAGTATGAATTGTCCTATTTATTCATTTATTCTAACTATACACAGAGGCATAGTAGAAATATATTTAAGACCTGTAATGTTTGAGCAGTTCTTTTGGTAAGTGCTGTTGAGTTTTCATTTTTGTATGTAATAAATTTGACAGTTTTGTTTAATTCAGAACACATATCAAAGCTATTATATTGTTGTAGTTTGATGTCATACAGTTTGTAGGAATTATGATATAGTAACTAAATTTATTATTTTAACTAGGATTGTATTTTATTAAATATAATGTTTATAATTATAACTAGCATTTTATTTCATTTGAATATCAATACAGATTTTAAACATAACTGCTGGGCAAGTGATTTGAATATCTTGTTCGATGTCAAATATTGGTAACATATAATAACAAATAGTGATTTCTTAAGTTTATGTGGTCAAAAATATTAGTAATCTTCCCTTAAGCATATGGTACATGTTTCAGTGTTAAAATTCAGTAGAGAGTATTACATGAAAGAGTGTTAATTCAGTTGTTTATTCCCCCCCCCCCCAATTTTTGATACATTTTAATTTCTTCTGCTCGACATCTTATCATTCTGTAGAATACTTTCACAAGTATTTCATATGTTTTCTGTGGCATCTCACACTGCTCACTTTTTATCCATGGTACCATATGAGTTCCCCCTTTTCAGATTTACGCTGCATATTTTAAGCTGCTGATAGTGTAAGTCGATTGCAAGGTAAAGTGACATTTAGCTTTTTGAGCTAGTCTCATTTTTAGCATGAGAGCAGGTTTTTTTTCCTCCCCTGTCCTAAATCTTCTCATATTTCCCATTAAAACAATCTTACTAACACCAAACAAAGAAATTCAGAGATTTGGCTATAGCAGAAATTCAATTGCATCAAAAAGTGGCTACTACAATACAATTTTATTAATGAATGATCTACGTTGGTTCCAGCTGTGTCCATGTGATTAGGCCTTCACCAGGCAACAATGGGTATTTCCCTATTGCTTTTATTTGATTTCCAAGAATGTGTCATCTGTTACATCAGCCCCTGCCAATATGCCCCTTGTAAAAGTGTTTTGTTTTTTTTCCTTCCAAATTTCTGAAGCATAAGTTGAATACCCACACACATCCCTGCCGAAATATTGTTTCTAGTGAATAGTGGCCTAGGTTTGTATGCCTGGTGTTGCATACCAAAATATCAGAATATAAATTAAAGTAAATGTTTATTAAGTTTATCAGTAAAATTTCAGAAGTGTGGTTGCCTGGTAATGCTAAAGATAGACTATTTTCACTTTTACGTTTTCCTCTTAATATTTTATTACAGTGGTATAATGTGTTATAGAGGTGGACAAGCTTGCAGATTGAAATCAGGATCGTCCAGATTGTTCCCTTCCCTGGACCATATGGTATAGTTCTAAAAGCCTTTTGTACGCTGTCTGTTCAGTTTATTGTATACTCAATCTTTAGTGCACCTAAAAAGATAACCAAATAAAATGGGCATGAGTAAAAGGACTTCGTAGCATGTAAGGACCCTAGAAATATTTGTTGTAAAGGAGATAACTGCAGATGAAATTCAAATTGAGATAATATAAACAAAAGAGACTTGTTATTCTCTGAATATTCTTTTGAGTTTATATGGATTGTCATAGATTGTCTTTGAATGCTGGTTTTAAAATGAAGGCATTTATGTTATCCAACTGTACTAATTATCCTTATTTATCCCATTCTTGCAGTTTAATGAAGAAGAGAATGTAGCTTTTATCTACTTTACAGAGGAAGCCTCTACCTATGAACAATGCTAAGGAATATATAAACCCCAAGATTTATGAATATATAGGATTTTTTTTGACTGATTTCAGTGAGCATTTAGGGCTAAGACTTAACAATAATTTCACCCTTTTAGCCCCTACCCATACTCAGAGATTTTTGAAATTTTCTATTTCCTTTTCCTCCCCCTTTCCCGACCTATTTTGGTTCCATAATTCTATTTTAGGAAAATAAGATAAGAGATTGCTTATTCCATATGCTAAGACTCTTTAAAAGCTGAGAATGAGAGTGATTTCTTCTGACTCTCACTACCCTTCTTTCCAAAGTAAGCTGCCTTTTGAGAGCATTAGACATTACCCATTGCTTTTTGGCACAAGAGAGTTGAAGCTGAAATTCTACCAAATGAAAATGAAAAAAAAAAAAAAAAAAGGAGAGCCTGTAAAGAACACATTTCTTTACTCTATCATTACCCTGAACCACTGAAAGGGTAACTGAGAGGAACTCAAATGTTATTGGAATGTGTAATTTTCCTCTGAACGGCCACAGTGAAATATATTTGAACAAAAAAAGGCAGAAAAAGTGTATGGGGTGTATGGAGTTGATGGTGATTGAAATTAATGAATCTTTTCAGCACTGTACAATAGAAACTATCCCAAGAATTGCGCACATTTAAAATATGTCTAAGAGAAACTTACATAGAGATACGTTATTACTTTAAGGAGATTACTAGAGGTAGGTGAGGTATTATGATAATATAATAATGCTATTGGTAAATTGAACACAAAATATTTGTTGGATATGTATTTTTCAAGTTTGAAAATTTTTCATAAACTGAATCACTAATTTCAAGTGGGAGCGTCTTTCCTATTTCAAAAATACTGTTATCTTGTAGTCTTTTATTTATTTTAAAGGTTTTTAATAAAATTCTCACAAAATTGAAAAACATAGTTTATACTTTCAAATAAGCTAAGTTTCTCCTTCCTTTTCTCTCTCCATTCTTTTTTCTTACCCCTTTCTTTCTAACTTTCAGTTATTTATTTGTATGTATATGTTACTGAGAGGAATTATCTATACCATACTATAAAAAAACATAATATTTTATAATTTGGGAGGTTGAAGGTTTCAGTTGGAAAAATAAATAAAAATCTTGGGATCACTATTCAACAAATGGATTTCCGACAAACAGAGAAATTAGAATAGGTGTATTAAATTAATCTTGATTACTAAAAATTTTAGGATAATCGTAGACATGCAAATTAAAAATAGTTTTTATTTCTTTTAGCTAAAAAGGACTACTAGATCTTAGCCTAAATTAATGAAGGAGGAACCTTAGATACTATAACTCAAATATCTCCTCTTTTTTTATAGCTTTCTTTTAATGGTAAAAATGCCTCTGGCTCAAGTAATAGAAAATCTTACTATGACTTAAATGGGTAAGGGTTTTATTTCTCCTGTCAAAAGAAATCTGGAGGCAGTTAGTTTACAGGTAACTGATGCCATGAGGTATCCTGGTAACATCTTCCTTCTCTACCATCCTTAGCATATAACTTATGCTCTTAATTTCACAGATGACTTTTATACCTATAGAAATATGTTTACTGTGAAGCAGGAAGAAAAGTGAAGGGAACTCAGAAACCTTCTCTTCATGGGGAGCGTTGTTTTTGTTTTTGTTTGTTTTTTTTTTTTTTAGAAAGGGATGCCCGCTCATGGGGAAGGCAGGGCGAAGAATTGGAATGAGTGTTGAGTGAGCCATCCTAAAGATATCTGACATACTTCCTCTCTTCTTTTATATAGATATCTGACATACTTCCTCTCTTCTTTTATATATGCTTAGACCTTTGAACTTTCTGGGCACTTGGTTTATATAGTAACTTGCTGTTAGTTCCCTTTTGAATTTAGTACATATGTTTTGGTGTTGTAATGTTATGTTTCTGTGTCTGAGGACAGAAACTGTACTTATATCATTTTGGTGTCTTTACATTTAGCATAGACCTATATATAGATCCTCAATAAACACTCATTGAATGAATGAATGGATGAATGAATATTAAGAAACATTTGTTAATATTGATGGCATAAATCATTTGTACACATAAAGATACAGTGATATTTTTAATCTGTGAGGGGTTGTGGACTAAATTTTATAGAATTGTTTGTTATTGCTAAGGGGGGATAAATGTAAAGATGTTAAAGTTGCTTTTAGTGGAAACTATTTAATTATTATGGTTATAGGAATATCCTCAAAATGACTTAGTACCAATGCTTTTGTAGGAGCACATTCTCCATGAGTAAATAAAAAAATGTAATTTATTTTTAACTCTATGCGTAGACTATTGTTTAAACAAGGATATTGTAGTATTCATATATTAAGATCTCAGTTTTTGAAGAAATAATCAGTTTGAGTTTATTCATAAGGCAAACAGGTCATTCGATAATTTATATTATAGATGTTGATTTATAAGAAGGAGTTATTAGATCCTTGAAAGCCTCATGGCTGAGGGCACACTAAATCAAATTTTATCCTAGATGGCATTTTGAGTATATTATTTCTTTTGATTCTTAGAGTGACAGTTTCATATTTTCTCAATACACATGTAAATGGTTAGTACAATAGAAAAACATATCCAAAGGAAACCCTAAGAATTCATCTTTACATCTTTACATGCTTTGCCCTAAACTGTCTTAGAAGAAAGCAGGCTACCTCTTTCAAAATCTGCAGAAGAAATGGCTCAGTGTATAACTTGGCAGTGTGAATCAGTGCCTCACAACTCCTCCAGTGTCTGACTTAAATTCCTTTTGTCATATTTTCATTTTGTTTCTGTTATTTTGACCTCAGAAGACAAAGCAACAACTCTCCACTATCTCCCATACAACATCCTCTATATAGCATCATTTTAATAAATTCCCTCCTTTTCATTCATGATGGCAGAGTTGTTGGTACCTTAATTACTAAAACAACCTGTGCATGGATAGAACTTATCTCAGAGCAGGGAATGTATTCAAGTATCTGGAACTCAAATTTTCTATCTGAGCAGTTTATAGTCACTGAAAATAAAGGAAGCCCTTTTAACATTCAGAAACAGTCGTGGGGGAGAGTTTCTACATAATCACAATTTAGGCAAGATAGTTTTCTAGATTTCGATTCAGAATTGGGTATCAATAGTCAGTCTCTTTTAGCCCTTAAGCTGCTCTTTTGGTCATACTTTAGGAAGTAATAATTTATAGGCCAATACTTTGCACTTAAAAATATTGCATATAAAAGTTCAGTCCTTTCTCACTGTTTTCACAGCAAATTGGTATAGTATCTGGCTTATACCAGGAACTTGGTAAATATTCGTGAAAGGAATTGTTTTAGTGTCCCTTGGTAATGCTTGCTAATATAGGTAGCTTTATGCTTTGCCTTTCCTCATTCCTTTTTAATTTTATTTTGCTGCCCAATAAGCAGTCATAACTTTTTTGTTGTCTTTATCTTCTCATTCAATGATATGTGCAGTAATTTAGAACTTATTTGAATAGGTAAGTTCAGTAGTAGTGCCTGAACAATTCACTTTTTGATGCTGCTGTATTTTTAAATCCAGGAATGCTTCTTTCTCTTCACTCCCTCATAAGGTGAGGACTTACTGTAACCTATTGGTGAAAATTCAGAGTACATTAATTGAATGACTGTTGTGTGCAAGGTAGTTTGCGTGTTATGCACAGATATAAATATGAATTGTACATAAACTTTGCTGCCATGGAATTGAAATCTGGTAGGAAAGATGTGCATATGTACTATGTAACTATAGTATAGGTGGGATTGTCGTCACTGCCCTACTTGGGGTGTAAACTAAGTCTGTTGGTACTACAGAGGAAGGAGTCATGACTTCTGACCAGCTGAATGCAAGAGAGCATTTGACTTAAGCCTTCATGGATGTCTTGAACTACATGTAGGGGTTTGGCTATTGGTAAAGGTGAAAGAATTCCAGAAAGAAGAGACAGCCCTAGCAGTGCTTGGAGGTGGGGATGTGTATAGACCATTTGAAAAACTGTTGAAGGGTCCATTGTGTGGAGTAATGATGTGCCTGTGAGAGTGATGGGAATTGAGGCAAAAAAAGGAACTTGAAACCAAATTGTCAGTGGCCTTGTTTCTTATTAAGTCATTCTCTCTTTCTTCTGTAGAAGGAATCATAGGTTTCTGAGTAGAGGACTGACACTAAGATATATGCAAGTTTCAGAGGAAGAATGGAAGACATTAATTGTAGTTGAGGTTGAAGATGATGAGGAAGGCTGGGAGGCTGTAGGAGGAGGGTCTGGGAGTCTGGTCAGCTAAAAGCCCTCTGGGTTGTTGGTTTGTTCAGAGCTGTGCAGCAGCGTCTTGGCTCTCAAAAGAGGGAGGACATGTTCCTGTTTCGAGCCTTCTTTCTACCTGCATTGTTTCAGAAGACTGCAACAGGCCTCCCTTGCCCACACCTGAGAGATCAAGGATTTTAGCCTGAATTCTAGAAGAAAGCAAAAGGAGAAAAGAGTTGAATGACTGTCGAATGAGCCTAGAGTCTCTGCACATTTCTTCAAATCCTCTTTGTAGTTGGGATTTTGGCTCTCTGTACTTTTTGGGCTTTTGGTTCATCTTGCTGAGGTAGAACATGCTATGGGTCCCTCTTTAAGACCCTTCTCAAATGTTTTATAACACTTATCACTCTGCATTGTAATTTCATCCAGGCCTGAGGCCAGAAACTGTATTTGGGTCATCTTAATATCACAAAACACTCAACATAATTTTTAGAGTGTAATCATTCAAAAAATGCTTGTTGAATAAAGCAAATTTTTTTTTTTTATACTTGCAGTCTCACAGACCTTCCTACTTTTTGCACATGCCAAGCATATTCTATCTCAAGATCTTGCTGTGCCTGCTACCTGGAAAGCTTTAGATCCAGTTCTGCAGAGCCCCTTCCCTCTCTTCCTCTGGTTTCTGTGTAGATGTCATCTCATCATCAGCAAGGTGTCCTCTGACAACACTATTTAATATACTACCCTTCCCCAACCCCAGTTCTCAGCAACTCTTGTTTTCTATTACCCCATTTTATTTTTCTTTATAACACCTGCCACCATCTGATGTACATTTACTTGATGATTGTCTTTTTACTCCTATTAGAAATTCCTGTGATAACAAGAACATTTGTTTTGTTGTCTAATTTATGTGGAAGCAACTGGGACAATGATTGGCACATAGTAGGCACAATAAATACTTGCTAAATGAATGAAAGGTAAGAATCAGACTGAAAAGAATAGTGAACATTCATCTGCAGGTTTATTTATAGGTTTATACAACCTATGGTATTGTTATAAATTTTATAATATTAAATCATTAATATTGCTCTCAGTAAAATAAAAACAAATTCTATTTTCTATAGATTGTGCTTTTGAAATCTAATTATGGATTAGTATTTGTTTTAAAAATATTTGAATGTGGAGCATATCCAGTAAGAAAACACTTTTATTATCCATGCCAGCTTAATTTTTAAGGCAATGAAATGGAAGACTGTCATTTCAGCAAGCAACTTATTTTCATTTGTGAGAATGGAATATTTTGAGTATTCTAATTGATTTTTGAGGATGATTTTACAAAAATAATAGTGCTTGTTTCTGTACAGTGTATATTTGCCTTTAAAGTAGGAGGAAACTAGAAACTAGAAACAGAAAGGTGAGAGCTAACAATGACTTTTGATAAAGGTCAGGAGGAAGGTCATCAGTCCAGATGTAAAAGGTGCATCTTGGGAAATGGAAAACTTTAAAGAAGAGCTGATGTTAAAAATAACTTTATGTGTACGTTTAAAGTTTGCAAAGAGATTGTAGATTGTTTTTCATGATCTCAAGCTTCTCTTTTATTGTGTTTTACTGCAAATTCACTTCAATATTTTTTCAGAAATCTTAAGTCTGTAATTTGGCAGTAAAAAAGGTGGTTATCAAATCAATATTATTATATGGCTTTTAGTGTCATAAGAATTCCCTTTTGGAAACCCATAAAAACTCATTTTTCTCATCATAAAGTTTATCTGTCACTTTTCCATAAGGTCAGAGTACTAATGTTGGAGGTGATCGGCTCTGCGACAGAGTCAACAAAGTGGTAATAAAATTAAAAAATGCCACACGGCACTTTCTAAAGATTACGATTTTTTTTCATATCAATAAAATATGGAAAGTTATATAGTGATAGATATATTCTTAGTGTCCCTTTAAAAATACATGAATGATAAGCTTGTCTCTAAATTTGCATTTTCATATTTTATATTTTTATTAGTATTTTTGTGTTTTCTGGAGGTTAATTCTCAATTAAATGTATACTTTTAGTGAAAGGTTATTTCTTTCTAGGTTTGTAAGTTAAGATTTTTAGTGTAGATAGTTTTAAAAACAAAATATGATGAAATGGTTGCACTGGAAAACAACTCCAGGAATTTTAGAGTTAGTTTTTATTACTTGAAAATGAAACATGGTGTATAAATTGTAAAAAGTACTAGAACCTGGAGGTTTCATTTAAAAATATTTATCTTCCAAGTCTGAGCTGCTACTGGGTTAATATTTATTGAGTATCTATCTACATATTGTATATATATAAATATAGGAAAAATCTGAGTGGTTATGAGGAGACGGTCTTAAAGTTGCAAGCAGTTGAATATCCATTCTGTCCTCCCTTTTTAAACATGTGTAACACATATGGATGATTATGCAATAACATTTTTCTGCCTTCTTAATACAGACACTTAGGAAATTAAGTGTAAAACTAGTTCTTTTCAATTTTATTCCCCTTAATTAAATATTTCCCCTTATTTTAAGAGCCATACCTAATTATTTAAGGCATAAATTAATTTTGACATTTTACTTGAACTTTAAAACTTTGAGTTTGTACCGTACGTCCTCTTATTCCTATTCAAAATTCAAGTTCCAGAATAGTATTTTAGTTTCTAACACACCTGATCAAGGTACAGTTCCAGATTTCTTATATATAAATGAAGATCATGATCTGTTTACAATTATTTAATAATTTAAGGACATTTTTAATTATTACTTTTATTTCTTGCTTTTAGACAAGCAGTATTTGCAAAACCAAATTGTAATGTTTTTGAATAGCTATAGCTCCATTAGTTTAACCCTTGCTGATAAGCTTTTTAATAAATTCCTTTATAGCAATAGTAGTTGGAATAATTTGAAACCTACTTGCAAGCTCCTGGAGGGGCATAAACCTTCAGTAATTGGCTTATTTCAAACAATTTGGCCTCCTTCCCTAAAGTTAAGAAAAATTTTATAGTTTCTTTCAGTTGCAAGTTGAAACATATTCGGGGAAGATAGGTTGAATAATAAAATGAAGCACAAAGAGAAAATAATAAAATCACTCATAATTCTACCCTGAGTGATTATATCTACCTGTGTGCATGTGCCCTCTCTCATTTTCATATTCACTTCATTATATATTTTCATGTATTCATTTTATGCATTGATGCAACAATGAACTATTTCCCATGCCGATACTCTTACTCATTCTGATTTTTTATCATAATTATTTAATCATAAGAGATTTATTTTTGGTGGATATTTTGATTGATTTCAATGTTGGGCAAAGCCTTTAATAAAGATTCTTGACAATTTCCAGGGTTAATTCTAAGAAGTGCTATTATTGAATCAAAAGATAGGCGCAGTGTTCAAGCTTTATGTATTAGTAGGGTAGATAGCAGCCTTCGGGCTATATTTTCGGGATTTGACAAGGGTCTTTTTAATTCACAAACTATTCTCATCTACTTTGCAGATGGCTGAAATTTTGTCACCTGTTGCTCCTTTGTAACACACAAGTATTCATTGTGCCTGGCAGGCATTTATTCTGAACAATGTGAAGGAATTTATCTAATATTTTAAATTTAGTTCTTATAACTAAAGTTTGGAGACAAGACGGAGGCAAGGGATGTTAGAGCTTTGAGCGAGTAGAATGATACGGGGAAACAAAGTCTTCCTTTACTTCAATTCTGCTAAGATCAATTGAATACCTATTATATAAAATCCAGGATATTATGTACCTAGTTTCAGGAGTTTAAGTTATAATCTCTCTCTACAATGATTCAGGCTGTTTGTTAACTGTGAATGCTAATTAATACTGTAGAGAGACTTACGGTCCCAGATATGTTGCATATATATGCTGGATAGAGATGCAAGAGGGAATTAATTAACTCCTAAGTAACCTTACTCTGTTTGAACACACTGTTTGCAAAGTGTGAAATTACTTCCTTGAGATGATGAGGGTACTGAGTGCAGCCTTGGGTAGTTTGCAAAGAATACTCTTTACTGTAGGGTCTCTACTTCATTAGACAAAATATTTATATCATTGGAATGTCTCCTTGAAAAACAGGTGGATAAAGAGATAATAGTGACAGACAAGGCCACTAAATAGATAAAAGTTGGAGTGCTTGCTCCAGTCAGGAAACTTTGAGCTGTTGCTTCTTATCTTTTATTCAGTGGAAATTTATGTGTCAGATGATAGGGGCAAGCCTGTGCTTCCTCTGCAGAAACTGTGGAGAATAATAGATTTTCTAGAAGTTATACATTGTTGTCTGTATATACCTTTTCTTTACTCAACTCTCAGTCCTAAATATCTTCAGGATTTTAAAATCCCAGTCTATTATTATCAGACTGATTCTTTTTCTTATAATAGTGGGTCGCTAATAATACGTCCCTTGTGATACTTAAAAATAGTGATACGCTCTCATTACCACATCTATTAGCCCCAGATTTACTCAGCTCCAGTCTAAACTGGGCTAGGCTTTTTAAAATTTATCATTAACAATCTCCAGACTCTATCCAGTTTTTCTAGTGGCTTCTTAAAACAGCAGTAAATGTCTTAGGCCATTGACAAATCAGAAGATTCCTGAAAAATAGATGGCAATTTGAAAAAGACTTGCTGCAATAAATAAATAGAAGAAAATATAGTTTTAAGTAATTCTTCTTCTAATACATTTCTACATTCATGTGGAACTTTGGAGATGAGAGAAGTGTCACTAAATATTTTAATTGATATAACTTCTTTGAAGCATGGTTTTATTGATTTGGGTCTTAACAGATTCTAATACTGGCTTCACTTCACACTTCCTAACACCATTTAGAAACTCTGTTGCTGCAGGGTGACTTTTACTTATATAAAATGAATATCAAAAATATTAAAGGTGTCTAACATTGATACTAAGGATATCTATTTCTAGCCCTTTGGTCCTGTATGGAAATTTCTCTTCTCCCAAGTGTTTACTGATATTCTTTTGCCTCCTAAGCTGCTAGGATTTTGCATTTCTTTTAAGTTGATTTCCCCTCACTGATAAATAGATTGAGTTGTGAGATCCTTTTCATTTTTCAGTGGAAGTGAATAAATCCAGAACTTTATTCTTGGTGACATTTATTTCAACTCATCAAGGAAATGCCACCCATGTTTGCTTGGGTTGCTGCACTTCAAATAGGACGTTACGTTGAGAATGTTTGTGTGTTAGAGTAACCCTGCTATTTCTGTTTCAGAATTAACTGAAAATGTGATATGTGCCTCCCACTTGGAGAGGGAGACTTCTCAGCAATTTTTTATTTAGTTAATATGGATTAAGTTCTTAAAAGAGGTTAGTGAGACAATAGTACCAGTATAGTTAAGAATGTTAGTCTTTTTATTTTAAACTTATTTGGTGTGTATATTTATAATTACCTTGCTCAAACCAAATCTGAGTTAAATTTTGCCAGAAAATCTAATGTAGAGTAGCAAGATAATGTTTCTCTCCAATAAAAAGTGCCAGTCTAATGATTAAACCAGTTGAATTCTTCCAGGTCATAGACTTGACTGTCCTTGTGTTAAATAGTCTTGTAAAGTCCAGTCAGCTCAGAGAAGATAGTTGCCCATAGCCTAAAACATGGCTTCTAAACACCTCAGCAGGGCTGTGGGCAATACTGTTTTCCTTAGAATGAGGTAGGTTTCAGATGCAATAAGAGGCCACCTGTTACATTTAGATGGTGAAAGAATGTGTGCATCTAGTTCTACCCATGAGAGTGAATAATCAGTAGTAGTAAGGGTGATTGTTTGTGGTTGGTAATAATATAGATTTGGGTGAATTAGGAAGAAATTGTCAATGCCGTTGCTAAAGGGTTTTATGGTTTATTGACTCAACCCACATTTGTTGAGCACTGTGAAACAATGTCCCTTTTATTTTTCACTAGAAGTGAATAAAGCCAGAACTTTATTCTTGGTGACATTTATTTAAGTTCATCCAGGGAATGCCACCCATGTTTGCTTGGGTTACTGCACTTCAAATAGGATGTTGAGAATGTTTGTGTGTTAGAGTAACCCTGCTATTTCTATTTCGAAATTAACTGAAAATGTGATGTGCAGGATATAGTGGTAAGCAAGCAGACCTGGTCATTGTTCACATGGAACTTAATATACAGTGGAGGATATGGATATTATATGATCACTCATATAAATATAGCCTACTAGTGATAAGTACAAAAAGTACTACAGATTATTATATCAAGCGGACTCAGACTTTGTTTGATGGTGATTTATGATATAAAATTACCATAGCTATATAGCTGATCTCCTCTCCTCCTATACCAAACTTTTCTTGTCATATGAATCTTGGATATTGTCTCTCTTCTATCTTAGTCTTCTTTAGGCCTATTATCCTATCAAAAAGGGGTTAGTCTAGAGCTAGGAAGTGAAGGATGAGGGTTATGAGGGCAGGGAAGGGATGATTATACAAGATCTTGGAAGGAATCACAGAAGATTAGAACAAAGGCTTGAATTTTACCCCCCAGCTATAATGTATTTAATTTTGTGTGACTTATACCACAGATGTCCTAGATTTAAAACTATTGGGAGTTATTATTAAATATAATATGTAAGAGATATATTTATCACCTTATAGTGATATTTATATTCCACATACTTATAAATATATGCTGTAATATATATCACTTACATATTAATAATTATTAAACATTGATATTTAATCCCAAAACTTCAGACTAGAAAATGGAGACACCTTTTACTTATGTCATATCACATGCGTACAGTGAAGTATAACTGGAAAATATATGAATATGGGGTCAGGAGACCCTTGCTCTGTCACTTACTCTCTGATGCTGGTATTCTCCATTCCTTCCCCTATGAAAGAAAAGTGGTTGAACGATGGTGCCAGCATTCCCTCCACCTGTGATTCTGTGATACACTCGGGCTTCTTTACTTAGGTATCCATCTCCAAATGAGTCAGATAGTCCGATTTTCTTCTGCTGAGCTGATTTGCAACCCCTTTCAGGAAGGTGGAAGGCTTGGAGAAATGCCATCTTGAGAAAGCAAACACATTATTCATCTTGTCAAACTTTTATAAAATGAATAATTGTTGGCAGAAAGTATTTAAAGATGTCTTTTTCTTCCTCATTAAATAAAAGTCTAATTACTAAATGTGGAATGGGATCTCCAGATTGATGGTGAGGGAATTGGCTTCTCATCCTGCTTTAACTTCTAGTGTTAAACTAGGATGATGATAGATCAAACAATAAAAAACTGCAGGTGATTAACAAAATTCATGGGTCTCACAGATATTCTCTTCGGCCATCAAACTTGCTTTGTCCTAGAACTGAATCGCTTATGGTGTTTCTCTTATTTCTTTAATCATCATTACTTCTGTTGTATTAGTAGTTTAAGATAAACACACATTCACATAAAAGATTTATTATTTCCAATAAATTCTGATTTCTGTGTACAATAAGGAAAAAATCATTATTTGAAAGAGAATGTAATAAAACGTATTCAGATATCATGGCTGCTTGATTTAGTTTAGACTTCAGGAACAATGGGAAATCATTAGAAACAAGTATACTGCTGCTTGATTGACACTTGTTTGCTTGGGATCTGTGCTAAGTGAAAGCACTGTTACGATAGAGAGAGACTGAGAGAGAGAGAAAGGGGGAGAGAGAGAGAGAGAGAGAGAGAGAGAGAGAGAGAGAGAGAGAGAGAGAGAAAGCAGTGTTACTTTGTTACTTTAAAGGCAGAATCAACCTCCCATTTTCTCCTGATTTTCAGGTCAGCTCTACAAAAATGTAGTGACATTCACTATATGCCAAATCATGGAATAGCCTTCACGAAAATAATGTCATGGTTCCCATTCTCCAGATTGTCATAGTCCTATCTGGAAGCAAGACATGGAGATGGAGTGAAACAAGTATCATGATATTGTACAAAGTAGAAAGAAAGAAAGTCATCTTTAAGAGAAGTTCAGGGAAAGACTTCACAAAATTGATGATTCATGAGCAGAAATTTTAAGAAAAGTTCATTAGCTGAACACAAAGAGAAGGCAAATGGAAAAAAGATAAAGGTGTGAAGTCTTAGAAGTGTAAAATAGCTGTGAGTGTGAGTGCTAGTTATTGCTACTATGCAGAGTTTGGGGAAGCGAGGGAAGACAAATTGAAATGGGAGAGGGGAAATGAGACCACGGTGAAGAGAAAGGAAGGGGCCAGAAAAGGAAGATCTTATCTTCCATGTATGGCACCTTGGCTTTTATCTTTAAGCAATGGAGAGATGTTGAAGACTTTGAGCTTGTCACTTCATGATCGAATTTGCGTTTTGGAAGACTATTTATGACTGGCTTAAGGAAAATGGTGTGATGGGAACCAGATTGTATAGTAGCATGGAAAGGTAATTAAAAGGGTAATGCAGTAGTTCAAATGAGCGATGAGATGATTTTCTGGCGTAAAACTTTCTATTGATTCATACATATACTGCCACATTTTAAAATGTCAGCAAAGTGAAAATATTTTTAGTATTCAGTAGAACTAATTAATTGCTGCTTTTATAGTTTGAAATTATTTATGGAAGTAATAGCAATGAAAAATTGAAAGAGGGTTAGTATTTTGTCACAGAAATTAAACCCGTAAACTCACAAAAATTTTTCATAGCTATGATTTTGCTATGTAATATGAAATGTGACTTTATAAAAAAGTGAGATAATGAATTTGTAATGTATACACATCTATTTGTGGAAATTATGCATATTCGAAAAGAAGTGAATGGTGTCATTGTGCAGGTACATATAAGTATTTGTTGAATTTGCATTTGTTCCTATCAGTTATAACCAACACTTTGTATTATTTCAAGTCTTGGAATATATGACTGATATTTTTAAGCAAAAAGTTAAATTCCAAATTGAGATAGAATGAAAATACTTGTTAGGGAAAATTAAATAGCCATATATGCATGTAAGAATGTAATTTTGAAAAGATCATGTATTAAATGATCATTGCAAATCATATAATTGGAGAAGTACATTTTAAATAGCTTTAAATTGTCTCACAAACAGTACAGTGTAAAAGTCTTCTTACCAAATCTTGGTTTTGGTGCATAAATCCTCAGTTCTTAGTTACCTAAACAGGAAACAAAAGTCAGAGTTGAAAAAATAAAAACATCCATAGCATTGTGGGGAGAAAAATATTAGAGCACTACATCTTTTTTAGTATGAACCTAAGATTTTTTTTACAAAAAAAAAAAAAATCTTTTTTTTAACTTGCTATTTAAGTACACAAGTTATTATAAATGTTAGTTTGTGTATCCTATAATCAAAGATCTGTTTATGTGATGCATTTTCTTCAGTTCAAACTAGAGTTCAGGAATCTGATTCATTCCTTATTAGCCAAACTTTCTTTAATTATGTGGAAAATTGTCAATGCCTATAGTTTCAGGATTTCAGGGTTATTACTCTGCATTTGATGCCAGATTATATTTCAGTTTTCAGAGATTGCATTGAGGTTTTATGGGTTAGGATGAATTTGCAATGCCTGAGTTTCATGAACTTTTTTTTTTAAATAATTATTTTTAGGACCTGTTTATCTTTGTCTTTTTTTTTTTTTCTCATATGATAATTGAATGTAATATAATACTTTGAGAAAACTTTTTAAAGCAAAATGTGTTTTTACATAGGTTCTGTTAGGGAAATCAATGGTGACATATTTCAAAGAAGAAATCTTTTCATGCTTATTTTTACTATTTAATGAGATTTCAGGTGTATTTTAACAAATGGGGTTTCCCTGATGAATCATTAAAATAAGTGAGTGGGCTGGAAGGTAATACTAACTTTTCTCAGTTCTGCCCTATTTTATTCTGCTGGGTTATTAGTTGTTTTTTAAATAGAACCCCGATGTGTTGGAGTTGGTGGGTGGAAGTGCAGAAGGATGGGGTCAGTAAGAAAATACCAGGTAAACCTGATGGCCTGTTGGGAAATCCTACTCAAATTTTACTTTCCCCAACTTAAGCATTTAGTATTTAAGCACTCTGTTTTTGCTCTGCCAAGCTTAACTTTCCAAATATTGTATGTAGGCAAATAGAAAATATACTTTTGGCAATTGATTGAAGTATAAGGTATCAAGCCATGTGTGGAGTAGCCTGGGGAATCAATTTCTCATATGTGTGGGATTAAAACCGTTAAAACCATCATCACTGAAACCATACCTTCCTACAACTAATAGCAGTAAGGTGTCTGTGGAATATATTAATACAACAGTTTCTCTGATTTAAAGTTATTACTTGGTATTTGGTTGGAAAATTATTTAAATATTATAGGTAACTGAATTGACATCATATGTGAGGGTAAATGGTGGGTTTCTAATGTGACTTAGGGTTAATTTTTAAAAAGTCCACATGATGTATTTATATTTAGTACATCTTTTTCAATAAAGTGGCATATTGCAAATTTCCTTTATCTATACTGTTAAAAAATAATTCTGTTGTAAATGCCAGAGGAGGTAGACAAAGATGTAGTTCACCTTGAAAATGATCATGGCTCAGGGAATAAAGAAATTGGGTCAAGCTGAAAATAAATGCAGGTACAATGACAAAAAGTTTTAATAAAAAAATTAAAAATATTCATAGCATTGGTTTCAGGCTATTTTTGTTCTCAGCGATCTTATCAATGCATTATTTGTCTTTAATTGAGATGACTCTAATGGCACTTTTTCATTTTGGTCAGAATGTTTATGTGAAATGCTATTGTGATTTTTCACTTTCCACTCCTTTTAGTTTTAATTATAAATACTTTTTTTTTTTTTTTTTTTTTTTGGTAAGGTAGATAATTCTTAGATCATTTTGACCTCTGGGATTTTACATAGAATTTGAAGTTGTTTAAAATTTCTATGTCATAGCTATCACTTTGACTCATTTTATATTTCCAGTTTAATGTCTAGCATTTAAGCATATACCATTAAATCCTAGTATTGATAATTAATTAAACTTACATAAAACTTTAATGGTATAGTAGATTCTTATTCATCCAGTATCACTGGGGAATAAAATATGCTGAAGAAATGTGTTTTTTTTTTTTTTTTTTTTAAACTAAAGCTTACTTATTAAAGTAGAAAAACTTACAAGTTGATAAAAATTTATCTGAAACATTTTATATGCTCTTTTAGGGAGCAAGAATGGGTTGGACATTTACTCTTTTCTTAATATCATAAAATATCAACATTGTAGTGTCATTCAGGAAGCTACTTGGGCTTTCTGATTGGTATTTGTTCTACAATGTCAGAATTTTTTTTTTTCTGTTTCTTCCTTTCAAAAATGACACACCCTTAATTCTGGTATACTTAACACAGTTTTGATGTTTTAAGGTTTAATGTCTGTGGTGGTACGTGTGCTAATGCTTTAATAGATCCAATCACCCGGCACCTGTGTGCCATTTTTTAGCAAACACTTGACCACAGCCTCCTGCCATACCAACTTGCTTTGGAGTAAATACTTCCAGCGTTAAGGCTTTGCTGCTGCTACTCCCAAGCAGTCACTGCCATGTAACCATTGCCAGTGGTGCAAATGTCTGTATTCGTCCGGCTTGCTTGTGAGCGTCTGTGGTGTTAAGGTGACCCGTTGCAGTTTTCCAGGAGTATTGCTAAAGTGGGCAAATATGTACTTTCTTTATCTTTTAGCAAATTCTAGCATAATAGCAAAAATCCTTTTTGACAAAGGGTTTTTTTAACCTTGTGTTTATTTGTTTTAAGTAGTATTTTCTAAAACAAAACTAAACACAGCTTACATATTTAAACCATTCTTTAATGTCTGTAATGACATTTGGCTTGAATCTTATATTTAAAAATCAGCTTCCCCTCTTTTGCTTGCACCTAATGGAAATCATCTTTCTTCCAGGTTGCACTTTAAGACCATAGGGAAGAACACATTTTCTGGCCACTAAAGTTGCAGTAGAAGTTAAGTGGTGGAATTGCCAGGATATGTCTGTCTCCACAAAACGAGCAGAACAAATTTCCATGAATCAAAGCCACTAAGTATAGTTTTCAGAGATGGTAGGACATAGTTACTCTCCCTAGAAAAATACCCCAAATGCAGGCACACCCATTGGCCGCTAGAAAAAAGCTCAAGTAAACGCTAGTTCAAACCTGTACATTTCATTCTTCTTACTAAGCTATTAAAGGGGTGGAAATCTACTATAGCTATAATCTTTTTTCCCCTTTTCTATTTTTCAACCTCCCACATGCGTGGTATTCAGTTCTGCTTACTGAGTGTCTTGAATCTACAGCAGCACCTACACATACTGCCTCCACGGTGTTGATGGTTTGCAGATAACTTATGATTCAGACCCATAAGAAACATCTGTAAATATATGGCATGATACGTGATCTAGATTAATCATGGAAAAGGGCAGAGTAATGAAGAATCAGAAAACTTTTTCCTCTCCTAATATCGATGTTGCTTTCTTTGAGGTTATATGAGTGAAATACTCTTTGGAGTGTATCACATTTATATTACATTTCATCACTTGAGGAAATATCTTAGGACATTTTCGTGAGAGCCAGTTAGAGACCGTTTAAGGATATACAAGGCATATACACCTTGCGTGATTAGGTTAGAGGAAATAAAGCAAGATAGTGGGTATCTGTAATGTGATCTAGTAAGCAGATTAATGTTAAACTTCTTTTATTCTGTCTTTCTTGAAACCTTTGATATAATTTTCAGAATTTCCTTTTATTGGTCTCTCTAGTTATTTCTAGAATTTTCCAGCATTTGAAGGATTAGTGGCACTATATTGTTAACCTTGGAGGGTGTTTGTCAACTTATTGAACACCGCATTATTAGAGTTAAAATCTTCAACTGGCCTGAAAAAACTGGGCCTCTACATAGCTCAGCCTCTGAGCTTCTTACCTACAAACCTGCAGGGCTCTTAAAATCATATTTGAAATGCAAGCTGCTGATGAGGAATGGGCACCCACTGCATTTCAGATACATGTGTATATCCACCTTTCCCACCTGTCGTTGGTGGATAGGGAATCATCATTGAAAATTACTAACTTTAAAATGCTGGAAGATTTTAAGATATCCTTTCTTCTTAAGTAAGGGGAATGATACTAATAATGAGAGGGGTAAAATACCTTATTACTGATCGTAAGTTACTATGTTTTAATTTTATCTTCACAACACACCTCTAAAGTTAGTACTGTTGTCCTCATTTTAGATAGGGAGAGACTCAGTCTACAAAGTTAGGTAACTTGTCCAAACCAAGGTCATACAGCTAGAGAAAGCAGAGCTGAGCTTCAAAGTTATATCTCACTGACCCCAAAGTTCATGGCTTTTCTACCTGAGGAATACAGCTTCTTATTTTGCAGATAAGTGAAATATGTGTTTGTATATTCCCCAAAAATGTTCATTGGAGATTCAGACGTAAAGAAATGATTTTTTTTTTTCACTTCAGTCATTTCTTCGAAACAGAAAACAGGACAATTTGAGATTTTTTTTTTTGCTTTGAAATACAATTTAAGTAGGCATTCTGTTGAGTGAACAAGGTAAAGCAATTTTATTAGTGAAGAGCATCATTGAATTGTTGAGAACTATAATTTTGTAGAACAACATTATTAAGAAAAGCAATATGCTGTTTAATGAGTGCCATTTACCTCAGTTAAAGGAAAATTCAAACATCTGGATTTTTTTTAAAACAATGTGGTATTTATGTTTCTTCCTTACTTCTAACAGGAAATAGTATATAATTTGAAATGTATATAAAAGAGTTTATACTCATATATTTTTTTTCATTTCACTGAGCAAATTAGCAAAATCATATTATTAAAATAAAAAGAATGGCTTGATAGCCAATTCTCTGTGATGAAAATTTTACCATGTTTTTAAAAATAACATTACTTTATTCCTCTTAACAGGTAATGGGTTTTTGTTGTTTAAAGAAAGGTTGTAGAAACCTTGCTGGTTCACAGGCATATAGCTTTACCCTACTCTTTTCATCTTTCTTTGGGGGCAGGATATATATAATTGTGGGGAAGTGGTCAAGGTACGTCCAATGTCTCAAGAAATTGTATCCTAAGGTTTATGACGCTAGAGAATTGAGATTTGAATATGAATGTACTTTCTTTTAAACATGGATTCGTTGGGGACATTGATAATTGGTGAAATTAAAGATGGATTAAAAGATAGAGTTGTAGAATCAGAGAATTTCCCAACTGGAAAGGACCTCACAAATGAAAGGCTCTTGGAGTGTAAGTCTTAGCAGATGAGTTCAGTGACTGTCCAAGACTAGATAGAGTTCTAGGCCAGCCAGTTCTGAGGTTACTGCATCAGGGTCAAAGCCATTCCAAACAGGAAGTGAATGACCACAGCAGGAGAGACCTTAAACTTTGTAGGGTAGGAGAAAAACACTGAGTTATTATGGAAGTAATATTAAGGCAAGAAGAAAACAGAAATCAGGAAAATAAAGTATCTTTTTTTTCCTCTTACTAATATGAACGATGTAAAAATATTGATTACAAAAATATAAACCTTAAGTGTTGTATAATTTTTTAAAAAGTGGGACAAGTCTATTTTTAAATCGTAATATATCTGTAAATCATTTGTATTTGCTTTTTGGGTGTAATGTTTTAATTTATTTTTATTTAAAAAATCTTTACATATACGTATATTTGAAAGAAATATATATTTTTTGCTTATTATCTAGAATCGTGACGGTTTGAAAGGGCCAATGAGTATTCTTATCATCGAGGCATTCTATGGAGGGTCCCATAAACAGCTGGTGGATCTGCTCCAAGAAGATTTGGAAAACTGTGTCCTTTATACCCTTCCTGCAAAGAAGTGGCATTGGAGAGCACGGACATCGGCTTTATACTTCTCTCAGAATATTCCCATCAGTGAGCATTACAGGTAATTAGAGCTCAGGTTGCATCTTCAGCCTGTTTTTAATATATACCTGTTATAAGGATGTTGCTTCTCTGTTGGCATCTATGAAGTTTTCTGCAACTGTGGAATTGGTCAGTATGACTATAATAGAGACAGCAGAGCAGAGAGTACATTACACTGTGATAACACCTGATCGGTAGAAAAGTGGCCTCATTTAGAATCTACATGCCTTTTCTCATTTGTGATTTTATTACAGGCACAAGTGTGGGTGTGGATGACACTTATTTTGGCCCAAGAAAGTTGACTTGGGCACATTGTCTTTTGTTGTTGTTCTGTAACCTCCAATGTCTCTTTCAGTTAGTATGCTGTTTTAGTTTAGTTTATTGTGTCTGCTCCATACTAGGGGCTAAGGTTTCAAAGATGGATGACTAAGGTCTGTGCCCTTACAGGCTTTAAAGACTGTTGAGGTAGAGATAAGATAGGCAAGTGCAGTGGGAGTATGGTAAATGGAGAAGTTGGTTTTTACTGTGAGAAACTGAAGATGGCTTTATACAGTTGGTAACCTTTGCTTAATCTTGAAAGATGAGAGGATTTGGGGGACACATACCTCAATTATGAATTATGATTTTTTTATGAAGTGGGAACTTGGGGCATCTATTAGAAAGTCTTATGGGACACACTGAAAAGATGGCTGAGAAATACTCATTACATTTTTAGGAGGAACAAGTAGAATGAAATCCCCCTGAACATTTCTGCCTCTTTACACTCTATTTGTATGTACTGCAATGTGTCTCTTGATTGTTAAATAGTGGAAGATTATCCTACTGTGGTTTACATATTTGATGTTCTTGCCATTCTGGGTAGGACTGCATTGGTTTAAGCAGGAGTGGGGAGTGCCAGGCTGATAATTTATGTAGTTAGAGCAGACAGGTTGTTAGAGAAAGGGCACATTGCAAGCTACAGTGCCCACCTTGGCTTCAGCAGCCATACCCATCTGCTGCTTGTAAGGTGAAACAGTCATAAGGGAGATAGCAGCTTAAGATAGAAATTTGGGTTGCTGTTCTTAGTAGTAGTTTGGGGAATTTAGAGAATAACCCTTTTGGCATATGAAAACCAGACATTATCTCTGAGAATTCAGATTGTCAGATGGAATGGTAGTGAGCACTCAAGTGACATTGCTTGGGATTGTAAAGATAAAATGCTGTTTTGGGGCATAATGAGAATTTTGTATTTTTCTAGTCTAAACTGTATTTTTCCTTATATAATTTGATGTTTTATATTCTGATATTACTAAGTGAATATTGTTGATTTGCTAATCGTATGAGAAATTTCAATGAATGTATCAATATAAAATTTTTAAAGGTAGTGATAAGACTATTGCTGTGTTAAAATCTTACTGTTTATATTTGTTTTCACATCTCATTTAATTGTGTTTTTGCTGCACTAATTGTAGCGTATTACTGGAGGTCATGTAATCCAGTTGAATTTATGGTGCACTGTTATTTAACATTACCATTTGATAGAATAAATTTCTACAGTGATTTGAATCTGAAATGAAGCACTTCTATATCTATTAATTTCATTTTGATTATGCAGTTTTTCAGAATGAAATTATTGTATTACAAATATACGTATGTGGATAGCATGCGAGCAAACACTTCTCTGCCCATGGCCTCCACACTCCCTTTGAGGCCTGACACATTTGAGGATAAACATCACACTATTCTTTGAAGCAGTCTTATTTAGGAAGTAGATTTGGGAAGTAGTAAAGTTTTACTCTCTGATAGCTATAACCTCCAGGCCCTAACAGTGGTATTTGTGATCTTTTAAAGTCAGCCATGTAAGCTATGCAGTATTAATCTAATCAGACTTCACTAAAAGATATTCCTTACTAGTTTAACTTACAGTTATATTTGACCAATGATAACTTATGTACTCTATATCAAATAACTTTTTCGAATACTTTTGGACAAATAGCAGCAGCTTGAAAACTTAATACTAAGTTAATCCCAGATTGAAGTGAAACAGTAAACTTTTATTATACCAGATAAATCTGATTTCTGTAGAGACTTAAAAATATGAAAAGTTTTCACTTTCCAGTTACTTACTCTGTTTGTACATTTGGGAAATGAAATCATAAAAATTCATAAAGAAATAATGAATAAGCACCAATATTGCCTATTATGCAAATTACTGTGAATAGGTAGAAGTGTATCTAAGACCTTGAATGCAGGTATACATGTTATTTTTCTAACTTTGTGTTTGTAGCCATTATTTTTATAAGCTTGTTATTAGGAAAATATTTTATTACTAAAAGAATAAATGCTTCAGCTTAATTCTTCAGTTGGATTCTACTTTAGCTTGACAGCTAAAAGAATACATCGTGATTCACATTTACAGCTGTATAATTTTATTATAGATTAGAAAAGCTTCACAAGTTATTTTTGTCAAAAGTAGTAGGAAATTGTTGTAATTTTTAGGTTATATAAAAGCCTTTTTTTTAATTTAAAATTTAAAAAAGTTAGACATTTATACAACCCATGAAGTGAGCCCCCTATTAACCCTAGCACCCATCTGGCACTACACACAGCCATTATGATAGTACTGACTGTATACCCTATGCTGTCCTCCAGAGCCTTGCCTTCTGGAAACGTCACAAAATGCAGAAAAATATTTCTGAGGATGTGTCTTAAATTTTGCGTTCTGAAATGTATAAGTCATTTGTTACAGGATCAAATATTTCTACTTTATTAAAATACCTAGATTAGGCATCAGACATTTCATTCATTTTTCTTCCTGCAGTATATCTACTGAACTGTATCACTGTTACTTAAAATCATATTTCCATTCTCAGATGCTTGCAATTATGTTTTTCATTTCATCCGAGGTGTTGTGGCAGATACACTGATCATTGATCACTTAAGAGTCCTTCTTCTTTGTTAACAGAAGCACGGTTTTCTTTGGGGTTGGCTAAGTACCCAGCCCCCGGGAGTGAAGCATGATTGACCTCAGTCATGATGATCCTGTTCTCTGCCAAACTTTCCTTGCAGCTAGAGCTGGTTAGTCCCTAAGTTTCAGCTGATTAGATTTAAGTGTAAGGCTTTGAGGGGTTCTTCCAACAAAGCTTTTTTGTTTTGTTTTTTACTTATGAAAGGAGAAAGCCATCTCTCTTTTCTTGCATTTGAATGTGGTTGTGATATCTGCAACTGGAGGTGACAAGTTAAGGATAAAACACCTGGGCTGCCAAAAATGGCTGATGGAAGTCAAGGAAGAGCCTGGATTAGGCTTCTGTTTTGAGCACTAAAGTTCCTAGTCACCTGAAAACCTGCCATCTCTAAAGTATCTGCAATTGCTTGTAAAATGTAACAGGTTTTTTAAAAAGTCCATAGCTGAGCAAAGTAACAGAGGATCTGAAGAGGGACCTGGAAGTTAGAGTGGTAAACTGACTTTGAAGATGTGGTTGCTTAATTTTCTTAAAAGGAACTGGTTAACTAAGTTATTATATTCTCGAAATGAAATATTGTGCAGCTAGCTCTAACCTGAATCAGAAAGCTTTCTATACTCTGATGAGAACCTCTCTAAGACATATTAAGTGACAAAGAGTAAGGTGCGAAACAGTTAAGGTGTTATCTTTGGTATAAAGAAAGGAGGTTATAGGAATGAAACAATGGAAAAGTACCCTGGGAATTATATAAAAATAGTTGTCTGAGGATCAGGGTAGCAGAGACTGTCAGTGCCCCATCCACATCCCTCCAACCTTTCCCTTTCAGTGTGCCCTGGCCAGCTTCCTACTGCCAGAATCTGCAGCTCTTTGCTTAAGGGAGCAGCTGCTCTGCTGGTGCATGTATCAGACTGTGAGCAGTTCTCCACAAATGATTCTTACCCCTCAGATGAAAGCATTCTGAAATGTGAGGAATCATTAACAAAAATTCCTAAAAAACCCTATAATCAGCAGATGTAAAAGCAACATTTTAAATAACTCATGGGTCACAGAAGAAATCATAATGGATACCGAAAAATAGAACTGAATCATAATGAACATATTGTGTATCACAAAGCGGGTTGCATCTAAAGTGGCAGTTGTAGCCACGTCATCTTTAATAAATGCATTTTTATTATTGTCTTTTTGATTGTGACGTTCAGGACCCCTCTTACTTTGAACCTAGGAGTAGTATTGGGAAGGAAACTATAAGAAGAGTAAAAATTAATGAAATTGAAAGCGAATATATAATTGAGATGAACAAACACAAAGCAGTTATTTTGAAATAATAAAATAGATAAACTACAGGCACAATTGATTTTTTTAAAGGCATAAATTAATTTTTGGAGTGAAAAAACTATAACTAGAGATATAGCACAGATCAATAAAAAGGAGGAAATACTCTTAACAGTTCTATGTTAATATATATGAAAACAGGCAGAATGGACAATTTCTTAGAAAAACATAACTTACAAAACCTCACTCAAAATGAAATAGAAAATCCGAATGGAAATATAATCATTAAAGATGATGATGCATTAGTTAAAAATCTCTCACTAAAAGACAGAGGCTGGCGTACTGAACCAGTGCTGCTCTTCCTTTTTCCAGACTTGTGTTACATGAGATTAAGTGTCTAGTTTTTATGTTTTCTGTTTCTTGTAATCATGAAAGACCTAATAGGTATTGATTATCCTTATGATACCCACCCCCAACCCAACCCCTGACCTTTTTTTTTTTTTTAAATGTCCAAGGAAGGGCAAGGAAAGCAAATAGTTAAATGGAAAATAAATGGAATGGAAGTTCAGATGGGTCAAGAAATGCAAAGTGAAATTAAAGTTTAAGGTAATATTTGATGATAATTCTATTATGATTTGCCATTTCTTTACTGATGTCTTAACTATGGCTTTTCTAAGCAGATTCTCTTGGAAAGAATGTGTGATTTTTTTTTTCTCTTAAATGAACTATTCCCTATGAAATATTGACTGTAACTTTCTTTGGGAAAATGAACATTTTTAGCTGATATGAATTACCTATATATGTTTGTTGTTTATAGCTAGCCTTTCTGAGTAATGGTTTGGATAAATAGTGCATTATAGGTGAATTAATAAGGAAGGTAGTGGTTTCTCAAGCAATTCTTTTGTAAATTGGTCATTTAATTACCTTGCTTGGCAATTGTATCTTGTTTTGAATTGTTACTTCTTACTAAAAATATAACTTTATGAATAATATAATAACACTTCAATTATAAAATGTCCTTTTATTAAAATATACCTTTCTCAATGACTTAATGCATTTTAATCACAAAAACACCTTTTTATTAGTGTGTGTCCTAGTTGGGAGTATAAAAGTAAATGATGACTTAAGAAGTTGTAGGTAAGTGAAGTATTGTTAGGTTTACCTAGGGCACTCATTTTACATCTCTATAGTAACCAGAATAAGAATGGGATTAAACAATAGTAATACCAGGTAGCATATTGGACACTCACCCTGTGGTAGACATCCTAAAATCCTGGAAGTTAGATATTGTTTTCCTGGTTTAACAGAGAAGGAATCTAAGTCTTAGAGAGTCAACTTACTTGCACTGGGTTACACAGCTAGTTAGTTGTTAAGTGTGTGATTTGAGCTCAAGTCTGGCCACCTGCAAAAGCCATATACTGTTTATTCTTATTAAGCCCATGCTTTTAACCGCTTTGCTATCTTCTGCCTAGTTGAATCAGGGTACAGAATTTAAGTAAATTAGACCTAAGTACCTCTTGATTAAAAATATATCACTAGATTTTACTATTAGAAGTGGGTGTGGTGCTTCTTGGAGTCTTGAGAAATATTAATAGTTCTTGAATCTTGTTGGAGGCTAGAATCTGGGACCCAGGAGCCTTTCTAGGTCTGTGAATCTGATTCTCTTATTTTTCCTCAGCTTGTTTCTCTTTAGTTTTCAGTCATAGAACTCACAAGTTATTTAATTTCCTACACATGACATATATATTTTTAAATCATAGGGTAGACTCATGAATACACAAATACATGCTCTGTTTAGGATGTTCAATACCTGCCATTCTCAAATTATCCTCAGACTGGTAGCCTGTGAAGTTCTCTACTTGGTTTGTGAACTTGGCTAGAGGCAGCATTCCAGTACTGCCCAGCCCACTTCCTTATATCATAACCAGCTGTGTGCACTTCTTGGGGTTTGGATGATGTTCTGACACTGTATAAATAATATTGTCAGTAGGTAAAATGTAGTATCCCATAGTTTCATCAACATGTGACTATGAAATTTGTCTGAGAGTTTCCCTATGACTGTTGCCCAGCCGACCAGCTTCCCTATCCTGTCCTGCCTAACTGTGAGATTTTCTTTTGGTTTCTTTTTCTACCAATCTGCTCTCCTTTCTAGGCAGTGCACACAGCAGCTTTCCAGTATTTGTACAGGACTTAGGGCTTTGTCCACAATATTTCATCTCAGTGAAGTTTCCTCTGATTGACTGTATTGTTCATTTAGCCATGTGGACTTTATGTTCAAAATGTAGCTGACCACAACACTACAGAAATATAATAATCCTTCAAACCCAGTAACCATTCAGTCTCTCTCTCTCTCTCTCTCTCTCTCTCTCTCTCTCTCTCTCTCTCTCTCTCTCTCTCTCTCTCGTTCATACACATGAATGATTAACCTTTAAATTACTCTAACAAATTCTTAATTGCAAAACTGGAAATTAACCCTGTCACTATGCTTCCGAAGGGTGGTTTCCAGACTTCACCTTTTCCACTCTTCTTTGTGTTTCTTTGTCAGTGTTCTCAAGAAGTAAAATATGCCAGTAGCAGAGGAAAAAAAATGTTTTCTTGTTATGGAGTTCATAGTTTATTCTCACAAGTTGCTAATTCAAAAGCGTCTGTGTAATTAGTAGCACACAATGTGAACCTACTGTTTCCAAGGAATTAAGCATAGCAGTGCAACTTGAAGTGTATGTTTTTAATATCCCTTCTAGCATATTTAAAAAAATAAAGCATCACATTTAAGATTCTATACAGCCCTCAACTAATGATTCATATGGATACAAGACATTATTTCTAACAGGTTCTGCACCTTAAAGACTTCTAGGGTAACTCTCTTATATATTTACCCTTTGAAATTCACCAACTATATTTTAAAAGACAAACCGGATGTTTATTACACTTTAATGGAGAGAGAAAATCATTATTTTTAGTGAATAAAATGGAAAAGGCATAAAACCCCCAAATGGGTAAAAATTGTACTATTGTATAAAAGAGCTCTGACTGTAGAATAAGGACCTTCATAATTTTGTTTTTAGAAGTAACACACTTATTTTTGACATAATAATCCAAACTGAGTCTGTATTCAAAGTGCTTCTAATCCACTTTTTAGGTGTTGAGTGTCTTCATCATGGTTCATCCCTACAGCCTGGAAAAAAAACATTAGAAAACGAAAGATATTTTTATTGTACTTCCATTCCTAAAATTTTTCTTTATCAGAGAAAAATTTTTGTCTTTTATTAAGGTCTTAGTCAATGAAAATATGTTCGATTTTGGAGCTGTGTATGGTGTGCACAGGTATCAGTGTCTGACTTGTATTTGAGTGGTCTAAAGCTTTGGTGCAGATACTCTATTACCCTTTCCTTCTGTTAAGCCTCCCCATTTTAGGAAAGTTTTTATGCTTGCCCATTCCCTTGAGGTCAAATTTTGTCTCTCAGCTGCCTTAGGACACATCGTCCCACATATTAAATGACTGATTCTTGTCCATCTTTCCTTTCTTTAAACTCTGTGGTTCATTCACATGATGGACCTGCTCGTCTTCTGACCAGCCACCCACAAAGATAATGCAGGCAGGAGGCAGGAGCTGAATCAGACCCAGTGTTCACAAAAGAGCATTCATGCATGTCCCTTTCATCTTTCTATCTTTCTAAAGGACATAGTTCTATATTTTAATGATATTTTGTAAACGGTGTCACCTATATTTCTTTGTCCACCATGTCTTGCTGATAATAAAAATTTAACAATCCCCTTTTTAAGGAGATATTCTTATTGATTGAATATATGCAGTTGAGAGAGGGCTATGGGGGGAGATGGTTGACCTAAATCCCCCCCAGACTAGTTAGTTATCTTTTGACTCTTTTCTAAGCCTTTTTTCATTTTTTTTTTTTTTTTTTTTGTTCTTCATCAGCATTTATTAAGAGTTTTATATTAAGAGTCAGTGCCTGTGCTGGCACTGGTGATATTATACCAAAACTTGACAAACTTGGACATACAGTGTTGTCATATAGTAAGTGTTTAGTAAAGTTTTTGTTGATTGAAAGAAAGCTTCATGCCTATATCCATTTGCTAATACTCATAGCTTTGGTTAAATAATCCCAAATTGAAAACCATCAGTGACTTCCCATTGCATATGTAAAAATCTACATGACACACAGGGTTTGCTGAGTCCTGCCTATCTTTGCAGCCTCATTTCCCGCTCCGGTTGTCTGATTAATCTGCTGTAGAAGTAGCATTGGCCTTTTTCACTCTGAAACGCCAAGCTTTTTCCTGCTTCAGGTCCAGTTGCTACTTGCTCGACTCTAAGCTGGCAACACTAACTCATGACTGCTCCCTACACCCTTTGCTTATTCATTCCCATCCTTTAAGTCTCAGCTAAAATTTCACCTTCTCAGAGAAGCCCTCCATGACCACTCTATCTCTAAAACAAGCATCCTTTTTTCCCCCTTTGATAACATTGTTTATAATTTGTAATTATTTTGTTTATTTTTTTTTAAATTATACTGTGAATTTCATGATAGGGGCCACATTTGTTTTGTTTACCATTTTTATCCCCAGTACCTAGTATGCTGCTTAGTAGGTAGTAGCTTTTCGAGAAATATGGTTGAATGAATGATTTCATATCTGTGGGTTTGAAAATACAAACAAAATATGGTTGTAATTAGGTTTGGTAATTTGCTTTTTTTTTTTTTTTTTTTTTTTTTTTGCTATGGACACTACTAGTATCCTGTGTTTAGGGATATTATCTTTTGTACATAGAAACTGCTTAGAGACATTTAAAAGCCTATGTTACTTAGTTTTATGGGATTAAACTAAAGAATTCCATACACATTTACTCACTTATTTTTATGGGTTATATTAATCATACTATGAAATCAGTCATCATCCATTATGTAAATTTCGATAAAAGAAAATATAATTTTCTGGAATTTCCCTGGTATAAGAGTTTCTAGAAAAAAAAAGTTTTTAGTTCAGGAAACTTTAAAGAATCTAGAAAATACCTGTGATATTTTATAAAATTTCATGATTATATTTTAAAAGACTTTTTGGTTTTGGTGGCTACCCACGAACAGTGGCCTTTTAATTTATAGTACAGAAGCTATAGGATAAATGAGAAATTAGAATTTGGTTCAAAGAGGTATTTTGTTTGGCCACTGCAATTATTTAAGCATTTTTTTATTTTTTATTTTTAATGCTTTTGACATAAAGACAAACATCTAGTTGCCATTGTTTTATACCAGTCTCTTCCCACATTTATGTTACTTAACTGGCTCATTTAGGGCTTTGTGTTTGTAGCTTCTGGTTTAGAATCTTTCTAAGAAAGAATCTTCAAATGATCTTTCGTAAAACACACACACACACACACACACACACACACACACACACACACACACAAGAGTTTAGCAAAAGAACACAAATCACTTGTGTTTGTAAGAAACAACATAGTACACTAGGGGAGTTGACAGTCCTGGATTCTAATCCCAGCTCTGCCATAAATTAATTGCTTGGCCTTGGAAAAGTCACTTTTTAACCTTAGAATCTTATTTTTTTCATCTGTAACTGAAGGCTTTGGTTTTGTCCATTTAGTTCTGTGATATTGTGAACAAGGAATTAAAATCAAGATCAAGATTTAAGGAATTCTAACATGAAAGACATTCATTTTCTCATTCAACTTTGTTATTGACTCGTGCTTCATTTAACACAGGAATTATTTCCTTTTCTTTTTTGTATATCTCTCTGAATATTTAGCTTTTAGTTTTAGAGTTATTTTGGGGGATAATTTTTTTCAGTAGTGCTCCAGTCTTTTAATTTGCTCTTATATGACTTATTGTTCAGAACTCTTTCTCTTTTCAAAGAGAAGGTATCTGACCTTCATGTTAGCTATCTCTATAGGACATGGAACATTGGACATGCACATTAAATATTGAAGCTGTTACTATAGAACTCACACAAGATTGTCAGTACTTTAGAAATGGCAGCGTTCCCTAAAGAAGGACAGATGGGGGAGTTTAATTCTTACTCAGGAAATTCTGGGGTAGACCTGATAGATGGAGAGGAAATAGAAGAGTGCTTTAGGAGAAGGAAGTGTTGTGACTAGAGGTATTAATGCTGGGAAAAATTGGGAATGTTTGGAAATCTCCAAAATCTTGATTTAGCATGAACATATTCTGGTTAAGGAGGAGTCATGAGATATCAGGTTGGAATGATAAGGAAGATTTTGTTTAGTTCATGTATATTCTTGAATTCAAGGTTAAGAATTTGGGGATCTTTTGCTTCTGGTTATGAGTATCCTTTGAAGGCTCTATTACTCAAGACCCTATTAATTGCACACTATTGAAACCCAGTTCAAAATTACTGAAACAATAAAGGAAAATGCCTTGGGTCATATAACTGCAAGTCCTAGAGTAGTTGACTTCAGGCAGAGTTGGATTGAGTGGTTTAGTCATGTCATTAAGACTCTCGATTTCTTGATTTTGCTTTCCTCTGCTTTGGTTGTATTCTGGAGCAGGCTCTCTTCATATGGCTCTCCCCCAGAGCTAAGTTTATCTCTCCCAGCTTAATTATCCTATCTGAAATCCTACCTCTCTCTTGGCAGTTCTAACAAAAGTCACACATTGATTGAAAGCACTTTTTTTTCTTTTATCATATGGTCTTTGAAGTTATTTCCGTGGCAGAAGGCATCTAATATCATTATTGGCCATGCCTGGATCACATGATCACTTTGGAATCATAAAGTGGAATCAGCCCCATCCAAACCATATCAACTGAGTGAAGGAGAGCAAAGGAAAAAGAAGGGGAAACAGTGTTTCAGAGGCAACCCCCCACCCCCCAAACAAACAAAAAAGTGGTGAATACTGCAGTCAAACATGAGAGAAAGGACAACTATGCATAAGGTAATTATTACAGCAATGTAGGGTGAAGACGAAGACCATGGATGAGGGCAGAGGTGGTCTTTGACATCTAAACATCTAATGGAGAAATAGTGAAATTCTGAATGAGGACAATGATATAGGAAGGAAAGTAGTAAAGGAACTAGCAATATAAATGCAAACTGTGGTGTTTGCATTTCACTAGTTATAAAATTTGTCTAGGAACTGAACTGAAATTTACCTTCCTCTTATCTAACCTATGAGAAAAGAATTTGGGATACAAAATAATTTAGTCAAAATCACAGAGATCACAGTTAAACTGTATTAGTGGTTATACTTATAATTTGAAATAGCTATGCTAATTGTAAATCATTTATATTTACCCATTAAATTAGATCAGTGAGTTTACTTTGGCAGCATTTTAAGTACTCTACATACTTAAATGTAGCAAAACTTTCTTTTCTTATAACATTTAAAATAACACTACCTCTTTCCTTTATTTAAATAAAATTTATATTACATATGCATATATGTGTCTATGCACACACACACCCAATCAAGTGATTCGTTATTTTGTGTTAACTTCTGAAAATTGTCCCCCCCCCCCTCGCCATTCCTCGCTTCCCCCGAAAAGTCAGATATTAAGTGCATTGGTAGAGTTCTTATATTATGCTAGATCCCGAAGTGAAAATGAATGTATAAAGCTTGGGGTTTCCACTCACTTAGTATCCAGAAGCCAATCTCTTCCGCAGTGATCAGGACTAGTAAGGCTTACATCTGAAGAACACACACTATGTGCCCGACACAAACTATAAAAAGGTGAATAGGGTAGTCTGGTTAGGAACTAAGTTTCTTCTCTTGGAGATGGTTCTTTTTTTTTTTACTTTTCTTTTGTCTTTTCTCTTTTCTTTTTTCTTTTTTCTTCAGTATTATTTGTAAAATATTCTACTTGAATCAGCATTTCTAAAGCAGTCATATATGTACTAATATGTGTCTAGGGAAATCCCCTATACTTTGTAACCTGCCTTTCACTGCAGTAGTAGATCTAAAATGTAGGGGATTTTTAGCCTATGGTTTATCTATACGTCCAGTATTGATATAGACATTTATTTGTGTACAAACTGTTTTGCTGGGTTCCAAGATTTTCAGAAAATGAAAGTAGCTAAGAATGTGAACTAGTTTTTGTCACTGGTATTTTATTTTTCTCCACCATAAACTTAAATACAATTAAAAAATTATCATGAAATCTATTTATATTAAAAGATATATTATTCGCATATCGCGTGTGTGTTTGAGTATGTAGCATTTGTCTTTTAGAGTTTCTCACCCAGATGTAGTGATTCTTAGCTTTCATTTTGTAACATTGTTGAAAGTCTTCAATTTCTCAAAGGGAATTTTTTACTTTTTAAAACAGAAATGTCAACTGCTTTTATTTTATTTTATTTTTTCTATTTTATAAGAGGATTGCTGCCAGGAAACCCCGCAACAGCTCAGTGTCATTACCACAAAGGTTTAGGAATCCCTGACTCTGGCAGTTGTTGGAAATGAAGAGATTATAACTTGGGTGTACATAAAGAGTGATTAGTAGAACTGTGCAATCATTTTGATAGCAGTATTCTTATTTTTTTCCAAGTGTTGAAAGATACTTAATGACATTCTCATTTTATTGCAGTATTTTTGGGAAAATGTAGGAAAAGTAAGAGAAGCAGAGGTTAAGAAGTGAGGTCCTGTTTGCTCTGAAATTTGAGTATTGTTCAATATGTTAGTAGAGTTTATGTAAGTAATCATTTTCTTCGTCTGATTTTGGTGTTTAGAACTGGGAGTAGAAAAAAGAAGACACACATGCATACACATACACATGAGAAGTAGAAACTGGTGATTTTAGAATTGAACTACCTGAAAAATATTTTGGCTTTTGGAAACATGGTCTTAATATTTGTCTTCTTGTAATCAGTTTTATTTTAGATAAAATGCTGGCAGATGGTAGCTATCCACTTGAGCAGTGTTGAGTTTTCTTTATTTTTTTCCATGGAAAAAAGCTCCCAGAAAACTTTTGTTCTTTAATATGTTCAGCATGCATATGTTTTACATGTATTAACTAGTATTAAAAATGCAGTTCCTAATTAGATGTCTAAATTTGTGAGTTGTGGTTAGTACCAGCCTCTTAGAATTATTGAAAAAGAAAGTTTTGATGATTAGGGTTTTCTTTTTTGCTATTGCATCCTTCAGCCCTCTCTGGACCCAGAAACTAAAGAATTTTTATTATCAGTGTTTCTCAGCTTTTATGTTCTGGGGTTTCTACTGGATATTGTCATTTTGACAATAAATCCTTAAGATACTGATTATATCAAAACTTGGAGAATTCAGGACATTTATATTCTATTATGACCTGTTATATTACAGCAAAAAAGTTAATATTTTTGTTATTGTTTAAAGGTTTAGGCTTTAGGTGGGCTTAAATTGTTACAAGCTTGATATGTCTTAGGTTGTAGAAATATTATAGGAAACCTCTAAAGTAATATGTTACAACCTAGTTTTGTTTGGTGTTTTTGTTTTATACATTAAAATGTAGGGGGTGAGGGGGAAATCCTTTCTCTCCAAATTAATCTGTATGAGTCACCTGAAGTCTTCCTTCTAATAGAGTATAATGAAATAGTGCCATATGAATCAGTATTTCCACATTTGCAATTTAGAATATTCAGTTTGAAGTCATCAGCATTCATCTGCATTTCTGTTTTACTTTTCAATTTGTCACACGAAATTTTTTTTTCAGGTGGCAAGTACATCTAACCAAGAATGACTTCTTTTGGACATGGAGTGTCACTTGTTCTCTTACATACTCTGTTTTACTGACTAATGTGATATTTGTTCACAACTCTAAACCACAGATTAGGCACATAGATATTGACTAATCCTGACTCACAGATACTAGCCCACACAATGTGAATTCCTTTAATGTTTGGGCATTCCTCTCTTGTACCTATTAGACATATTATTACATAGTTACTCGAGGGAGTGGGAAATAGCACTGAACTAGATAGAAGTCAGAGGAACTGAGCTCAAGACCCAGGTCAGGCACTCACCTGTAAAAAGACAAATCACTCTCATTCTGTATCTTCATCTGTAGAATGGTGCAAATAAAAAATAATAACCTTCACACTATTTTCAAGGTGTGTTATGAGGATCAAATGAGATAATAATGTTTCAAGAATATTTTGTAAACTAGAGCATAAGATATTATTGTGAAATTGAATTTATACTGTTCTGTGTAACTCATTTGCTCAGAGGTTTTATTTTTAAAGTATTTAACTCTAGCCTTTAGTTTATCTATTTTAAAATGTAAGTAGAAGAGATGACATGGAATTAATACTTTAATAAAAATGGAAAGTTTAAAGAGTGGCCCAAAGCTGTAATATGCTGCTACATTTGTTCTTTAGTACAGGTGATTTATAGTGATAGAGTAGGAAGAAATGATAGAGTGGATATTATATGCAGAATTTAAATCTATCTTTATTTCAGTTCTCGTATTGATTTTAAATTACAGCTAAATACCAACAATTAAATATCATACTGGATAGGGATAAGGAATTAAACTAATGGTCATATTTATTACTATAATTAGAAAAGTGAATTTCTAATTCACTGTCTATTCATTTCCTTGAGCTAACATTTGCGTAATGACCCTATTTTATAAGGTGCTTTGCTAGGTACTTGATTTGAAAGTGTGTGAAATAGTGCTGTTTATGAAAAGGTAAAATAGAAGATGGTTGAATTGAACCCTTATCTAGTAAATGCTGAAGTACTCTTAAAGAGAGAAAAAGATGTACAGTTGTTTCATGTATCTGAAGGTCTGACAATACCCGTTGCCTTTCTGTTTTAAGGAAAGACAAAATTTCATACCTGTGACAAAATGACTATAATTTTCTAATACAAAGTAGTTATGTCATATATCTTAGCATCATCTCTTTGTATAAATCTCAAGAATTATGTGAATATCTGAATGTGTAGACATTTCTCACATTAATTTTAATAAAAGAATAACAGCTGAACTTCATAACTGCCAAAAATATTAGATAAATGGAAATAAAAGTTCTAATATATTTTCTTGAAGTTAATATGAATTTTAGTAAACATAATGTGTTTTCTTTCTTATTTACAATAGAAATGGCCATTTTAGGTCAACTGTGTCACTGTCCACTAAATTAGTACAGATTATTTTGCTGCTGGTGTATAACTTTAAACTTACTATAAATATGCTGAAAACTTTGTGTTAGTATTTAAAAAATTCGAAGAGACCTTATGTATATTAGTTTTGCATTTATTCTGTGGAAATAGGCTTTCCTTCTTATTTCTTTCAAAAATCTCCAAACACGTTTTTACTTTTGCTAACTGGGGCTGAAGGTAAAACTTGCTGTAGGGGAACTGAAGAAATATGTTTAAACAGCATGTTACAGAGAGAGATAGGTAATCTGCTCATTTACCTTTCTTTTTCATAGATATTCCATTTTAACTATTTTTCATACCTGGCGAAACATTTAAGATAAACATCTCAAATACTCATAATCCGGCTACTCATCTCTCCCCTTTCAGATTATTCTAAATCCTCTTTTCATCCATTTCTTGCCCTTCCAGTGTTTCACTACTACCAAACAATTGTGAATAACTTCATACTGTCTTACTTATTGTCACTGCTGAGCAGTGTTACCAATCCCATTATACTTGGACAGTGTTAGTAGTGAGGAGGAAATGGTCTTTCTGTGAGTAGATGAATATAAACAGAAAAAAACGTTTGTAAAGTAACAGATAATTAACTCATTGATTTTTGAGCCACTGAAATTCAAGTGTGAATATCCAAAGTTCATTTTAAAGTTATTGTGGTTTCTTATGATATTTAATATTTCCCCTTTCTTGAACTTTTATAAACAAAGATCATCATAAATTTGCTCAGGAAATATTATTACTTCTAAGTTCCTTGAGGGCAGAAGCTTTGTCTTTTTCACAATATTCCTGTGGTATAATTCTTAGTTTTCAGTAAATATTTGTTGGGTGAAAGAATAATGATGATACTAAGAAATATCCATAAAATTTATAAGATATTCTTTTTGCTATGTGCAATATTCTAGTTGTATTTATTTACAGATATTTATTACATAGAAAAACAATTCTAGCTGATTTTCTAGCATTAAAGACTTTGTACTGAGCAGTTTACTTACATGCTTTACAAAATTATATGCTCCCTATTTTCTTTTTTTCTTTCTTTCTTGTTCTTCCCATTGCATTGAGTAGCTATACTTTTTAAAACATTTACATGAATATTGGATTTACTTTAGTAGAATACTTTTTGCTTGTTATATACCTATTCAGTACAGTGGAGAAGATGGCTATTTTAGTGGTTTTCGCTTTTTCTCTTTTAGATTCTTTTACAAGTGGCAAAAGATGTAGCTGTAATGAATTTGAAGCACATCAGGCAGATTTTAAATTTAAAGTGATAAATAGGAGCTGTAATATGGAAATACAGAGACTTTTCTTTTTCCATGATACAGTGGCAATATGCACAAAATGGTTACCAGTTGTTAGTTTACTGACAGAAAAACTTTAGTAAATATAAATACAGTGAACATAAGGATGGGATATATAGATCTTTATCAATTAGTGTTTTGGTTTTCATTGGATAAATACCCAGAAGTACAATTGCTGGGTCAAAAGGTAGTTCCATTTAAATTTTTTGAGGAATCTCTATACTGTTTTTTACAGTGTCTGTATCATTTTGCATTCCCACCAACAGTGTATGAGGGTGCCGTATTCTCCACATCTTTGCCAACGCTTGCTATTTTTTGATTTATTAATGATAGCCTTTTTGACAGGTATGAGGTAATATTTCATTGTGGTTTTAATTTTTATTTCTCTGACGATTAGTGATCTTGAGCGTCTTTTCATATGTCTCTTGGCCATCTGTTTTTCCTCTTTGGAGAAATATCTATTCAGGTTTTCTAACCATGTATTAATTGGATTATGTTGTTGTCATTGAGTTGTATGAGTTTTTATAAATTTTGGATATTAACCCCTTATCAGATGTATCATAGACTAATGTCATCTCTCGTTGAGTAGGCTGTCTTTTCGTTTTATTGATGGTTTCCTTTACTGTGTAAAAACTTATTAGTTCGATGTAGTCCCATTTGTTTATTTTTCTTTTGTTTCCATTGCCCAAGGAGATATATCGGAAAAGATATTACTGATAGCAATATCAGAGAGTTTACTGCCTATGTTTTCTTATAGAAATTTTATGGTTTTGGGTCTTATATTTAAGTTGTTAATCCATTTGAGTCTGTTCTTATCTATGGTGTAAGAAGGTGGTTCAGTTTCATTTTTTTTACATGTGTCTGTCCAGTTTTTCTAACACCATTTGTTGAAGAGATAGTCTTTACCCCATTGTACATTCTTGCCTCCTTTGTCATAGATTAAATGTCCATAGAGGCATGGATTTATTTCTGGGCCTCTATTCTGTTCCGTTGATCTATGTATCTGTTTTTATACCAGTACCCTGCTGTTTTGATTACTATAGCCTTGTAGCATAGTTTGATACCAGATAGTGTGATACCTCCTATTTTGTTCTGTTTTTCTGAAGATTACCATGGTTATTCAGGATCTTTTATGGTTCCATATAAATTTTTGGATTATTTGTTCTAGTTCTCTAAAAAATGCCTTTGATATTTTGATAAGGATTGCATTGATAAGGAAAGCATCTATAGATTGCTTTGTGTAATATGGCCATTTTAATGAACTTGATTCTTCCTACCATGATCACAATATATACTTCCATTTATTTGTATCTTCAATTTCTTTTTTCAATGATATAATTTTCTGAGAACAGATCTTTTACCTCCTTGGTTAATTTGATTCCTAGGTATTCATTGTTTTTGCTGCAATTATAAATGGGATTGTTTTCTTAATTTCTCTTTCTAGAAGTTCATCATTGGTGGATAAAATTGGAACTGACTTCTGAGCATTAATTTTGTAACCTGCTACTTTACCTAATTCATTGATCGGGTCTAACAGTTTTTTGGTGGATCTTTAGGGTTCTCTCTACATAATATTATGTCATCTGCAAATAATGACAGTTTTACTTCTTCCATTTTAATTTGGATATCTTTTTTTTCTCTTTCTTGTCTTATTGCTGTGGCTAAGACTTCCAATGCAGTGTTGAAGAGGAGTAATGAAAGTGGGCATCCTTGTCTTGTTCATGATCTTAAGGAAAATGCTTTTAGCCTTTCCCCATTGAGTATGATGTTAGCTGTAGGTTTGTAATATATGGTCTTTATAATTTTGAGGTGCGTTCCCTTTATTCCTGCTTTGCTGAGTTTTTATAAATGGATGCTGGATTTTGTCAAATGCTTTTTCTGCATCTATCGATATGATCATGTGATTTTTATCTTTTGGTTTGTTAATGTGGTATATCACATTAATTCATTTGCAAATATTGAACCAACCTTGCATCCCAGGAATAAATCCAACCAAATCCTGGTATATGATATTTTTAATGTATTACTAAAGTCAGTTTGCTAATATTTTGTTGAGATTTTTGCATCAATGTTCATCAGAGATATTGGCCTATAGTTTTCTTTTTTTGTAATGTCTTCTGATCTTGAGATCAGGGTAATGGTGGCCCCGTAAAAAGAATTAGGGAGCCTTCCTTCCTCTTGAATTTTTTGGAATAGTGTTAACCTAGTTCTTGTATTAAGTCGTCAGTGATTATTAATGGCTTCTTGTGATAGCCCAGCTAAGATAAAGTCCCTGGAATATATACTTTCTGGATACAATTTTAATTATATTACATTTAATCTGTTATGAAAGGTAATTTTTGTTTTCCTTTGCTTCAACCATCCCCCAGCAATTTTCATGAGTAATGGCATCTTGGCATCACCTTGATTAAATTATTAAAATATTTCAGTGACTGCCAGTTATTTTTCCAACAAATAAATTCTTACTCATTTGATTAAAGAATGACTACTTGGTCCTTTCCTTAGGATGGTTCTAGACATCTTAGGTATATTCTCTATTTTGGTCAAGATAACTCACTGACAGTAGGCACATTGGGTTTCCTAGTTTGATTTGAATGAGTGGCCAAAGTACAGAAAAATCTAAACATATACAAAAGTAGAGGAATAGATAAGAAACCTATTTACCCTTTAACAATTATAAATAAATGGCCAATCTTATTCTATCTAAACTCTGCCTAGCTCCATTCCACTCCAAATGTATTGAAACAAATTCCAGACATTTCATTCATAGCTCTTCATATTTCACTGAATACTCTAAAAGTAAACTCTCTTAAAAAATACAGCATAACTATAATACCAGTATTACCCTTGCAAAAATCCTAAGTAATTCTTTAATACCATTAACTACTTCTAACCTTAAAATGCTATATTTACTATAAAATAGGACTCTATTATGTAATAAAGGAAAAGAAGGCAATCTCCCAGAGTCCAGAGCATGCTCATAATGCTGTGTACTAAATGGTTGCCCTATAAAAGCTTCCTTTTGTCCCCAGAGCTGAAGTATGATACTTCATTTTAAAGAAATGATTGATGTCGATTTAGTGGCTCACTTAGTATCTTTAATGCTTTGTATTCACTTAGTTTATATTCCTACATCTTATAAGTTGTATTGCCTTGTATAAATGATGCCCTCTGGAGTTGTACAAAACAAAGCCTGTGCTACCATATATGCAGCATTGCCTATATGTGGGCCGTGGATGTCAGCATTTATATTTAAATGTATTGCAAATCCTCCTAATGTGCAACTAGGTTGAGAATGCTGGTCTAAAGCATATTTTCTAGGCTTATTACAAATAATAGTATTATCTATTATACTTATCTTCACAAGCGCAAGATTGTAAGTATAAATATAACTCAGTAATTCTATTAGCTTTGTTTCACTTGCTGGGTATTTCCTTTCTTTTTGTTTTGTTACTTTTAAGGGATAATTATAGTAGTATGAAACATTCTGTCCACATAAAAATTTATTGAAGAGGTTAAATGTTCTTGCTAATTAAAGAAAACACAAATGGACAGATTGTTATTTAGTATTAATAATTTTAATTATTTTTTAATCAGAGTACAAAAATATTTAAGGAATACTGTTATCTTACTCTTATTTTTTCACTACTTAAGTGATTTAAATATTCAGGCAAAAATTGTTTTGAATAGTTAATTATATATAGTCTCTAGATAGGACAGAGACAGATGTAATAATTCCTTACAGTGTCATGAAATTTATACTTTTAGTCCCTATCCACACCTTAGCTGTCCCTACATCATCTACCTCTTTCTTTTTTTTTAATTTTCTTCTCTCTCTCTCTCTTTCTCTCTCTCTTTCTCTCTCTCTCTTTCATCTGTCTGTCTATCTATCTATCTATCTATCTATTATCTATCTATCTATCTATCTATCTATCTATCTATCTATCATTTTTCTATCTGTGTGTGCGTATATGTATAATATTACATTTACCATTTGTACAATTATTCAGCATAATGTCATTAATTTTCTTTGCACTTTGCATGGTGGATTAGCTTGTCAAATCTCACTTTCTAGGAGAGGAAACTGCCATGTTCGGAAATCAAATGTTTTGTCTATTTTCAAAAAGTAAATTAGTGATAGAGTTGATTAAGATAGCAGCCTGTGGTTTATCCTGTTCAGAAGCACTACTTCTCAATATCACGAAAGCTTAAATTAAAAAATATATATATATTAGGTGTCACCAGTCTTCTGGTTTCACTAAAACAACGTATTTCTTGAAACTCTTTTAGTAAGTTTATTTGCCTGGCTGTCTCTTATTGTACCAATGTGAACATCTATATTAATTTCCTAAGGCTTCTATAAGAACAGAATTTATTCTCACATAGTTCTGGAGGCTGGACGGTCAAGATCAAGTGTCAGTAAAATTATACTTCCTCTGAAGGTTCTATGAAAGACTACTTCCTTGTCTCTGCCTAGTTTCTGGGAGCTCCCCCAAAACCTGGGCATGTCATTCCAATCTCTGCCTTTATTGTCATGTGACCTTCCTTGTGTTGTATCTTTTTGTGTCCTTCCCTCTTTTTATTTATTTTATTTATTTTTTATTTTCTTATTTTTTAGGCGAGGCAACCCTTGGTTGACCTCAAAGATTGCAAGGACCTTGTCAGTTTACAATCCCTTTATTTTTTTATTTTTTATGCCTACAACCCCTAGTCTTCTAGGTGATTTCCCATCCAAGTACTAACCAGGCCCGTCCCTGCTTAGCTTCTGAGATCAGACGGGATCAGGCTTGTTCAGGGCAGGATGGCTGTAGATTTCTTTCCTCTTTTTATAAAGCAGAAATTACTGTATTTAGAGTCCATACTAATCTAGTATGACCTCATCCTAATTTGATTACATCTGCAAAGGCCATAATTCCAAATAAGGTCACATTCACAAGTACCGAAAGTTAGACTTGAACATCTTTTTGGAAAATAAAATTCAACTCACTGTGCCGTTATCCTTGAATTCATTGAGTCATATGGTGCCTGTCACTTTCTAGGCTTTCAATCAATTTTTGTTAAATAAAGGACTTTCTGGTAGCATCATGTACATATAATAAGCCATAATATAGTCATTAATTCTGGAGCCAGAAGCCGCAGGAAGAAATCATACAGCCCATTCCCTCTATGTAAAAGTATGATGTGTTATTTTTAGGTTTTAAGTAAAGCAATATAGTCTTTCATGACACCACTTTGTTTTGTTTCTTATTAATTATTGTTTTTAGATATTAATACGTTGCATTGAGATTATGTGACACATATCAATATAGTTAAGATTTTAGAGATTTTCTAATCAAACTGCTGTCATTTCCAGAGGTCTGAAAAGGTTAAGTGATATTTCTGGGTGGGTCCTGAGTATCTAGTATTGAATTCTATAATGTGAATCTAATGTGGCAAATTTGATAGCATGTAGAGGACAATGGTGCAAATCAGTAATAGGCTTGAAAATAAATACTGAAAGAATTTGAAATAAGTTAAAAGCAAGGCAAGGAATGGTTTAATTAGCCAATGACAATATTATCTTGCTACTGGAGGCAAATGGAGAAAAACAGGCTCAATTATCAAGAGAAGCAAATTCAGGTTTGTTTTATAACTAGAAAGTCTGACAGTGGTATTGCTAAGAACTGTCATAGGAAATTTGAAGAGGAATAAACTCTACCCTCCTCATTCAAAACAAAATGAAAACAAAACCCACATAAATCCACTTATTAGTTTAGTCTTATCTGGAAATTTCCAATTTTTCAAATCTTGTTGGCATACTTTACTTCTTGCCTCAATCCACATCAATGCTTCTTCCTCAGAATGCAGCTTTAAATTTATTTTACAAACAAGGAATTCCACATGGTATAGTCACATCTCTGAAGTCCTTGAATCTGTGGCTCCTCAGTGCCCATTTTTTATATCTGTTCCCTATGAAACAGAACATAATATAAATGGTGGCTTTCAAATTTCTGACCTTCAGATTACAGCATAATGTTCATGAGATTTCCTAAAGATGGATCAAGATTTTTTGTCTCCTGTAGGATTCTTGATGCTTCTAAGACATGAAAGCAGACAGAATAATTCAGTATACCTGCCCACTTTATTGACCTATTCTCTCCTGGGTTTTGGTATGACCTTAGCTACTTGATAGATTTTCTAGCTATGAATGAGCTTCATGTCTCAACTGATCTGAATACTTCCTGTGAGTAGGTTCTATGACTGACTTTTCTTCATTTACTGGTTGCTCTGGCAAAAATATGCTGCCTGCCTGCCACTTGTTTGTAACTATATAACTTTTTTACAGACTTTTTTTTTTTTTAATGCCTACAGTACCTGGTATTTCTAGGTGGTCTCCCATCAAAGTACTAACCAGGCCCGACCCTTCTTAGCTTCTGAGATCAGACGAGATTGAGCACGTTCAAGGTGGCGTGGCTGTAGCAAACTGTCTTTCTTAAGTCTATAGCTTTCCTTGTGATAAATACAAGCAATTATAAGTGCATAGGTTTTTGTTTTATTTTATTTTAAAATATAATATAAGCTCTTTTTTCTCATAGGCTGTCACAAGCTTTCAGAAAGCAAAAACAAAACAAACACAAGAAACAAATTAAGCCTTGCTTGTTAATGGCTGTACATACTTAGAAAGGAAGACAAGTTGGCAATCAAAAAATCTTTAAAGTTGCCTCTTCCTATTGCATCCAGTTATAATTTCTTAACCTTAACCACTATTTAAAATCTCAAGGCTATGTCTCTGAGGACTTCATAGGAGATTATGGTTATTAGCACTTTTTTTGACTGTCAAACAGAGTAGCCATTTCTTATCTTTGAGGTAAATTAAGAAAGAAGTGGACATGATGGATTAATATAGGCCAATTAAAAACACCAAGTATCTAAGCTTTCTAGATGGAAAGTTAGAAAAATTCTGCATTATTTAATTCTATTTTGTAAGGTGTTAGCATTGAATTTCTTTCTGAAATGACAGCTTATCAAGTGTTATAAAGACCCTCAGGGGATGATTATGAAACATATCAATATAGATCTATGTTTGGCCTAATATATTTACCCTCAATAAGTTAATTATTAGCCATAAGATTTAGGGAAAATTGGTTAACTTTTTTGAGTCTCAGTTTTCTTGCCTCTTAAAATGGGCAGTGTTATTATGAAGATGAAATTAAGCCAATTCGGATCACGTATATAAGGAACCTAATATAGTACCTGGCAACAATGTGTCTCATAAATAATATTTCTTCACATTTGTATAGTACTGTACAATTTTTTCACATAAGATATCTTCATCTCATCTTTCAAATGAAATTATGAAGCAGTCAGAAAAGATGGTGGTAACACCTTTCTTGTAGATGAGATACTAAGTTTCAGAGAGTGATTAGTTCAGTATCATATGACTATTCACCCTTAACATTTTCTGATTCCTAGACCAGAACCATTAGCCTTCTCCCCACTTTATTTAAACTTCTAACTTCCTTATTCACTTATTTAAGCTTCTAGCTATAGGTATAAGGAGTTAAGGGAGCAAGTGATTTTATGGAATTCTTGATGCTTTTAAGTCCGTATGCAAATTAAATAACATACATAAAGGGCTTTGGAAAATAATTTAAAATGCTGAACAAACAAAATCGAATGTTTCTTTTAATTATCTTAAGTTATATTTATTCTCTTAATAGTAAGATTTTCTTTACTTCGTGGTAAATTAGAAACATCCAAAAAATAATTGTTCCAAAAAATTAAAGAAAAACTTCCTATAGCCATTCTTCTGTTCTAGTTACTGTATTAGACTTGTTCAAATATTCTCTTAATAGCAAATTCTGTATTGCTTCTAAGGCTTTGGTGAAAAATTCCTGAGAATTATTTTTTGTTGGAGGAACAAATTTTATTAACATGTGGCAATTAAACTGACACTTTAGGGATTATGAGCAAATAAAGTAGGGCATTGCTAGACTATCTTTATTTTTTTTTAGTTCACTGAAAAAGAAAACATTTCCAATAATTGTTAACAGTTGTAGAAATCTTGTGAAATAGTGATGGAACTACTTCACTCTTCTACCATACCTGGATTTTTAAAAAAAGAAATATTGGCCCACTTAGGCAGTATAATGCATGTTTAACTCACTCTACCTCCATATACTTCCTTCAACTTGAACAGGTGTTATTAATAAAATATAATAATAATAAAAACTCCTTCTCCCTTCTATTTTAAATAAGGATGCTATTCTGCCAGCTTTGAAGCTCACACATACTCTCTAACTTATCCCAGCTTTCACTCATCTGGTCTTTAAATGGCTCCTTTCATGTGGTCAGCCCACGAGCCGTGCGTACTGCCGCTCAATCACGCCACTGTACGTCGCCATCATGAGGGTGGTTTGCATGATTTGCATTTCCTGTACTGTTTGAGCTTCAATGAGCTCTAAGCGCCACGTATGAAGAAACCACTGCCAAATAATGCAATGATTTTAGTCAAACCAGATGAGCTTGTGCTGGAGTCAGGCTACCAAGTCAGGGAGAAGGGAGGGGGGAGGCAGGGGCGGGTGTTGTCAGGATATCCTGTTAAAAAAAGGATTCTGCAAGATGTCCATACTTGCAAGATGTGAATTTTTTAAATCTTGCCATGTAATATAAGAAGGTTACTTTTGGAACGATAGGGCTGAGTTCTGTGATGAATAGCCATATATATGTTATCAGTCTTTTAGATTTTAGTATTACATTATGTTGCCAATGTAATTATTTCTTGTGACAATAATAGATTTTGATGACATTAATTTTCTAACCATACAGAGTTAAATTTAGTAAAATTAAATTAAATACATTGATTACTTGTCCCCTTGTCCTGTAAAAGAAAGCTTGTATTTTATTTTAAAATGATCAATAAAAGCTGTCGGACAACTATTACAGAAGTGGCATAGTAGTGGGCCAATGAGTAGATACTAAAGTGAGGAAGAAAGAAAAAAACATGTACCAGATACTAGTCTTCATGAAAAACATAGACAGATGGGGAGACAGACCTATATGATGCTACAAATAGATGAATATCTTGTAAGGATTTCAAACAAATGTTGAAAGATCCAGTGAAATTTTAAAAGTTGGTTTAAAAGTATATCTTGTGCTTATAGTGTATTTATTCTGCTTACCTGAAACCCAACCTGTAAAATGTTCATGAAATATTTTATCAATATTAAGTGAAAAGAATGCAGACTAAAACTACATATAATCACAGAGATATTAAAATGAATCTCATTAATAACCTTGACTTTAGTTTTTCTTAAACTACTTTCACTCAGATATGGTGTTATATATGCCTATAAGAAAAACTGTATATTGTATACTTCCTAAAAATATATGTGATAGTATGCTGTGGGTGCTACTCAGTAGTTTTTAGTTTAGTACTAGCCTGCTTGATTACATCCTACCAGCTAATCAGTGTCTATCAGGCAGGCCCTAGGGCAGTTTTAAGATATTCTAAAGGGGAAGCTTCAAAGCCACAGGTACTTAATGAGGAAATTATTGTATAATTATTTATATTAAAAAAAGATAGGCAACTTATATAGATGAAAAAATAATGTATTATTGTATCCATATCAAAGTGGTTTCACATGTTCCACGTATTATGCAGTCATTAAGCTGGAGAACATTTTTCATGTCACGAGGACTGGAGTGTTAGAGGCCAGTCTTTACTTCCTTTTTGATTCTCTTTTATACTTTCTTTGCTAATTTCCGTTCTTAACACTAATTTTGCTTACTTATGTGACATATTCCTTATCTAATGCTCAGTTTGGTACTTTTGGATTGTTACTAGATTATGTGCCACGGGAAATCTTGAACCAGGGAGCACTTTTTTCAGAGTCTGAATTTGAAAGAGAAAATTTGCCCTCCAGAGCTCTTTCAAATATTCAACTTGATATGTTCACTGATAATACAGGAATGTTGCATCTTAAGTAAAGTAATAGTTATATAGATTTTAAAATTATGATTGCTTATTAGTTAAATTGGTTTTAAGAACACTGAGCTTATTATTGGAGATTTTAGTTTTATGTAAGTACATTTGAATAATGAATAATATTGTACCAACTTTTCTTTGAATATTCTTCTTGGTTACTTAGTTCCTAAGAAACTATTTTTTGTATCTAAAAATAAATTGTATTTTTAGATGCTTAATCCCATGGGGGAAAGGAACACATTTTGCATTAGTTGTCTTTAATTTATGAAACAATTCTGTAATACACTCTGTGCACAGATCATGAAAACCACTGGCACACATTTTTCTGACCTCACAGCATAAGCTGCAGTCTTGTGGCAATCCCTGCAAAATGTGTTTATAAAGATTCCAGAAATAATAGTCTTGTGACTAAATAAGAAACAGAAGCTAAAATTAAGAGCCAAACAGATACCTATCGGTTTCCGTGAATATAATCTGATTAAAACATGGCTCTCAAGAACATTAAATACAGTGTCATGTCAGAGAGGCGGTATATGATAAATATAGTTCATGACAGGAAATCGTTAGTAAATCAGCATTACTAGTGACTCTGTTATGGAAATTTCCTTGTAATTTAGTTAAGGTTCCCCCATTTTTCACCTCCAGTGCATCGCTATACTTTTCTGCTTTAATGTTAAGTATGTAGTTTTCTGTTGACTAAAAGGCAGTTTTCTTACTTTTAAATACCACACACCTTTATTATCACTAATCGAACATGAACTGGCTTTTCACTTCAACTGGGAAAACCAACACGTGGAGTAAAAGAGAACCCTTACTGGCCATTGGCCATCTTCACCTATATACAACAAACTTAAAGGCAGCAACCACCTGGCTCTTCACAAGGGCAAACAGTTGTTTTGAATGAGAAGCACAAGAACTTGGTGGAAGCCCAGATTATTGATAACCATCTGAATTTTAGTATAGTAATTATTTGTTGTAAAAAGTTGAGAACTGTGTATCTGACTTAGTCCAGATCACATCATCTTTACTGTTTGCTTTGAGGAAATAACGGATAAAATGTTAGCATAATCCCTATATTTGTAGGTAAACTCCGAGTACTCGAATTTTTTAACAGTTCAAAAAGCATTTTTTAAAAAGAAATATTTTTACAAGGCAAGAGGATTATTTGGCTGACTTACATTAATGAAACATTTTGGCACATGTTAAAGATTTTGTCAAGCTATTGAAACCACCCCCAAAAAAACTTCGTTTCCATTTAAAATGTCATCAGTGTGGAAAAAATGCCATCAATCAAATTGCCTATCTTCTAACTGAAGAGGAAAAAGAAAAAGTAAAGAAAAAAAGAAATAAACAGTGACCTTCTAGTACATTTTTGGCATCCCCTAAGTCAGGGGTCCCCAAACCCTGGGCAGTGAATCACTACAGGTCTGTGGCCTGTTAGGAATCTGGCCTCACAGCAAGAGGTAAGCGGCGGGCAAGCAAGCTTCATTTGTATTTGTAGCCATTCTCCATGCAAGCATCACTGCCTTAGCTCCACCTCAAGTCATCATCCATTAGATTCTCATAGGAGCACCAGTCCCTAGTGCCAAAAGGTTGGGGACCACTGCCTTAAGGAATTCTGACTTAAATATGGTCAGTTATCTCTGGCCTTAAGATTTTCTTTTTTTACTTTGTTCCATTGTATGTTTTCATCTTCATAGGAATAAATCCACTGAGTAATATTCCTAACTTTATGTTTCTCTAGTCAGACACTGGGAATACTTCAGCTCTTGTGAATGAGAATAGTAAAAGAATTTATTTTTCTGAAGAAACATAGGGACCCCACTTTATAACACCACACTACAAAATTGCATATCATTCTTCTCTAAAATTATTCTTAAGGACTTAAGGGGAACAAAGACCATCTTCACAGGAAACTTGAATACGGAGGTCTTCTTACAAGTTTAATCCCAGAAACAACTTGTATTCATAAGTTGTAGAAACAGCACTGGGACCCTTATCTATTAAAATTTAGGCCCTTCCCAAGCAATAAATGTGGAAAACTAAGCGCCTGTTGCCTAACTGTGCTCCTTGAGTTCTGTACATGATTCTTATCTAATGGATCTTAGGTCATTACTGAAAATGCAGCAAGCCTGGGTCCAACTTCCTGATTAGAAGCTCCTTGTTAACTTTTTTCTTGAACCGTCAATGGACTCATCTCTAGTATCCAACTCCTTTTGCTTCCTCTAAAGCTCTCTGAGGAACATTTTAGGATTTCCTTTCCTACGTCCCCTTCCTTTTCTGGCTTCTGTTTTAACTGGTTCCTAGCATATATCAGAGATGACTAGAGTTATCCTACAGAGTAGATGCTGCAAACCAAATGGAACCCAACAGGATACAAGGGTATGAAATACCTCAGGGTAGCCTGTCCTTGTCAAGTTAAACAAGAGAGGCTCCTGTTTTGTA
>CM053503.1:102927850-103071331 GCA_028627145.1 Eidolon dupreanum | reverse complement strand
ATAACAGGGCTTGGATTGACTTTTCCATCTGAATTAAACAAAAAATAGGCAATATATATGAAACAGTGATTTTTAAGACATTGGACATCAAGCAACAAAGGATAGTGATCCTTGAGAGAAGATAACAAAATGAGGTGGGTTCTATGATTGCTGTAGCTTTTTACCTTTGAAAAGTTCCTAGGCCCTGATGCAAGAAGGGGGAACCCAGGGAGAGACTGGTAGACCCCCAGAGGTGAGGAGGTGGAGGTAAGAGTCTGAATAGATTAAAAACAAAAACAAAACAGAATACTGAAATAGAGAGAACTGCTCAAAAAGAGAACTCGAGATTTGCAGAGGGTCCTACTTAAGTGTGTAGCTGAGTACAGGTCAGCATATACTTGTTAGGAAACTCTCAAGGCTAGAGAAAGAACCATCTAAGAAGAGTAAAAGGAATAGTGCCCATTGCTCACAAAAGGCCAGAAATAATGCCTTCTCCCACCAGCCACACTTGAAAACCTCATGATTCGGTCAGAGCTATGATCTCAACTGAGGCTCATTTGGGGAAGGGTCTGCTTCTGAGCTTACATGGTTGTTGGTAGTATTTAGTTTCTTGCATGCTATCCCCCAGAGGTCACCCTCATTTCATTACTATGGGAACCATCCTAACATGGCTGCTTATATCCTTTCAAGGTGAGATGATACAGTCTTATATAAGCACATATGTCCTGTCACCTTTGCTGTATTCTATTGTTTAGAAGCAAGTAGCTATTCCTGCCTGCACATCTATATACCTCAAAGGGAGATATTATGCAAGACATGAATACAAGGAGATGGAATCGTGGGGACCACTTTAGAATCTGTTTTCTACACTAATGATTAGGAGAATGTTTTAAAAGCAGATGGATTGAAACAAACAACAATAAATTACTTCAGTTACAGGTTGCTTCAGAAGAACAAAGTTAAACAGGCAGCAGATATCTGCTTGGAAACGTTGCAAAGGGGAATACAGTGGATCAACATCTTCAGAGCACTGAAAGAAAATCCAAAACTGTCAATATGGAATTCTATACCTAGTGAAAATATCACTCAAAAACAAAGGTAACAAAGGCAGTCAAAATAAAATATATAAGTTCTGGGGACGTGATATACAGCATGATCACTTTGGCTAATAATGCTATATTATATATTTGAAAGTTGCTAAGAAAGTAAATCTTAAAAGACCTCATCATAAGAAGGAAAAGACAAATTTGTATGGTGATGGATAGTAACTATACTTATTTTGATGTTTATTGTGTAATGTATTATATCATTATATTGTACACCTCAAACTAATATATTGTTTTTAAATATATTTAAAATTTTTTTAATTGCAGTTGGCATACAGTATTATATTTCAGGTGTACAACATAGTGATTAGACATTTATATAACTTACAAAGTGACCAGCCCAACAAATCTAGTACCTATCTGACATCATACACAGTTATAATATTACTGACTGTATTTCTTATGTTATACTTTATATCCCCTTGACCATTTTGTGACTACCAATTTGTACTTCTTAATGCCTTCCCCGTTTTCACTCCTCTAACCCTCCCATCTGGCAACCCTCAAAATGTTCTCTGTATCTATCATTTTATGCTTTTATTTTGTTCCTTAGATTCTACATGTAAGGGAGATCATATGGCATTTGTCTTTTTCTGTCTGACTTTCTCCATTCAGCATAATACCCTCTAGGTCCATCCATGTTGTTGCAGATCGCAGCGTTTTATTTAAAAAAAAAAAATTATGGCCGAATAACATTCCATTGTATATATGCACCAACTCTTCTTTAAAGACAAACAAACAAACAAACAGAAAACCCAAATAAATAAACAAAAGCTCAAAAGTAATATAAAGGTGTTGTGGTGTTTTTTGTTTGTTTGGTTTGTTTGTTTGTTTGTTTGTTTTTTATCCTAGAGAGAAAAGAAAGAGTTGAGAAGAAAAGAGGAACTAAGCAAGAAATCTCATTTGGTGTCATTTAGGGCATTAGGTATCTGCCTCCCAACACTACCTACATTAAATCTTTGATTCCTCTTGAGTCATAATCTTAGATGAGGAATATATTGTTTTCCCCAAATCTGGGCTGATATGTGTGTATATTTGTGCATCCCTACTTTATTGGTAGATGGTGGCACTCAAGTCAAAATATATGTCTTACTTCTCTTGAATAATTTTATCTACTACTATTTTATAAAATATTTTTTAAAGGAGCAATAAACTTCTTTAGTTGAGCATCTCAAGAAGTCCTTTATCTAAAGAATAACTTGAGGGTTTCATATTTAATTGAGAATAACATGTTAAAATATTTAAAAATTTAAATTGTAATTTAAATTATTTAAATAAAATAGTTATTTAGATTGACTTTAAGTAATTTAAATTATTTAAAATAACATTTAGCATGATTTTCTAAATGTAACTTCATTTTAGTATCAAAATTATTTTTGTTTTGCCAGTGTGGGTCTCAACTCTAGTCTTCTTAAGTGTGAGTAGAAAAAATTAATACTGTACTTTCCATTTTATAAGGTTTTTATAATCTTTAATTTTATATTATATATGAAAATACTTTGAAAACTGGGGCTACAAAACTGTAAGGTATAGTGTTTAGAATCATCATGTCATTTTTAACTTCATGTCAAACATAACTATACTTCTGGTTTTCAAAATGCCTACCACAATGAAGATAATTCTTGAAGTACATATTTTTATTTTAGGAAATTAGTTTTCTGTATCTGTAATCTGGTTTCTGTTTCAGTCTAATGGCTTTGTTCCACAAATTATTTGGTTTTCCACTTTATAAATTTTAGTCCTGGATCTATTTGGTGCCACCTTTATCATGAATTCCAGTATTGCTGCAGTGGTTTAAATGGCTATGATTTTTACTATCTTGATATATAATATAGGAAATAGTCTGTTAAAAAATATTTCACCCAAGTATTGAAATGTTCAGCACGGTTTTAATTGACACCCTATCAACCCAAAGAAAGTTATTGATTTACTCCTTTAAAAAATCACTTCAGTTTTTTGCATAATAGATATATAAAGATTTTCATTCACAGTAATCAGAGTTTGGGCAGCATTATTTCGATACCAGTAGGATCAAGAAGGTTAGAGATTTTAGTAAATGCTAGAAAGCTTTTAATATTGCCACTCTGGTGAAAGTCGTGAAGTATTAGAAACAAAATACAGCTGGCCAACCCAGACCTATAACATAAAATATAGTGAAAACGTTCAGAGATACGAAGTACAGCTAGAGGTTCAGAGCAGAAGTCATTTGTTTTCACGGAGGCATTGGTACCTGACTCAACTCTGAAGGATGGATAGAACTGGGATGGACATGGAAGAGCAGCCAGACATCATAATAATAGCTTACAGTTACATAGCATTTGCTATTTTCTAGACATTCTTCTAAGTGCTTTCCATGAAACACATTTCACAGTTATATTAATAATTAATAAGGTGATTATTATCTTCACTTTTGAGTTGAAGAAACTGAGACACAAATTTGTTAAGTGACTCATTTCAGGTCTCACAGCTAGTTAATTGTGGTACTGTCATTAAAACTCAGGCCTTCCAGCCTCAGAGTCTTTTTTCTTAATCACAATGTTGTTCTGCCCCTAATTAATGTTGTGTATTTTGTGGGGACAGCAGGATAGGAGAAACTAAGAAAGATTGAAATTATGGAAGCCCTTGAAAGGGAGGTGGAGGCACTCATGTTATGTGAGCATAAAGCAGTTAAGTCTTTCTAGAATATAATTTGCTAATACTATATTTTATCAAGAATTTCAGTAATCAAACGCTACATATTTGTTCTAAAGAATGTTGGGAGACAGTTCTCCATGAGTCTCTCGCCATGTCTGTATGCCTTGCAAGCAAAGGCATTAAATGCCTTTTTGTTCTGGACTATCTTTTCAAGGAAGTTTGTGTAACAAAACAGCATTGGAATATAGAGATATTATCTCCTTTCTGATCAGATATCTGGTTTATTTATTTTCCAGTATAATAAAGATAATGTCTCCCTATGGAGCAAAGTTTGGGAAAATTTCCTTGCAGCTTATTGTGAAAGACTTGGATTTCCTTAGCTCAGGGTTCCTTAGCTATGATGCAAACCCACTGCCTGTGCTGCATCCATCTGAACCACTCCCCATTAACCTGGTGGGCCTTGGTGGCCAGGGGACATGAGTATGATGCTTGTGTTGCCTTCTGTGTCCTCATTAATTTGACACAGGAGTGTCATGTCCACTGCTAGCATCCAGGAAACTGTGGCAGGCTAACTTGTTAACTTGCAAGCAGGGCAAAACCTCAGACTCTTCATCGTTCTTGACAACAGGATGATTAGAATTTTCAACAAAGCATTATGCATGATTATTGGATAGTAATCCAGCCATCCAATAATAAAATAACCATTAGTAAATAATAGTACACTCGTATGCTGAAATATTAATTCTGCAACCATTAAATATGGTTTTAAATATTTGGCAATATATTCAGGAGGATGTTAAGTAAAATCGTATTCTGAAAATGATATATATAATACAATCTCAGTTTTTAAAAATATGTTTTATGTTCAGGGAAAACAACTGTGATAAAACATTCAAAATGTAAAAAACTGTTACATATAGGTTATAAAATTATATGCAGTGTTATTCTTCTATTTCTATATTTTCCAAATTATTCTGTAATAAAAATACATTTATAATGAAAAAATGCACATTATTAATGAAGTCAAAGTGAGGGATTTGAAATGATATAATAAGAGTAGATATTGTATATAATATTGAAAGGACAATAATACAAGGATACTTTTAAAACCCATGTAGTCAATGATCTGTTTTTCATTAAAATGCACATATACAATATAACTGAAAACCATTAAAACAAAAGCAAAAAATAAAAAATTGAGGTTATAACAGAGGGATAGAAGAAGTATGGATATTTTAGAAATTCTAATTTAAGGAAATTTAATCCATTTGAACAAAGAACTAAGCTCATCAAAGCCTCTCCTTGTCTAATAAAAAGGAATTTATTCAGTTAATCATAAGTAACAATGTTTGCATACTTAAATACTGAAAAAAGAAATGATTGTTTGTCTGACATTTGCTTTAAAATATTACAGCAAAAAATAAATAAATAAAAATAAAGTGGGAGTGATAGTTGAGCTAGCCTTGGCAAAAGTGTTGAAGCTGTTGAAGTTTTGTGTTGGGTACCATGAGATGTACTGTAAGTTTTTGTGTGTGCTTGAAAATTGCTATAATAAAAAAAAATAAAAGATAACTAAGTTATATAGTTTTGAGACAGTGTCTCTCAACATTGGCTGCACGTCGGTATTACTTAGGAGCTTTAAAAAGTACTGATGCCTGCATCTCACCTTCTCTGATTCTAATTTAATTGGTCTTAGGTATGACTTAGGCATCAGGATTTTTTAAATCTCTCAGTTGATTCTAATGTGTAGCTTATGTTAAAATCCATAGTGCTAAGTGGACTCTGTTAGGTAGATCTTTATTATAAGGAACATTGAATATAATAATGGATATTTTTGGCAGTACTTCCTTTAAAAATGTAGATACATTTCTCTTATGTTGGTTCATGGAACATCCCTCAGTAAAAAGTGAAAATAGGCTAATATATTTTCTTTATAAAGATAGTCCTACTGAGTACCTGAATAAAATAGTGTAGGCACATAGCTTAATGGTTCTTTCACTTGATAAAATGGTAAAGTCTCAGTGTTTCTAAGGAATGAATAACTAATGTATCCGTTTCAGATATTAGTTGAATAAGAAGTTTAACTGATGTAGAGAGGATAGTTTTTTAAAATTTTTATTTGAACATTTTATAACTTTCTTAAAGTAATTCCTGTTCATTTTGGAAAACTAAAGAGAATATTTAGAGCTATAGAAGAAAATGATCAGCCATAGCTTCATTATCCATAGTAAGTACTCATAACTTTTTATAGCATTTGATTTCAAATTTATTTTAACTTTTTATTGAAAAATTTAAAATAAATGTAGAGATGGTAGTATCATAATTATATATAAATGCCCATCACTTACCTTCAATAATTATCAATTCATAATCAATCTTATCTCATCTCTGAGTCCCTCCCATTTTATCCATGTGTCCCCCATACTGGATTATTTTGAAACAAATCCTGTATATTATATCAATTCATTTATAAATATTTTAGTAAGTATTAGAGCAAATAATCTTCAGGTCATTAACACGTATCTGAGGTATTGGTATTCTGCATCGACTGAAAGAAGATCCATATGCTACAGTTCCTAATTCTGTAGTTGCCAAAGATGGTGTTGTGTTATAAAAGTGAAAATCTGGCTTATATCCTTGAGCTGCAGAAGGATCTGCTGGCAGGGCCAAGACTTTTCTCAGAAAGTAATTCCATCAGTTTAAATGATGAAATAAGTAGTAGACTGAAATTTGAGAAACCCGGAGTTCTAGCCATTAACTGGGCTTTAATTAGGAAGAATTTGAGGATTAAAGTTACCTAATGTTTTGCTTTAAAATAACCTAAATTGGTCTCTTGTTCTCATTTTATTTAAAGCCAGGTAGTTTCCCAAAGGGTTTTGCAGATTAAGTTAGTCATACTGTGTTTCAGTAAAATTAACATGGAGGCAATATGCTAGAAAGGAATTAGACAGAGAAGCCATTTAAGAAGTCATTCAATTTTTGTGGTCTGAGCTGATAAAAACCCAGTATATCAGAGGGTAGGGGAACAGGCAAAACTTAACATCTTTATTTATAGCAAAAATTACTTGCTTGGTGATACTTTGTTATAAGAGTTAAAGTTCAGGAATAATTAAATATGCCTTCGATCCTACCTTAGGGATCTAGCATAATACTGTGCTCTTGGCAGAAGCAGTGAAGTTGGGAAGGGCAAGGGATAATGGAGAAAGAATGGGATGAATTAGTCAAATATTAGTATACTAAGTTTAAAGTAACAGCTTGGCATCGAAGTAGGTATTTCCTGTGGGCCACTGGAAATAGAGGACTAGAATTGAAGTGATACATGAAAGCTAGAGATGTGCACTTGAAGATTATTTATGAAGACAAATGGATGATTGAGTTTTCATAGGGAATATTTAAGGAGGAGAGCATGTGGCTAAAGACAAATCTTTTACTAGTTCCAATGGATGGTAATATGAGTAGGAATGAATCTAGAATGCATTAAATTAATCCTATTGAACATCTATGACTCAGGCATTTTGCATGGAAAACGGAAGGAGTGCTTACTGCGTAGAGTAGGAAGGCGTACTACAATGTAAAGGGAATGCCATGCCAGAGATATGCACAAAGACTTACAAGAGTAAATACTTAACAAAATGACTCAAAGCAGCCAGGGCAGAGAATGATATTTCATGCAGAGGTAGAGGCACAGACATGCATTCTTGCAGTGGTTAGGAGTCTGGTGTAGATGAATCACAGTATATAGGGTGAAGAGGATGGCAGGGCACTTGGTTCTGATATGCAGGAACTAGGAAACTACTTTTGGGGTTTGAAGAATGTTAGAATTACTATAAACATAGAAAACAAAATCAGTGGTTTGACTTTAATATAAACATATAGAATAGGAAATAATAGAAAATTGTAGGTTTTTCTCATCTGTTTATTAAGCAAATGCTGTCATAATAAAGTGTTGTCTACTCAGTTTTATTAATTTGTGTTCATTTTGTTCACATCAAAAATTTGATATTTGATGATGTAGCTAAAGTTGATTTGTGAAATATTTTATATATATTCACATATATACATACATACATTCATTTGCTCACTATATTATCAATAGCCAGGAACTGGGATCCAAAGATAAGTGAATAAGATAAATTCTCACCTTCAGGATCTTTGTATGTAGATTAGTATAAAATAAAATAATAATAATAAAAAAATATTCTAGTTGGGTAAGTGCAAAGATATGGGGACAGTCAAGAGGAGTACATAGTCCAACTTGGGTATCAGTGAAGACTTCTTGGATGGGTGATTACAATTGATTCTTAAGTGATATAATGGAGTTAGTGGATTATTTTGAGAAAGGGAGCATGAGACAGTGGCATGTCATGCAAACTGGATAAGAATAAAAGTAAAGACATAGAAGCAAAAAGCAACCTGGTGTTTGAAAATAACCACAGTAGTTTCTTTATTCTTGAAGCTCTAAGTGTGAAATAGATCTGGGTAGGAAATGAGTTTAGACATTTAGGTGGATATCAGTGCAAGCTTACATTTCACATGCTAATTTAAGGGAGTTGCATTTTATACAAGGGAATTACCTGGCAGATTTGCATTGTTGATAAATGACTCTTGTTTCTAGGTGTAAGATGAACTTTTGGGGAAGGCAAGCTTAAAAATAGAAAGATTAGGTGGATTTTGCCATAGACCAGGCTTCACTATGTACAAGAGAATAAGGATGAAAATGAAGGGACAGATTTGAGAAACAGACAGGAAGCAAAGTGGATGGGATTCGTTAATAGGTTATTTATGGAAATTTAGGGAAAGTAACTCAAAGGGAGGGATGGCTCCCCGGTTTCTGGTTTGACAAATGTTTGTGCCTAAATCTGCAATAATAAATACAGCAAATGACATGTTTATTGGGTTAGGTGATGAGTTCTGTTTTGGACCTTTTGAATTTAAGGTGCCAGTGGGTTATCCATGTGAAGATTTCCAATAGACAGTTGAATATCTGTAGGTTGGATGGGAAGTCTAGGTTTGAAGCCCAAATCTGGGAGTCATTAGCATATAAATGGCACTGAAACAATAAGAGTGGACATTCTCTTGTAGTATCAGCATTATGTTCATAATCAATATGAATACACTAAATGTATACTGAGCAAACTATACAAGAATGAAAATGTTTAATGAACTCTACTTAACCTTTTAAAATTTACTTACCTTTGAACTGACCAGAAACATACTTTAAAAAAACTGAAGCCTGAAGCTAACCTGTCTTTTTAATACATTTATTTTCCCCCAAATTTTAATCCTAGCGCTGAAGTAGCATACCAAAATATCATTTGAACTGGACTGATAGACTGTTTACTTGGAGTTCCTAGAATTGGGTGGCTGATGTGTACAGGACACTGTCTCTATTCATTGGAAAAAACTTCAAAGGTAGTTCATATAATGATTTTAGCAATAAAAATAATTTAACTTTTTTTTTATCTCCCAGCTCAAGCACAAGTCATCTAGGGTGAAAAATTACTCCCAGATGAGTGTTCAATAGCCAGCAATCCAAAATTTAACCAAATTGGATCATCACACACTGTGTTTGGAAGGAAGACTGACAAAATGTACTTTTACCAGATTCTAGGAAGTATAGGACTTACTTAACTACAGTGGCCCTGGGAAATGGTATTGGCTAAAGATCAGGAGTAATTAAGTCTAATGATGTTCATTTGTAGGAGAGTTTGCTAATGCTAATTTTGGTGAGATCTTATGTAATGAAAACAAAAATAAAAAAGTATAAACTATAGATTGATGAATAAAGAATTCACCAATATTATGTATTTTGACATTTGATTCATCATTTATTTGGAATTTCATTTCAAAACCAGAATTGATCAGTTATATGGTAAATAGCTTCCAATGCTTATATAGTACTTACAGTGTGCCAAGCCTTGGTCTAAGCACTTTATATATCCTAACACTACTCGTTAGAAGAGTACTGTTCTTAGCTTTATTTATGACATGAAGAAACTGAGGCAAATAGAGGGTAAGCAAACTTGCCTAAGATCACATAGCTAGTAGTTGGTGAAGCAGGTAGTCTGCCCTCAGAGTCCATGGTAGATCTGGGTAGTCTGACTTAAGAGTCAATGGTAAAAGATGTTCAATGTCACTAATCATCAGAGAAATGCAAATTAAATGAGATATCATTTCACACCTATCAGAATTGCTATCATCAATAAATCAACAAACGAGTGTTGGCAAGGATGTGGGGCAGAGGGAACCCTTGTGCACTATTGGTGCGATTGCAAATTTGGTGCAGCCACTATGGAAAACAGTATGAAGATTCTTCAAAATATTAAAAATAGAACTACCTTATGACCCAGCAGTTCCACCTCTGGGTATTTATCTGATGAAATCCAAAACACTAATTTGAAGAGATAAATAAACCCCTATGTTCATTGCAGCATTATTTACAATAGCCAATATATGGAAGCAACCTAAGTGCCCATGAATAGCGGATTGAATAAAGAAGTTGTGGTACATATATATAGTGGAATATTTCTTTCGCCATAAAAAGGAATGAGATTTTACCATCTGCAACAACATAGATGGGCCTAGAGGGTATTATGCTAAGTCAAATAAGTCAGACAGAGAAAGACAAATACCATATGATTTCACTTATATATGGAATTTAAAGAACAAAATAAATGAACAAACAAAACAGAAACAGATACAGATACAGAGAAGAAACTGATGGTTGCCAGATGGGAAGGGGTTTTGAGGGACTGGGTGGAAAAGGTGAAGGGATTCAGAAGTACAAATTGGTAGTTACAAAATAGTCACGGGGACATAAAGTACAGCATAGGGAATATTGTCAATAATGTAATAACTGTGCATGGTGCTGGGTGGGTACTAGACTTATTGGAGGATCACTTTGTAAATTATGTAAAAGTCTAACCACTATGCTGTACACCTGAGAGTAATGTAAAATAATATTGAATGTCAACCGTAATTGAAAAAAATAATTAAAAACCTATATCTCATTTAAAAAATAATAAAAGTAAAACACTACTTTAGAGGGTGCTTATATATAGGAAAAAAAAAAAGTCAGTGCTACACTCTGGTGGTCTGCCTTTAGAATCCATGCTCTTAACTAAAATATTAATTTAAATGTTAGTGAATGCAATTGAAAACAGTGTGTCTATGCATTGTGGAGTTTTACAAAATACAGAGATAATGTGATTCTTGCCCCTTAAAAACATGCAGTCTCTGGTACTATTTCTAAAATAATTTGCATTGCAACACACCAGTTATTCTTTTGATTAAATTTTCCCTACCACTGTGTAAAGGTGATATTGGCACATATTCCATATATTTTTTAAAATAAAAGGAATTTTTAAATGAAAAATTTTAATTGTCTTTTTAGGTTAAGTGTTTCTTACAGTGATTTACAAATTAGGTGTAGGGATTACTAATTTTAGTAGATTTTATAAGGACTTCAATGTGTAACAGCATATGTAAATGCTCTTCAGCCAAGAAATGTATTATAAGTGGAAATTATTTTAATCAAATAATTAAAAATATATGAGGCATGCTTGCTATTATGTTTTATTATTAATACTTTTTGATTTTTTAATTATAAAAGTAATATACAGTCACACAATAGAACATTTGGAGATAAAATAGAAAATCCATAAACTCAGCAGCTGTTATACCTCATAGTCTAACTTCCTTATAGTCTTTCCTGTGTATCTATTCTTACATTATTTTAATAGTAGTATATTTATAATTTTGTGCCTTAAAATTTTTAACTTTATTCTTAATATTATTGAAAAATTTTTTTTTTTTTTTTTGTAAAAATAGAAGACTTATTTGTCTTTTGAACAAATCTACATCTTTATATTCTGGGTTTGCTTCATATTCAATACTAAGTTCACAAATTACAATTCAGAAAAATTTTTTTGTTATTTCTTTGTGTTATTCCCTTCAACCTTATCTCATTTCCCAGCCTTGGCTTTCCTCAGCTGGAAAGTGCACAGTCAGGTGCACTGACGCCCCCTACCTGTAGGCTCAGTCCTGCACAGCACCTGAGCCATTCTTACCTGAGTCAGCAATATATTTCTACCTCAGCCTCACTGATTGGTATGACTTGCAGTTCGCTTTACCTGTGCCAGATCTGGGTCTCATTCACACGGACCTTAAGACAACTCCACTCTCAGCTGACCCTCCACTCTGCAAGTCCCTTTATTGCCATTTGCCACGGGATCAGCCCTAGGGCCCTCACTTTGCTGCTTTCCCCCTTATCTCTTCTCATCCTTTAATGTCAGTTTTAGCTCAGTTTCATCTCCTTAGTCTTCCTCTTCCCTAGTTATTCTCCTTCACCCTATAAGTCCCTTCTGGGCTTTTGTTATTACTCTTTTATTAGTTCCTGCCAATTTTGTCCCCTGCATATTCTCAGTCAAACTTGGTGTGTGACACCTGTTTAAGAGTCACCTCTTAAATTCTGAGTGAGACTTCGTGGAATCTTTACTCTTCAGTTTTACTCATTGAATTCAACCTACACTTTGCCCAAGTTATGCCCTTTGGACCTAGTTCCTTTGACTGGCCCACTAACTTTTCTGATGGCAGGTGCTACCAGTGGTTCTGTTTCCTTTGGTATGTATCCTGCCCTGGGACCAGAGGCCACAGCTTATCTCTTTTTCCTTGCCGGTCTCTTCTGCAAAGGCCTAAGACAACACAGAACAGTGTCAGCATGATTTCTTCCAAAGACAAATTACTGTATAAAGCCAAGAGAAAAAAAAAGACAAATTTTAATGCGTATGGTTAGTTAAAAAAAAAATTATTCGCTGGTTTTTCTTAAATCTCTTCAAATCCTTTTTGCAACTGAACTATCACTTGAAGCAAAAGGAGCAACTGTCTGTGTCACGTCCAGACATCTTTGTACTGCGTAGGCTCTAGATGCAGTGAATGTTGTGTCTAGATTTAACATGACTATAACACATGAAATAAAAGAGTCCATCAATACAGACTAAATTAAAATTGGAGTTGCATAAATAGAATCTATGGTGAGCTGTTGTTGAGTTGCCTCATTTATTCTACTTATTGACAAATTTTCATAACTTACTCCTTGAATAAATTATCCAAGAATCAGCCCGTGATTTCCTTTATATATCACTTCATATTTGTACAAAGGTACTGCCATAATAAAATCTTATAATGATTACTGTTTTTACTACTTGGTTGGGCTGGATGTTTTTTATAATGATTACTGTTTTTACTCTTTGATTGGACTGAATTTTTCATTTACAATTTATATAAAAATGGAACAACATCGCAAGTCTGCTATTAAAAAGAGCTCGATAATTCATTTTTTTCAACTCTGGGGACATTCAGATCCTTTCCCTCTTTATCATAAACGTAATTGGCCATGTCAGTAACATGATTAGCATATACAACTTCTTTTCTATAAGATATCGAATTTGGGCATTCATTTCTTTAATTTCAACCTCCTGACATTATGCCATTCTTATTCTCTATGATTTATATGTGGAATTCTGTGGCATGGCTAATAACTTATAAAATGCAACAAGTGGGGAGATTCTCCAGCAGGTGACTAGAACAAGACAGCTACCACGGGCAGTTGACTCAATTAAATGTGCCATTTCCATGGTATGCAGTTAGGATGTACAAGTAATTTAATGATGTGGGTCATAATCGAAGTAAGTTGTTGGCCCTGGAGAAATCCATGAAAGAAGTAATGAAGGATCCTAGCTAGTGGAAGAACATGGAAATGGAGAGTCTAGTTAAGAATCAAGTTTAGACAGGCTGGTACTTGATTTCAGTTTGATCTGTTGAGACCAAGTGTTCCCTGTAGTTTTTCCACATTGTACTCAGATGTCCCAAATCACATCATCCTTGTCACTAACTTAGAGGATTTCTCGTGTTTTCTCTGGATTGCATATGTTTGTCTTAGGGGTGGCTATAGATGTGCAAAGAAAGGGATGTGAAAGGAGGGGAAAAGAGTTCAAGTTGGGCAAAGTTCCATACCATCTAGGTACTCCTCCTTTGCTTGCAAGCATTTTTATATATTTCACATATTAGAGTTTTATGTAAGAATTCCTTTGAGAAAACTGGTTGTTTTAAAAAAGTTTGAAAACTACTTCATCCTTCTACCACAGATACAAGGACCCTATTTACTGCTGTCTCCTCTTTATCTGTTGATGTTAAAGAGGTTTATTAAGCACCTATTGAATGTCAGGCTTTGTAACACTTTATTAGGTATCCTAGTCATCTCTTGGGCTATTGAATGATCACTGCTCTTTAAGCTTAGGTTTTCTCTATAGTTCTGTTTTTTTTTTTTGATGATCTTATCTATTATTTCAAAATAACTTCTATAACAAAGATTACAAAATCTGTGTCTCCAGCCTGGCCTTACCATTTTATACCTGTGTAAGGTCATCCTTGATGAGCCTCAGTTTTCTTGATTTATACCACTGATAATGCTATTACCTTCCCAACCCTATATGGATAAAAGGAGATAGAGGCACAAGTTTGTAAATTACACAGATAGGAAGAATAGTGTTGTTTTTATTGCTGTAATCAATATCTTCAGGACCATATTTCTAACTTGTTTTTAGGAGGAAATGCTCATTTGTATGGAACTCACTACCTTTAACTTAAGATTTACTAAACGGTGCTTGATCATTCCTTTTCCTTACATCGGACATCACCCTCGATTTTATATTTGTATTAATGGCACATTTTTTTAATAGTCACTATATCTTAAAATCTTAAAAGCACATTTTAATCCTTTCTTATCGTATTTCTTCAGATCTTCATGGACATTGGTCTGGATTAGTATAATAATCTCATACCTGGTTTCCCGGTCTTCTGTCTTTATTGTTTTACTTCTATTTTGTCTTTCATTCTGCTGCCGTGGGGTTTTGGTTGTTTGTTCATTTGCTTATTATTTTTGCTTTTTGTTTCTCTCCTAAGAAGTATAGCCTCCTTGTTCATGAAACATATGTGTCCCCGCCACTGCCTTTACATTGCAGATTTGTCAGCCTTGCCTTTAAGGTCCTTTACAATACATATTTAATATACATTTGCAGCTTTTTCTTTTACAACTCCTTCTTCAGCCTCCTCTCAGCCTAACTCTTTGTTCTCCAGAAGGATGTTGACCACTTTTACTTCTGGATCTTTCCACAGACTCTTCTCTCTGGAATGTGTTCACCTGTTGAAAAACTACTGATCCTGTAAGGCCTGTGGAAAATGTCATCTCCATGAAAGAATTTGTAATTTTTCCCCAAACAGATTTGACTGTGAACCTACAATGTCACTGTTCTTTACTCTATCTTCTGACTACTCCATGGGTGGATAATACCTAAGTAGCGAAGTAAAATCGTTACCACCTTCTTAAGCTTAACTTGGTCATTGTGTATCTGTTTTATTGTGAACCACGTTTTGAATCAGCCTCAGCCCCATGATCAAAAAGTAGTTGGTGACAGTAATACAGTTTCATCTCATAGGTTGTGTCCTGCCATTCTACACATGCAAGAAAGAAGAGTGGCTCCTTACCAGTTTTGCTCTCGAAAATATGGGGGGCCATTTTAATACTTTTTTTTTCTTGATAAGATACAGGAATATGTAGTGAGAGAATTTTTTTCAGGCATTGGTATTTATATCCATGTTGAAATGTAGTTGAATGAAAGTACTTTCTAATCAGAAACATTTTATGGAAAAAGTAAATTGACTCGCTCCGAGAAGGATACCTTGCCTGTTCTTATCTTTGATTAAGAGTAATATTTAATAAACATAATGTTGCTTCAAAAAAATCTTCAGAGGGGCATTTAATTTTTTTTGTAGTTTGTATATCCCTATTTTAATGGATTAGACTCAAAATCAAATCCTTTTTGTATTATTACAAATCAACCAGTCTTTTACTACTTTAATGTTGTCAACCATTCACTCTTTATTGTTTTTTTAAATGCCAGAAAATAAAATGCAAAAACCCCACCCTATATTAATGTAATTTTATGGTTAAGATTTTACATTCACAAAAGTCCAGAAATTCAAAGTTATAGTTCCCAAAAGAATCCTAATTCAGTCACATTGCATAAACTGATATTAAGGCTGAAATGTATCATCATTACAGTAATGCAAAATACTCATATATGCATGAGGACACAGTTATGGTTGCTGAGGGAACCATAATTTTGGATTTTCTGACTCTTTTTGCACATACAATCACAACTATAATGTTAAGTTAATGCAGTTTTTTTTTCATTGACTTTGAAGTAATATATTTGTCGCTGTATTTATCTTAAAAATAAGTTTTCATCGACTCCATTTTTTTCTTTTGTATAGCTATAAACCTATACTTACAGAGATGTCCCTACAAAGAGAAATACCTAAGGAATATTTCTATATAAAAATAGTTTTTAGCCTCATGTATACTCATATTCTCTCTGCCTTTCTCTCTCACACACATACACACACAGCCTCACACACTTATGTTACATTCTGGCACATTATAGAAGCAGGTAGCGTATCCACTACCTGCTGTTGAAAGTGTTGACGATACTGAATTATTTATTCTATCTTCTACACTATCCAAAATCGTTTTGGGTACTTTGACACATTTTGGTCTCTTCCATATGGATACTTCATGGTGGCAGAGTTGCCAGATGCTCAGGTTTTGTGACAGTCTTAGTTTTTCAAGGACTGTTGGAATATTCTTAGGAGAATCTCGCCTTGTTACTGATTCCTATGGAGTGGTGAAAATACTAACATTTCTTTGAAAGTGTTTTTCAAGACAAGGAGTTATTGCAAAAAGTTAGTGGAATGTCCCGTCTGAATCTATTTAACTTTGGGAACTTAGTAAGGGAACAAGTTAACATGATATTCATTTGGAATGAGTCGGCATCACTCTAACTATAAGTAACACTAACAGTGTATATGATACAGGGATTAAAACAAAGTTAAAACAAAGTTATTTAAAATATTAAATCTTAACTCTCATATAACTTCAGCCCTTTGTTTATATCTTAAATGCCAAAATGCAAAGATGAAGAGCAGGTTGTCAAGTCTAGCTTAGCTTATCTTTTTATCCCTTATCTACTATATATATCTACTATATATATTCCTTATCTACTCTATATATAGATATAGATATAGATATAAAGAGTAGATATTTATGGTCCTGGGCATTTGCTTTTCCTCTGCCGTGTTAAATGAAACTCATAATCTTCCCCCTTTCTAATCCCCACACTTAACAAACGCTGAAATGGAAATTCTCTTCATTTTTTAATGTCCATCTCAAGTGTTTTACTCCTTTAAAGCCTTTCTGGCTTTCCCGAGCCAAGTCTGAGGTTCCCTGCTTGCTTCTCTCGTGGCATTCTGTGTTTTTCCTAATATTCTCAGACCACTATTATGTACAAGTAGGGAAAAGGGAAGAAAGGAAAGGACTGACTCAGTGGGATGCTTCCATGCTGTGCCTTAGGTACAAATCTCTTACATGACAAAGAGAAGCTCTGGATGGTTTTTATGTGACCTATGGCATGTGACCCTCAGATATCGGCAATGGAAAATTCAAAGAAAATTGAGACTCGGATAGCTATAGCAAGTCTCTAGTGCATATTTATACCCACATTTGAGTACTTTTGTCTGTATTTTGTGGAAAGGGCAAAACATGGTCAAAGAAAGTTTTCTGGTATTTTTTCTCCCCTCAGTAAGTGGCCTTTTCCCCTGTCAAATTGAGAATATTTTCATCCCGATGTCTAACTCGAAACTGCTCCCACTATTGGAATTAGGAAGCAGGCTCTTAAGCAACACCTGTGACTTCCTTTCTGTAGCTGACTCTGTAGTGATCCCAGCTTTGCCTCTAACTGACTAACCTAGGGCAGGTAACCTCATTTTGTGCTCCCTAGTCACTTGGTAAGAAAGTGTGGCCTAGGAAATTTTAAATTCCTTATAGCTCTAATATTTGATGAGTCTCACATATAGTGTAGTGTGGTGAGACTGAGAGAAATGTATCTCAGAAAGTTACTCTGTCATGTAGATTGTATTTAATGACCTTCATACTTCATTTTTAGGTAATCTCAAAAATATTATTTATATGGCAGTTTTTACTTTTCATCTGTTTTTCTCCTGTACTTATGTATATATTACTTTAGGGGAAAAATAAAGGGGGGGGGCAGTTCTTTAAGTTGTGATCAAGAGAACCATATTAAAAAAAAAAAAACATTGTGTTTTATTTATAAAACAGCCATGTAGATTTTAAAAGTTTCATTTTACTTTATTAAAATAGAAAGTTTTAATCTTTGAAAAACTAGCTTTCACATGTTTCCCCCTCTGTGATATAGATTGAGAAACAAATGTTAGAATTTTTACATTGTTGGCTTGATGAGAAAGAAACACAGTATTAACAAATCAATGTTTATAAAAATTTTCATCTTTAAAATAAAAGTAAAAATGACCAGGACATAACAGTCCTGGGACTCATACCTTAAAATTCTTTTTCCATTGTAGATGTACTACATTAATATTTCATTTTCCCAAACTCTTTTTGAGTGCCTACTGTATCCTGTATATTCTGCTAGTTTTGACTTATGTAATTAATTATCTAGTGATAGAATTAAAGTGATGTGTAAAATAGCAATACACTGGAGATACTAAATAAATTATTTTGAGGAAGGTATTTCTCCAAATGGCATATTAAGCATCAAACTCAGGGAAGATTTCAAAGAACTGTCTTGGACTTGCCAAAACAAACATAGGAGAAATAATCAAAACACAGAATAATCTCTATGAGAAGCATAATAGAATGTCACAAATCAAATGATAGAACAACTCAGTAAAGTACAGGATTCTGGGAAGCAAATTTAGAACAAATACTCGTAAGTACCAAAAATTTTAGATTTTAAGAGCTATTATAGAAAGACAGACTATTTAGGAGGCATTTTATTTGTGCTTGTTAATTTTAGCCATAGATGTGACTCAGTAAAAATAGCAAGTTACCATATTTTTCCTTGTTAGCTTATTCACTACTGGGGTACAAAATACCTTTCTCTCCATGGTTGTCAAGAATACTTTAGTTGATATACTAGGCAGGATGATATTATGATTGTTGTTGTTCTGATTATTTTAACTATTCCTGTGTCATAATACACATGATGATAATATCTAAAAGTCACTCTATGCTTGCCTATGATTTGTTTCTCAGGCTTATGCCTGAACTTAGCTTTCTGTATCTATTTGAGTAATAGTCTTCTGGCTTGAACTGGTCAGTGTGTCCTTAAATGTACATAACCTTAGACAGCATTGGTACGATTGTGTTGGAGAATGATGAGACATATCCATTATCTTGGGTCTCTGGTCTTCCAATTTTATAATATTTAGAAATGAACTCCAGGGACTTATGAATGGCATGAACTAAAGGGCAAAGAACATTCCAATATAAAATGATATGCTGCTGTTAAGGAGTAGTCTTCTATGATAGATTAATCATGAGACGAATTATAAATATTTCACATACTAATTATATTAGTTTATGGAGATAAAACACCATGTGAAGTGTTCCCAGCACACTCAGCAAGTTAGATGTGCTTTGCATATTAATTGACTGACTTCTTCAAGGCTGATGATCATGAATCCCTGAAGATGACAGAAATTATTATTATGACATTGTACATTCCTGATCTTTGTACCAGGTTGACACCTACCTCTCCCCCAGAGTTCCTTTTTTTGGGGATCATATCTTAAGTACTTGATATGTTAGGATTGTAGATTGACATATTATTAGGGACCATTAGGAAAAAGTAATGGGCTTGATCAAAAATGGTATCAAATGGCATTCCCTAGAATTGTGTTGGGTACTCAGGTAGGAAGGTAAGTGCATTCTTTGGGAGGCATGAGATGCTGTCCAACTTGTATTTTGATGGTAAAAGTAAATATATTGAACACTTCACTATAAACAGATAACCAACCAGATAATCAACCAATTTTATTTTCTTAGCTTCATTGAGGGAATAAATAACTGACTTATCCATTCATGCATCCATTTGCTTATTTGAAAATATTTATCAAGCACCTGGAATAGGGTAGTGCACAAGGAAGATATAGGACCTGCCCTAAGAAAACTTAAATCCAGTGTGGGAGATGCCATGTTAACAAAACTATAGGTACTAAAGAAAAGAATAGCAGATCTAATTTATCTCATCAAGGAATATACTTTAATGGGAGAAAACAAGATAACATATGAAATATTGGAGAAATATGTAGAACAGCTATGCAAAAATACATAACAAACCAAAACCCACATTTCTAACTGACGCATTTGCCAACCAGGACCTTTAGTTAAATAAAAGCTCTAATACAATTTCTTTCATTAGTCTGTTGTCTGTTATCTTTAGTTACCTACTCGTACTCCATTTATATTTAGCATTTGTGAAAACTGTCTCTTTATTTTCCCTCTTCTCCAACCCGAGTTGTTTTCTCCTCTTGTGTTAAGGAACGTCACCACCATCTGATTACACAGGCTAGAAACCTTTTAGTCATGCTTACCCTCTCACTCCCAGTAACCAAGTCAGTCATTTTTGTTTCCTTCATTGCTCAATTTTTTGCTCACTTCATATCAGCCACTTCTTTCTATCCCATTTCCTTGACCCACCTCCTTATTATTTCAGTAGGCTGATTCCTTTATGTTATTTAGGATGCTGCCTCAATTATGTCTCTTCCGGAGATTCTTCCTTGATGGTCATTACCTTTCCACAATTTATCTAACAGTGTAATCACTCAGTAAGTATGTGACAAATAAAGGGATGAAATAAAACTATTCAGGTTAGTACAATTCTTCTTTATACCATTTATATTCTTTTATTTCTCAACTACAGACTATAGTAAGAAGTAAAGTTAATAGGAAACATTGAATCACATTCTCATCTCGATGATTAAAAATCAGTGTGGAATAACTGAAAAAGTAGAAGCTTTGGGACCAGATCAACTTGAATTTGAAACTCATCTCTGCCTCAGTAATTTGCTGTTGTCTTAGCATTTAACCTAACTTTTGTGCTTTAATTTCTTAATTGGTAAGATGTGGATAATAAGATATGTCTCTAAGGGTGATGATTAAATGAGATGATATATGTAAAAAAACCTGCACAATACACAATTCTCTCTCTTCCTTTAGATTATTATCACATTTGAATATTATGTCTATTTAAGGATTTCATTATCACAAATTAATGATGGAGAGCCATGGTTTTAAATTAACTGGTTTTATCTGTATTTGGATAAGTAGAGACCAACTTCCCTTATTTTGAAAATGGTAGTGATGGTGGTATTTTTTTTATTCCTTATCTCATTTTACTATCATTTTTCTTAGCAAATGAGCATTCACAATTTAGTTAATTAAGGATAATAAGAAATAAAGTATTGCTAGTATAATAATAAATGTACGATGGATCCCCATATTGCCACCAGGTAAAGTAAAAATCTAACAAACTTCTTTACCCTGCATTCGAGCACTTCTAGGTCTGATGGAAGACCACCTTTCCAGTCTTATCTAATTATTTATTATTTTTTCAAACCCTAAACTTGAGCTCACTGTCCCTCCTTTTTTAAATAGCATTGATCCTTCCAGAACGAAGACTTTAGGACCCGGGCTTCCCCTGCCACCCTCAATAAACTTGAGGTTTCCTGGTTTTCCTCTGTTCTTAATTTTTATTTCTTCCTCTAAACCGATAGTTCTTAGTGCCTCTCCCCTCATTCTCAACCAGGCTTGCCCTATTTTGCGACATTTCTTGTGCAAAACAGTGCACATAGTTAACTTTTTTATTGTTATTTAATGTTTCCTGTATTTTTGGCTTGTTTTATCAATTATATTGTCAGATCTTTTACAATAGGAGTGATATTTTGTACTACTTAGTTTGTCAAGAGATTTTACAATATTTTGAATTGTCAACTTATTGATAGAATATCTAAAGTGAATTTAGAAATGCTCTAAGTGATTCATATTACCTTGTGTTTTATAAGAATAATCTTAATAATAAATTCTAGTCCCAAAATACGTCAAAGATGGGTACACAGTACAAATTTCAATGTATTTATAGATTTTTTTCAATACTGAGGCCTAGCCTTTTTTTTCTGTTTCATTCTTTGTTGTTACAAACAATATTATTGAGTGTCTTTTATGGATTAGTCATTATGCCAGATACCAAGAATTAAAAGACTTGAGAGGATGCTGGAGTAATTGGAGACTTCTGAATTTAAGTGACACCTTTATTAAAAAAGCTCATCGCGTATTATGTAATTTGTCTTCTTAAGAATCCATAAAGCAGGTCAGAGTGCTGATGACTGCAGAGTAGACAGATGTTAAGAAATCATTCGGAGATATTGCTCAGTGGCAGGTTCTACCTATAGACCTTGATTTCATGCCTTCTAGACAAGTATTCTTTACACAGTGCTCTCCTGGCCATCATGATAAGCCCTGGGAAGAAACATTACCTGTGGAGAAAAGCAAAACTGCCTGATCAATTGATGCTACACTGTGGGACAGCTTTTGGGAACCTGGATACTCTATTTAAACAGCGTAAATTACCCATCACAGGAACCTAGGAAATTAAATGACCACTTTCCCTTTTCTTTTAGATAAGACTTTCATCATGTATTTTTAATTGTTTTAGCAAATGGAAACATTTTTTTTATGCAGTGTTCTTGAAGTTTTTTGAAAATCCATACCATTTAAATGTGCAGTAAAAATGTTCTAATTAAGATGAAGTAGCTGACAACTAAAGCATATTGCCTTAGAATTAATTTTGTATATCAATGATTAATGAATATTAGAACTCAGATATCTTTCTACACAGGTTTTATAAATTTAAAAAGTATATACTTAAGCCAAAGACTTTTGAAATGTTTGGGAGTAATTTTCATTTATGCCTGTATGTATAATTGAGCTCCTGTTATATTGCAACAGTATCAATACACTTTGGAAGCGATAAAGTGAAGGAAAAGATAGCACTCTTCTTTTTCACTTCTCATATCTAATTCATCAGCAAACCCTGACAGTGCTATCAGCAAACCCAGTCAGGCCACTTCTCGTCACCTCCAGCCCTATCTCTTAGTCCAAGCCACCATCATTTCTTTTCTCCTCCCGTTTCCCTTCATCCAAAATGATTCCTTATGGTCTGTTTTCCATATGATAGTGAGAGTAAAGTTTTCTGATATTAAAAAGTAATAAAAAATCTCAGGAAATAAGCAAATGTAATAGAAATACAAGAGATTCTACAATGAAAAATTTAAAGCTCTATAGATAGATGAATATAAAAAGCATGCCCTAATTGGAGATATTATGGCACATCATATTATTAAATCTATTAAAAGTCATGTTTTAGAAATAATTTTTAACATAGTAAAACAACACGTTAAGTGTTAAGTGTTAAAAGCAAAAATAAAACTATAATGATGTATAGATATTACAAAATAGAATAAAAGTAAATACACTAAAGATACATGTATAATTTTGTATTTTCCCTACTTAAAGTCCTTCAGTCTCTACCCATTGTCATTACCATAAAATCCAAAATTATTTTATGTCTTACAAAGCCCCATTGATTTCCTTAGCCTCTTCTCTGGCCACTTTCTCACTGAACTAATTGCTCCAGCCTCCTTGGTCTTTATTCAGTTCCTCAACTTGTCAATTTTCTTCTTGCCTCAGCTACTTTGTTTTACATTTTATATCCATTATTTAGCCTTGCAAATAATTATACTGGCTAAATGATCACTGGATTGCAAATAGTGGCAATCTCTTTTTTGGGGTGGTTGTGGGTGGCATTCCCTTAATTTATATTTTTTGTACTTAAACATTTCTGTAATGAACATGTATTATCTGATTATCAGAAGGAAAAAGAAAATAGTGCCATTCCAGAATTGGAGAGCCCAATAGGTAAAATACAGCTAGCTAGTCAGGAGAAATTAAATTATCAGAAGCAGGTCAAGGATCTGTACAAGAAAATCAATTAGTTGAGGAAATGCATTCAGTTTACCATGGGTAGTGTGTTGGGTTAAAGAAAGCTGGTCCATCCAGAGCTGTGCTTTCCCACACAGTAGCCATTACTGTATGGTTATTTAATTTACACTTAAATTGATCAAATTGAATTAAATTTAAATTTTAGTTCCTCAGTTGCACTAGCTAGATTTCAAGTGCTTGATAGCCTTATGTAGCTAGTCACTACTATATTGGACAGTACAGACATAGAACATTTCCATCGTTGTAGAAAATACTGTGTCACAGAAAGTAGAGGATCTAGAATTCTGGAGAGTAGATGTCAAGGAACAGGAACTCAAGATAGGCAATAAAAGAGCAAAGACTTTGGTAGTGAGGCTGAGGCATGTGAATCTAGACAAAACATTTAGTTATTGAGCAAAGTGATCCAGCTGGAAGAATGGAATTTACTCCTTTGTCCAAGGCCTATGTACTGAAACCCTGCAGGGCATTATTTAAGTATGAATAACAACTCAAACTGATATCTGTGTCAAATTGTGTCCAATATCCCTGATTTGTGATAAATGGTTGTTGGTGGGTGGGTAGGGGGCTACTGAAAAGATATCTTAGGGCAAGAGTGAGATAATCTATCCCATGAAGGAGTATTTGATTGTAAGTGGTGGTGGTTGGAATACTGAATAAGTGTCCTGTTTCTCCTTGCACTGCCTTTCCATACCATTTGAGATATAAAAGTGTGCATCTCGATAATAATGGCTGCTCTTCTACAGGGCTTAAATGTATTTCAGCATCTCTTTTTTACATATTAAGAGAATAGGGCGAAAGGCAAGCAACCGGTTTATTCAAACTGAGCGAGAAAAGACTAAGATTTCTAATCTTGAATTGTTTGTATTTTTTGAGAAGATATGACTCAGATTGTAGATATAATGTACATTGAAAACAACTGAAGCATGTGTGTGGATACAATCCCCAATACATAGAAAGGTGTTAATATGCTTGCAGCACAGAGCCGTTTTGGTTAGACGATTATAATAGCTGCTTACTTATACTTTTGGTGAGATGTTAAGTTAACTATGTAGTCATTAATTTGAATTTAGCAGACATTTTAAATATAGGTTTCTCTTACAGAGACAAAAGTTGCAATTTAAAACTCTTTGGTGGTCTAAAAACAGCTTAATTCTGTAGTAGCATAGTAATAAGTACTAATCCAGCTTATACAGTGATTGTAGTATGTCATGTTTGTGAAAGATTGCCCAACTGCTTTCTCTGGGTTTTATGTTAATTTAAAAATATTAAACATAAAACCTTATAACATCTTCATGCTGAGATAAACTGTTCAATTTAACTTGTGCTCAAGCAGCAGCTGTCAGGAATTATCTTGTTCCTAGTGGTTTTTGCTATCACCTTGTGCCCTTTCCTGCCTGACACAGAGTAAGATGATAAAGCTCACCTTGTTAGGATTTATTGCTTAAATAACACCTGAGGCAAGATGAACTTTGGGAGCCAAGGGATTAGCTGCTGATTGAATGATGTCATTCATTCTTTTATTATAAACTTTTTTTTTTTAACTGATGGAACGAAGCAAAGTAAAAATTGCCAGTAAATCAGATCTGCATTCCTTTTGTGGGCATATTCTTTATTTATTTTGGGATGTCATTGTCCAATTTAACTACCATTTTACAAGTGAAAAAACAGAAAAATGTTTTGCTAATGATATAGTTTCCACAGTTTAGAAGTATGAGGACTATTTCAAGATTAGTAATATAGATATAATGAATTTCCTGTTAATGATTGCACAAACTGAAGTAAGTGTTGGTGTAGGCAGTCCCAAATGTTTAATTTTATGACAATTATTGCAATTTCACTTCTGAATATATTACATTCTTTCATTGGGGAGGTTTTATTTGGAAAGCTCACCTTTAGATTTGGATTCCTTGATAATGGATCAGCTGGTAGGTAGGATAAGAAGAGGAGCTGTGTGGTAAGATTAGAGTGGAGGACCTGCCTTGATTAAACATTTGCTACAGATGGTCTACCCTGAGGATAATTCTCACATAGGAAATTAACAATTGGATTATGACTAGAAGTACATGTATGATGGGATTTATTGTTTATGGAACGTAGTTCCATAGTATAGTTTTCTACTTACTACCATATTCCCACAAAATTGTAGTTTTATAATGTATAACTTAAAGAGTTGAAAGACAAGATTAATGAATTATACCATTTACTTAATCAATTGTTAACGTTTTGCACATTTAAAAAATTTATATAAGTATATACAAATGAATATTTATTGTTATTACTAAGTAGCCTTTTGACCAAACCATTTAGGAATTAGTTGTAGACATCATGAAACTTCACACATAAATAATTCAACATGTGTCTCCTAAGAATATATTCTCCTATGTAAACTCAATAAAATTATTACACTTAAATTTAAGATTGATAAAAATTTACAATCTTATATTCAATCCATATTCAAAGTTTCTCTGTTGTCCTTATAATGTCCTTTATAACTATTTTTTCCCCATCTAGTAACCAGTGTGACATTTTGTTTTGGAATCTCTTTATTTTCCTTTAAGCTAATTTTTTTTTTCCTTTTCTGACACTGACCTTCTTGGAGATCCAGCCCAGTTGTTTTGCAAGATATATGTCTGATTGTTTCTTCATGACCAAATTCAGATCAAGCATTTCTGGTAGGAATACTACATGGTGATTTATATCTTTCTCAGTATATCACATTGGGAAGTACATGATATCACTTTGTCCCATTATTGATCATACTAAATTTGATCACTTGGCTAAGTTCATGTCATCAGATTTTTCCATTATAAAGGTACCATTTTTTCTTTGTAATTAATAAGTAAAATGGGGGCTCCATTTAATGATTTTTTCTGCCTTGTGTGTGAAAAATGTTGAGCTTGCTCAGGTCTTAATGATTAAGAATGAGTTATTACTTGCAATAATATGTATGTTGGGGGTGGGATTAGAGGGAGAATTACCCAATAAGTAGACCCACAAGTTGCCATCTATTTTCTTTTAAGGAAAATATCGATTGACAGCTTAATATTTTGTTATTCTCTCTTCTAAGGATAAGATTTGCAGATAGACAAATATCTTCATATTTTAGAATTTTTAATATAAATCCTAGAAAGGGTTATACTTGGTGGTGGTGGTAAGAATATTTTTTGGTAAAAATAAGGCATTTTATGGCGATAATTTTTCTGTTTACTTGGGTACAAATCGACAATTAAAAAATAAATGCATCTCCTTGGTAAAAAGTTTTTACTGTAAAACAATAAACCATGACAATACAGCAATGTGAATTTAAAAGATAGATCACTGGTTTTTGGTCATATGTGCCTTTTTTTTTTCTTGCCCATGAGGAAGACACTTAAATTCCTATTTATGATATATGCACCTATTATGTAATCATTCTTCTTATGTGAAAGGCTAGTGCTGCAGATCATATAAACACCTGAAGTTAACCATTTGGCTTGTCAGCAAGGGAGAATTTATAGTAGTTGTAATCACGGTAATAACAAGGGTGATATTTTGTATTTATTAAATACAGAAAAATGCATTTGCAGTGGAAATGGTTCACAACCAATTCATGTTCCCGGTGTAATGGAAAGCACTTTGGGCTTAGAAGGCCAGGAGTAGGAGTCCCTGCTTGTGTGATTCTAGAAAAAAATGCTTAACCTTCTTGAACCTCATTTTTTAGAATGGGAATTAAAGCTGTAAGGGTCAAACGATGCTATATTATGTTATAAAGGTGGCATTCCATCAAATTGTGCTATCTAAATGTACTCAGCTGCGCAGGAACTGTAATTTCTCCCTCTTTTGTGTTCGTATGTGGTAGGCACCTCATTAGTGAAACATTTTCAGGTTGTCTCAGACAGTTATTACTCCTTTCTGGTTATTCCTTTAATACTTTGTATATGTCATCATTACAGACAGCATTTATCCCAGTGGACTGTCTTGTTCATCTTTTTTGTTCTTCCTGGTTAGACCCTGGCACATAGTAGGCATTTAGTAAATGTTTGTGGAATGAGTGAGTCAATGGACACTGTTTTATTTATAAACATGGAGAGGTAAACTTTCAGTTTTGTTCACCTCCCCCCACCCAAAGAAAAGGAATCTTACTTTCTTCTTTTTTTTTCTTTTTCTTTTTTTTAATATTTATGTTTTGTATAAGGGGTTTTGCAGTTTGTAAACTGGTACCATTAGCAGTCCTGTAGCAGAGAAGAAAACACTAAAAAAAAAAAACCGACACAGAAATATTGCAGAATAGTTAAAAAGGGGCAGGGGAGGGACAGTGAGAAAACATGCCAAGAGAAAAAGACCACACTAGATAAGTCTATTGCATAAATCAAAAGGGTTTATGTCATAACATGAACATGTGCCATTCCTGTGTATATTGAATTTCAGTAGTTGCTTGCATAAAGAAGTAAAGTGTAATGAAACTGACAAGCAAAGTATTCCCCAGTCAGCCTTATCTTTGTTCCATTTGTCCTTCAGATAGAGCTTTTCTTTCCTCTCAATAAAATCTATCCAGCTTTTTTTTTTTTTTTTTTTTTTTTTTTTTTTTTGCATTTCTCAGTAACTGAGCTGAGCAGACCAATGAGATTCGTGGTTTTATAGTTCTTTAGTTCTTTGCAGCTGCTTTTTAAGAGATCAAATCTTAGAATGATACTACATGGTATTAAGTCTTAACTATTGATATGTCCCTGTCAGGGATATGTTTTTCTGGGGGTAGGATAAGGAAAGAGGAGAGAAGGGCAAAGGATGACCCCTTCAAGCATCCTCAGGACAGTAAACCTAATTTCCTTATTTTCTAGGATCCTCTTTGCAAGCTCTGTGCTTAACCTGACTGAACTGGCTGCCCTTCGGCCTGACCTTGGGAAATTGAAAAAGATTCTGTATTTCCACGAGAACCAATTGGTATATCCTGTCAAGAAATGTCAGGAAAGGGATTTCCAATATGGATACAACCAAATTCTCTCATGGTAGGTATAGATTGTGTCATTATATTTAGTCCTTTGCCACCTTTTTCTTTATAGATGGTTAGCTTTTAAATCCGGAGATCTCCTGTACACTTACTTGAAAACACCTTAAAGTAGGTGCAAATGTTTGAACATACCTTCCATAGTAGTAATTACTTGTGTCTCTGAAGCATATATATATGATCACGGCTAATGCTTTTATAAACATATATATATATATATATGTATATATATATACACATACATACATACATATATACAATCTAATTATATGTTGAACTAATTATCTATTTTCTACAACATTCAAGGATTGACAGGGACCTTCTTCACCCCTTGATTCCATCATCTATTGTATAAGGCATACTTTTAGAAAAGGGCAGTTTAGTCAGCTCTTATTTGGCAACCACTTTTAATGTATCCAGCTAAAATCAAAATAGAAATTTTCAGAGGAATAAACAAAAAATAGGGCATAATGGAACAAGGGGTTTTTGTCCTTGTTTGTTGTCTGTAAGAGAAAACTATGGAAAATGAATCTTTAGGTAGTTGTAGGTTGTTGTTTTTTTTCTTTTTTTCCCCTCATTGAGTCTCTGAAATCTCACAGCTTTAAAATACCATGACATTTTAAAGGTGATGGTCCTTCTCTGTTGTTACTTCAACAAAGTGTATCTTCTGAAGCTTAGTTAATGAAAGAAGTTAATAACAACTCTGAAACAGCTTTGCTGTTGGATCCTATTCACATACTGCAGCAATCAAATGGTGTCAGTTTGGTTGTGACTGGGTACTTTTTACTCACCTTTTTAAAATAGTTATTAGTAGTTGGAATTAATGATGTGTTTAAACAGACTCTCAACTCTTGCAAGTGTATTCCATCGTTCAGTTGACATAGAAAAGCAGCTATGTGGTAATACTTCTGTGTTTTGAGCATTTTGTAAATGTTTTCTTGCAATAATTTTTACAAGCTGCTTCAATTGTGAAGTAGCAGTGCTATCAAAATAGAGTGGAACTGTTTCACATCAAATGTCTCATAAAAAAAGCAACCGTTTTAAAATTTCATAATAAAATTAAAATACTCTATTTTATATCGAAACAGAGAAGGGAAATATGTTTTAAAAACAAAAATAAAATCATTTTGTGCTTTATCAATATGGAAAACATTTGTAGTATTCTTTTGATTTCTTGAATTAGCATCATTCTTTTCCTCAGATAGTGTGTGTTTATTACCCTTGAGAAATAACTGGGGGAAAAAAATTAAGCCTATTTTTCCCTTTATGGGTGGCTTTAAAGTTAATGGAAGTTACACTCACTCATATCAGGGAGGAAATGCATGAAAAGGAATATTTCTGTAAACCCATCTTGGATCTTTAATTTAGTATAGACTGGGTTTTTAAAACTGTAAATAGTTGGGTTGCATGCCCTCTGAGGGCAGATATGTAAAAAAATATTAGCTTACTGCCCCTCATCTTTCTCTTTTATAAACTGATTGTTTTTGTTATAGGGAATGAAGCTATTAAAATTCATACATGATTTTTCAGCATTGCTCTTCTCCAGAGGGTGAACTGATAGACAAGCTTAGAGAAAAAAAAAGTGGATTTGATCATTGGTTGGCTTGTTAATGAGAAAAAAAATGCTCCACAGTTGTCCAGAGGAAAAATAAGAGTGTCAGAAAGCAGTGCTGTTCAGATTCTCTTTAAAAAGTAAGGCTCCTGCTTCCTTACATGTTTCTTTAGTTTTCTTGCTGACTTCTGCTTTTGTTGGCACTGTCAGATTTCTTTCGTGACCGTGTGGCAGTTAAGGACTTTTAGAGATGACTGACATAGCACTCACCTTAAACAGAGAGTTCGCTAACCCTCTGACTTATGAACACATGTCATAACTACATATTATGACCTGTGGGTCGCTATTACAATATGTGACATATGGTGAAAACAGACTAGCTGTAAAACATCCTTCAACTTTTGGTGTATTATTATATTGGCTTCCTTATTGCTTGGTGTTGTGTCAGCACTTCTGTGACATTCTTCGTATTATCCATGTTGTAATCACCCCTACCCCCAAATTTGTACTAGGTCACAACTAAAAAAATACTTGTATGGAAAAGCAATTTTGTGGGGAAGGCATAGGGGCGGCAGGTCAATATTCCTTTTGTTGATTTTTCATTCCACTTTGTATTAATATTGAGAACTTTGGCTGTCTCAGTAAATGTGAATGAAAGTAAACTGAGGATTTGATATGGTATGTGTTCCTATTCTGTAAGCTCTGTTTATTCATTTGTGTTTTGCAGTTTTATGGACTTACCATTGTCTTCTTTTCAGTTTTCTTGATCTATCATTTTTAAGATGAAATAAAACTTTTTTTTATTGGATCTTGTACACCTTCTTATCAAAGCATTTGTATGCCTTTTATTGAGGTCCACTGACACTGAGACACTGAATCATTGCTTAGAGCAAAGAAGGCTGTTTAAAAAAATCCAAACAATGATTTATTAGTTTTTTGACTCATAAAGGGGAACATACTACGTATTCAGATTTTATCCAGCTCACTTATTTGTGATCATTCGTTTCCAAAACAGTATTTTTTGAAATTCTGAAACTGCTGATGTAGTTATGACACATAGACTTTGTTTTCACACTGCCTTTATAACTGCATGTTTTAGATTATTTTTATTTAAAAAATTTATGGCGAGGGATAAATTCTTTTCATTGAAAGCAATAGCTAATATTATGTTTATTTTGTTTAATTCTGAAGGTCCATGATGTTATAGTTCTTTGTAATACATTTCTTTATGCAGTCAGTAAGACCTAGTAATATGGATTTGTGGATTCATTTCCACCAATTTTTTCTACTTCTCTGACTACTCAAAATATAATAGTGAAATAAGTTATTTGTGAACATCCCATATAATCCCTCCTGCATAGCCCCACGTATTTTGATGGTATGCTCTAGTATGGTATAGCTTTAACTGAGTTAGTCTCCTTGAAGGTAGTGGAAAGTATGGCATACACTCTCTTCTCAATAGCATGGTATAAAACAATATACATCACTGACATAGAAACCCAACATGGTTGGTTGGGCCACACAAAAAAGGTGCTACTATACTTATTGTTGATAATAATATAGAAAGTTCCTGGCATTGTGGAAAAATCTATTTTGGTTTGAAGCCTCATGGAATCCTGTTAAATCATTTAATTCTTCTCCTGCCTTTCCTCCTGGATGCCAATGATCAAACTTTCCATGGTATAGTGGTAATGAAACGAATTTATTTATTAGAGACATTTTTGATAAATATGGAATTGGAACATTCTTTGCAAAGCCAACATGTAGTGTATAATCTGATTAATATTAAGATCTTAGGCTTATAAAAATATCTGAATGATATGGGCTTATTGTTTGCACTTATCCTTTCCCTTTACAGCCTGGTGGCTGACGTGGTGGTATTCAACTCAGTTTTTAATATGGAGTCATTTCTCACTTCTATTGGAAAATTTATGAAGCTGATTCCTGATCACAGACCCAAGGATCTGGAAAGCATCATCAGACCCAAGTGTCAAGTTATTTACTTTCCCATCAAGTTTCCTGATGTGAGCAGGTCAGTGTGTTTGACTCCGTTTTCAATATTGTATCAAATTATTCTCCAGATTCATAGAAATTGGTGTTCTTCTTGCCAATTTTAATTTCTCAGCATAAGCATGGTTAATTAGAGAATCATCATGCTGTGTCTTGCAAAGATTTTAAATATTATCATTTGTCCAACCTACCACTGAATGGTTCCGATACTGAGTTCTTCCTTTCTTTTCTCTTATTTATTTGTTTGCAAAAGCAAGCTGTTTTGGCTTTTAACACTTACTGTTTTATTTTATTTGTTGCTTTGTTAAAGAAGTCATTGTCAAGCATATTTCTCAACCTTTGCATTCAGCTTTCGCTTGTTGGTTTATATGCATTAGTAACTGTATAAGTAAATCAGTGATAACTTTCACTGCTTGGAATACTTTCATTTCTTTTGTTATTTTCTATTTGTTTCCTTCTTCCGTTTTTTATTATTTATGTTATCTTAATAAAGAGTTAGGTCTTCTCTGTTGGGTCGAAAATATACTTAATTGCCATTTCTCTTTCTCAGTTACTGAGGACATATTTTATTACCCTTGTTGCTGGGCCCACCCTGAATTAGAAATGATGATGTGGCTCAAAGGGAACATTCTAGAATTCCTCTTCGCTTTTGATTAAACCTGGCAAAATTGTTTTTACTGCCACCGGGAATATTTCTCCCTTGTGAATAGTAAGTTTACTTCAGTGGGACTCATACTAGCTGGGAATGCTGCTGTTTTGTAACTATGTCCTTTAAAAAAGTTCAGGGACAGCTGTTTCTTCCCCATCCTTGAAATGAAGGCAGGAAATAATTTAATGTCCATACGTGCTGTGTAGGAGGTCACCGTTAGTTTCTGTGTTCTGGACTTATTGAGTTCGCCCAGATCTTGCTGTGGGGACAGTTGTCCTCATCTACACTTCTAATGCTGATTTATTTGAGTATCTTACTAGTTAATATTTCATTGAAGAAAGATCTGCCTAATAGTGAGTCGTAAAATTTAAGTGAGACAGCCTTGCCCATTCCTCACTTTACACAGTTCAGAAAACAGGCCCAGAGAAGCAGAGACTGGCTTGTACTCACACTGCTGGTTATTGTCACAGACTGAATTAAAAAGTTAGACCCTATGAATTTTGATTCAATTTTCTGTTTACTGTCCCTATAGGTCATTTCTGAAAAACATTTAATGATTTTTTTTTTTTTTTTGCATTTTTTAGAACTATCAGCTAAATAAAACTAGATAATAATTGTTTTGGGGGTATATATGTATATATAAGATACATTTATATAAAGATAATTTTCTTATGTATGATGAGGGAATTTCAACTTTTGAAAAAATATAGTTGTTATACTTTAGATCCATGATTAGCTCAAACACAGCCTACACTTTAGTTCATATTTTTAAAATATAAGCCTATTTTTGACACGCTTTTAAGTTTTTCATATAATATATAGGGAAAATATACATCTCTAAGGTGAATAAGTGGTTATAGCACATCTTAATTATTACTGCTATAGAATTCCAAATAAATAATGTTTTAAATTAATTTCCATATGATATATGGCTTCAACATAGTATGTTTAATACACCTGTGGCGATTGAAGAGCTTATTAATTTGGACTGTATTACCATAAATACATCTAGCTAAATGGAAGAAGGTTAAGAAATATTGTGGCCAAGATAACATTCATAAGCAAGGTCTTAGCCCAGAGTGTTATTTGAATTATTTTCAAATGGTAATTTGCTTTATCCAACCCAAACTCATATAGTGTAAGTAAGTGATTATTTGCATGAATGACAATCGCTCTAATGCCTGCAGTCTTAAAAGAGTATTATTTTGTTGAGACGTTGAAAAACACAAAATAACCAAGGTGATTTAAAAAAAGGCAATTTTTGAATGGTTATATTTTTCTCCTTCATACAAATATTATTTGGTCGTGGCAAAAACTGAATTTAAGTGAAAACAAAGCAGAAGATACAATTAAATTATTAATAAAATGTGCTATACTGATATATAATATGATATGATATAACATAATATAAAGGAATACTTATTAGGGAAGGGAAAAGCCATATTTCACCAAATATTTGAGGCTTATAAAGTTGATAACTTTTATTTTTTATTTATTTTATTTTATTTTATTTTATTTTATTTTATTTTATTTTATTTTAGGCGAGGCAAACCTTGGTTGACCTCACAGGTTACACGGATCTTGTCAGTGTACAATCCCTTATTTTTTATTTCACACGCCTGTAGCACCTGGTCTTCCTAGGTGGTCTCCCATCCAAGTACTAACCAGGCCCAACCCTGCTTAGCTTCCGAGATCAGATGGGGTCGGGCTTGTTCAGGGTGGCATGGCTATAGTAAAGTTGATAACTTGTAAAAATCAGGGCGTGTCTATCACATAGATATTCAGTCTTCCTCAGCCCTTAGCTGCCTCTTTCTCAAAGACCAGAACAATAGCAGCGAGAAAGAATATTCACTTGAAAATATTTCATTATATGTATTAAACATTTTGAGATGGGAAAGCTCTTAAACATGTATGCATTTGAGTCTTGACCACCACTTACTAGCTCTGTGACCCATGTAAGTGTAATGACCTTGAGCTTAGGTTTTTTTAATGGTTATGATTTTATTTACTTTATCACCTCATTGGCATGATGTACTGACTAAATGAATTAATGCATGCTGAATGCCTAACATAGTGCCTGGCACAAAACAGACCCCCAATAAAGGTGAATTCATCTTATTAAAACCCTTGCCCCCATTGTTTTATAACCCCCCACATTTATTGCCACCCGAATATATAAAGGACTGTCTTCTACTCTGCCCTCTCTTAATTAACACGTGAAAATAGAGAAGTGCTCTGCCAAAGAAACAGCCTAATCTAAATAAAAAGTTTCATTTATTCGCTTTAACATCCTGATTCAGTCTTTTGACTGAATCACCAGAACCTGCCATCCACTGACTGAGCCAATTCCTTACTTTCATTCTTCTCTTGCCCTAATTTTCTTCCTTCATTCCCCAGTTTAATTTCTACATTCTATCATCATACTTACTCTCTTGCATACACTCTCAAATCCTTTGCACTTTTTCCTTCATATTTGATTAGGAGAAAACACCCAGCCATACTTATTAGTCTACTCTAAATTCATGACTCCTAAATTCAGATGGAACCTTTGATCTGCCTGGCAAGCATACCACATTTCTCCTCTTCTAGAGAAGTAATCATGCATTTTCTTTTCTTTTTAAACTTCTAATATGAAATCTTCTATCTTCATTCTCGGACCATGGTTGAGAAAATAAAAGCAATCAGATGAGAATTTTTAAACACTGCCACCACCACATCTATCCAGTTATGTGCTTCTGGGTGCCTAGTCTCCATCTTCACACCTGTTGCTGTGGATGAACTGATCTTGCTTCTGTCTAAGGACTTCCTTATCTGCACTTCCTTATCTCTGCTTCTTTGCCAGAGAAATTTTTCCTTCTGTGTTCTGCAAGGTCAGTTTTCCTTTCTTCTGGACATACAAATAAAACACTATTTGTTTTATATATCTTCAAAAAAATTCTCTCTTGATTTCACTTCTCCCTTCTGCCACTGCCTCATTTCTTTTTCTTAGGAGCAGAAATTCTTGAAAGAATTGTTTATACTTGTTGTTTCCAATTTCTTTCTTCCTATTCTCTCTTAAAGCTACTTCACTGAAACTGTTTTTGTCAAGCTTACCAATGACTTCCATGCTTGTACATCCTGTAGTCATTTCTCAGTCCTCATCTTACCATATCAGCAGCATTTAACACACTATGACATATTCTTCAGTTGGTTTCTAGGACATGTAGGTTGTTGTTTCTCAGGCTTGTTGCTGGTTTCTTATCATTACCCAGACCTTTAAATTTGGGCTGGCCTTTGGCACTCTTGATACATAAGGCATTAGTAGAGGAAGAACCCAAGTTTGAAATGAGAAGAAAAGATAAAAGAATCAGGAGGTCAATAATGAGAGAATTATCTAGTGGAACAAAAGAGCATTTTAAGGAAATGGTCAGTTTTGAATTTAGAGGAGTGAGGTTAAATAAAGTGATGACTAAAATTTATCCTTAAATTTTACAATTAAAGGGTAGGTGGTACCCCACCCTGCATTCTGTTAACTCAGAAAAGTTTCATATGTTCTTTCTGATAGTCATAAAAACTTAGGTTTCAAGTCCTGAGATATCTCTCTCTCTCTCTCTCTCTCTCTCTCTCTCTCACACACACACACACACACACACACTCTGCTCCTCGTTTTATGGATAAAGGCACCAAGGCCCAGAGAAGTTAAGTGTCTTCTGGTAATCACACAGCTAGATAAAGAAGAGCAGGAACTGGAACTCATATCTCAAAATCATCATCTAGTACTCAGCACACCACTTACTGTAAATGCAATTTCAGAGGTCTTGATTATCTGATTTTTCAGCTGACAGCAGATTAGCAGCATCATATTGGGGGTGCGATAAAGGCAGGCTCACTGACAGCAGTACGAAGTGACAGCTGACTGACAGCTTGACAAAAAGGAAAGAGAAAGATAAACTCTTAAAAAATATATGAGAAGTGAAATAACATAGCAGCCTGGAGCCATTCTATGGCAGGGCAGGCAACTCTGCACACTGAAGAACCCCTGCAGACATTTCTCCTTGATTGTACAGCTTATACATCAAAAAGATGACTGTGATTTTATTAAGAGAGAGTAAATGGTAGCCAGTAAATTCTGTTTAAGAATGTAGGGAAACTCATCACCCAGTTTTTATAAAAACTGTAAATGACAGCAAATGAAGGAAACATCATGTCCTACTCGAGGGTGTACATGAGCCATATTCACCTAATGGAAGATAATAAACGTCTAAACCTTTTCTCATGCAGCTGTACTATCTGTAAGCTTAGAGGATCAGGGAACATTTCAATAAGCTATCTTTTTTCAGATCTTCCTGATTGGAGCCTTTTCACAGATCAAACCTTTCTTTGCTGCTGGGGTGTATACACTGGCTCCTTTGGTCCTGAAGGCATCCAGGCCTGCCAGATGATCAGAGGTCAATAAAACAGATTTTGGCACGTGAACACATGTCTTCACCTGTTTGGGCCGCTATAACAGAATACCATAGACTAGGTGGCTAATAAACAGTAGAAATTTATTTCTCACAGTTCTGGAAGCTGGGAAGTCTAAAATCAGGGTTCTGGCAGATTCCATGTCTTTGGAAGCCCTGCTGGTTCATAGATGGCTGTCTTCTCATTGTGTCCTCACATAGTTGAAGGGGTGTCTTTTAAAAGGGCACTAATCCCGTTCATGCGGACTCCACCCTCATGACTTAAGTCACCTCACAAAGGTCCCATCTCTTAATACTATCACATTGGGGGTTAGGATTTCAACATATGAATTTAGAAGAAATACAAATATTTAGCCTGTAGCCTAACAGAAGATAAATACGATCTCAAAACTTGGTGGGATGAGACTCATAAGTGAGCTCTATTGCAAGGGAAAACTATTCTGTGTTAAAGGATATAGATTAGCTTGACAATGAAGGAAATTTTACTGTGCATTTCCAGAAGGTGTATTTCACTCAGGACTCCATGGTGCCAATGGGTGTATGATGGAGAGAAAGAAAAGAAGCAACCCTGTGCCCACTCTAGATCATGTAACTCATAAAGGCAAGGCCCAATAGGACTAAGGAATTTTATGTGTCCAGACTTTGGTAAAAATCTCAGTCTTATGAAATCAGAGGATCGGAGGGATTTGCACATTGCTTTCTGACAGTGTCTCCTTTACAGGATTTGGTAACTGAGCATTTATGATTTTCATATAACTAGATTATCCCTACTTCGACAAACTGGACCACATAAGAATGTATTGTAGAAATATAGTGAATGAGCTAATCCTTGAAAAAAATCATGACTTTAGATTGAGTAATGTTTGCTTTATCTGGGTTTTAGGTCATTTCAGTCACTACAGAGAACATCAAGTATCAGTCTTGACATGATCATTAGGAAAGAATTCCATATGTTTCTGTCATCATTTTACTGTCTATTCCTATTTTCCACAATACTGGATTGTCAGAGTGCCACAGAATAAAACAAGAGTGGATTTTATCTGTGAGTTTCCTCATTTCACAGTAGATTATATGTCCCAAGAACAGAGATGATAATAAAAAACATCTCTGCTTACCTCCTTTCTACATTTTAACAGCGAAGGAGAGAGTAAAATAATGTTGGCCATTTGGAGTAATATCATTTATTGAAACCTTAAGAATTTCTCTGCATGTTTCTCTTCACCTTTTCTATGTCTCTCAAATGTGAAGCCATAACAGAGGTTTATGGACTTTGCCTAACTATTTTAGAAACAAAAACAGGGAATTTTAAAAACAGTGTGAAAACTTTAAATGAAAACTCTCAGGCTGTGCAAACAAAGGCGAGGAGCCTGAGGGCTTTTTGAAGAATTCTTATTAAAGAAAACACTATTTTACATTGCAAAGCAGATGTGTCAGAAAACAACAGCAGATCTGTAATTCGAGAATTTGTGGATTGATAGGACAGAAGGCAGCCTCCATGGCTCCCCACAGAAAACTTTTGTTTTTTGCAGTCAAGTTCTGCTTTTGAGGGGGTTGCCAGAAAACACCTTAATCTTCTTACCACATGTGGTCGTATTTCTCAGATATTTTGAGAATTTATTAGTGTCAGACATATTAGTCAAACTACTGCCTATATTCTATGAAAAATAAAGTTGGTACTGTCTTTTTGAATATTAATCTAGGCCTGAAGTAGAAAAGTTTTGCTTTGCTTTTACAAACTCAAACGTTTCCATATTTGCTAATAATTCTTTTGGCTCTTCAAAATGAATGCAAAAATGTGTTTCCTTTGAATGCCATTTTAAATAATTTTTTATAAAATCATTGTACTAAAAAATCCTTTTGATAAATTATTCCAATGTTAAACACCACTCTATGAAGAAATTATAGCTAATGTGTACCTTTTCTGCTGCATTATATTGTAACCGTCTTGCTGTTACTGTCCTCATTAAGATAAGAGAGTTTGGGTTCAGCATATACATACAGTCCCTTTCTTGGTCTGAAGTTACATAGAACAAACTCTTAACTTAAAATTTATTTTTTAATGAAATTATCATCCATGTTAATGCCTAATTATAACAGTGAGGTTTTCTGTTCTCTTCTACTTATGCAGTAATGAACTACCAAAAAAAGTACTCTAAATTCATCAGCAACAGCAAAAACTATCCTTTTATTATAGGATGATTTATCCCTGTTCTCTTCTAGTGTAGAGAACGTTTGGCTTGATTTTACGTCAGAGATTTGATGCACATTTTCTTTCAACATCCTTGTAGTTCTGTCCTAAGAAATTTGGGAGGTAAGAAACAGAGGCCACACAGATCACAGAGTAGAGAAATAACTAAAAATCAGAGAACATACTCAGCTAGGGACCACATCATCAACCCAAAGGGAGTCAGGAAGAAGGCGGCTTTCTACAAAATGGCTGTGAACGTCATTTAACAAACTCAAACCACAGTTGAGGGGAATTCAGCAAAAGGTCCACCTAGGCTCTCTTCTCCTCAGGCTCCGAGGCTTCTCATAGCATAATGAATGATCGGTGTAGTCATCAAGGCAAGAACGAACTATGTCATATACTCTGTTCATTACATGAGGGCTATATAACAACATGTTAGATTTCAAGTAAATTATTTTGATGTTTAAAGGAGCAAGCTTTGTTATCTTCCTAGAAATTACTTAGTCAAATCATTCCCTTTTGGGGAATGCCACATAAAAGATGGGAGTCGGCAGTGTGATGGACAGGGATTCTAGTTTGGCTTCTACCATTCACAACCACTGTTCAGCCCAGGGCAAATCCTCTAACCTCCCGGAGTTTTGGGTTTTTCATTGGTAAGATGAAAATTGAAATACTACTACCTCTTAGGCTTAGTATGAGGATTCAGATGATTGTTATAATATACTGATCGAGTTCAGTGCCTGCAACCTAATAAGTGTTTAGTAAATGTCAGTAGTCTTTTCAATGCTCTCATTATCGCCATTTTGGTTATTGGTTGACAGGCTGTTAGACAAGCTCACCCATTCACTATGACTCTAACCTCAAACTAAGGGGGAACAAAATTCTGAAAACTCTAGTAATTTTATAAAATACCTGAGGATCTAAAGTTTACTACTAATTCAAATAAATGTAGGGGCTATCTTATATCCTATCAAATGTTGCAGTTAGCATGTGACGGCACAAGAGGGAAAGTCACATGTGCCGCACGCTGTCCACATCTACCTGGCACCTGTAGTACGTATGCATTCCTCCTGATGCTGGAGTGTGGATGGTGACTGGGGTGCTCAGTACAGAAGCCATTTTAGTTGTTCGATGTTCTTTTGAAGGATGCTGGAGAGTGTTTCAGAAAGTTTTCCATTAAAAAATAAACAACTTGGAATGTACTATTCAAGAGTAAGCTACCAGAATAATCTCTTACCCAGAACGGCTTATTCTCTAAGGAATTCCAGATAAAAGACTTTATTTTATAGGAAATTCTTTAAAAATATGGTTCAGAGTAATTATGTGCATTAAAATATATCTAACCATAATTTAGTTCTTTGAGGTTTTATTCATGCCTTTGTTCACCCAACATTTACTAAAAGCTTGTTGTTTGTATGGCAGATACAATGTATTTTGGGTTATGAGGATATATAAGACAGGGTTCTTAATTGAGAGGGCTTTGTAGAAATGATAGGCATACTTAGGTGACCCTATGCATAAGGTAGAAAAAAACCAGAACTTCTTAGGCATTTGAGCTGGGCATTAAAGACTGACTAAGCTTTGGGCATAATAATAATGGCTATCATTTATCAAGTGACTTTTCTGGGCATTCTTGATGTATATTACTTCTAATCTTTGCCAAACCTCTGCAAGCTAGGTACTATTATCCTCATTTTGCAAGTGAGAAAAGTGAGGTTCAGAAGGTTAAGCTTCCCTGAAATCATGTAGCAACCCAAGCCGTCTGGCTCCAATATGCTGCTTCCATTAATGCCACGTTATTTCTTATCCTGAAGGAAAGGGGGGTTGGTTAGAGTGAGTACAAGGACACCTTATGTGCAGAGAGAATGGTTACAACCAGATTTGTGGCAGTAAATGTTCCTTGGGCCTAGAAGAGATTAATTACCTTTGACTCAGCTGGGTGAAGAGGTGGTAATACTAGAGAAGGAAATTAAGGCTGAGGAATTTGGACTTTAGCCTGTAGTCATTTGGGAGCCACTGCTAGATTATGAAATGAGAATTTAGTGTTGACATAGAATATTATGGAAAATAGAATAGGATATTGAAGACTTGAGCTAGGGAATTGGCATACAGATGAAAAGGAGGAAATACACATAAACACACTGAACGTAGACTTGGCAAGTTGATGTGACAACGTACTAGTTGGAAGAGTGGTCAAGGATGATCTTGAAATATTGATTATTGTGATGGGAAAATATTTCTTCTATTGGAATTGAAAAATAGATTTGCTTGTGTAATGATGGCAAATTCAGAGTTCTATATATTGAGTCTGAGCTTTTGGCAGGTCATTTAGATGGAGCCAACCAGCAGAAAGTGTTTTCTTTTACCTCAGTGTCATCATTTAGAATTCCGTGTGATTTGTTACCTGACCAGAGTGTCTAGGAGTTTTCATTGGATTTATTTTTTCCTTTGACATACTTAAGGCAGCTCAAATTTATTTTTTCTAAACAAATCCAAGGTATATTTTTTGTCGCTTGTTATTGTTTTAGAAGAATTAAGTTATAGATTTGTAAAAACATCAGAGCTTTTAAACTCTTCATTTCTGGATAAGCAAGAATATTGAATTATTCTTACCTTTGCCTTCTCAGAATTCAATAACTAAATCGCTTTCGGTACCTTTGGACAGGGTGTCCTGAGATCAAGTTTGATGTCAGACAGAGCTATATTTCAGTACCATCTTTTCTACTAACCAGTTGGCTAATATTAAGAAAGTTTTCATTTCTCTTTTGCAAAGCAGAAGGAGTAATAGTCTCATTGGGTTGTTGAGAGAGTTAAATGAAGTACTTTATGTAAGGTACTTAGTAAAATGCTTGTGACATAGTGAGCATTACATAAATGGTAGTTGTTGTTATTGTTGTCTCTACATATTCTCAAAATATTTTTGTGCTTTAATTAACCTATATGTAATTTCTTAAATTTTCTATAGAGCAAGAACTGTGCCCCAAGTTGTAGTTTGGTGTGACTAATCTAAGTTTATCAATATGGCCTGCAACTCTAAATTTACATACCTGTAGAGAACTAATTTATCTGTTTGGGACACTCATCTCATTTAAACTCAATCCAGATCTGCTCAGCTAAGTATCAGTTGATACCCCGAGCAGACCAATTGATTCTGTGGAGAGAGGGAGGGTCTATTTAAAACCACCACATTTCATTTTTATACTACCAAAACTCATTCTGCAATACCAAATCCTAAAGTGTTGGTTATAGTTGTTTGCCAGTAATCAAAGAAGGAGCTTCTGCCTTAGGCTTTGAGAATGGATTTCAAAGGACATAAGCAAGAGACAATGGGAAAGTGGAATAACTAGGATTAGATGATGAATTCTGTTGAAAATAGAAGATAAGTGGGAGAATAAACTAAAAAAAAAAAAAAAACATAAATTTTAAAAGTATTGTGTTAGTAACTGCAATAGGAAAATCAGAAAAAAAATGAGAGCCACATTTCTAGTATAGATAAATTTGTTTTATTTTCACTTTTAAGCAGTCAGTTTTTTCTTATGAAAGAATAGAATCAGGACTTCCCAGAACTGGAAGAATACCTAAGAAATCAAAAGTTTAAAAATCTTCTAGAACAATTCTTTCATTTAATAGCTGGGGAAACTGCAGCAGAGAGGTTTTTACCTTAGGTTTTAGAGCACTACTACCACAGTGGAATCAAAATTTAAGAACCAGCTGAAAAATTCATGAGATTGTAAGAAATGTGCAACCAGGGATGTTTATTGTATTAGTAACTAGTAACTAAGGTGGGATTGCCTGGCATTGACAAAATAGCTGAATTTCATCAGGAATTGATGGTATTCAGAAACTTCCTAGAAGAGTCTCAGATATTTCAGTTACATCACGACTTGTTGCTGTTTTTCCCTGAAAATATCTAATTCTTTGATCTGTAACTCATTTTGAGATGAAAATGCATGTGACTCAGTCAACTCTATTTGCTTATAACATTTTGCTTTTCCAGTAAAACTGGACTACTCATATAAAACTTATTCTAGGTGTGAGAAATAGGAGTTTCCAGCATTTGAAACTCAGAATCTGAAAATAATTTTGAACATCTCTGTTTGCCGGGATTTAGTGCCACAAATCTTGAGTGATCTAATATTATCTACAACTATCAAAAATTTTTATGCTCCTTTGCAAGTTTTGTATAAGTTCATAACCTTTATGATTAGGAAATTTTCTTAAGCTTTTCCTCCATGTCTCTATCCAGAGGATATTTAAAATTTCTATTGCATGATATGCCTGTTCTACCTCTTCCTAGGGCTAACAGGTGAATTTCTCTTTTTATCTTTGAGTACTGTTTGCTGATATCCAAGGGATGAGCTGATGGGGATTAGTTCATAGTACATCACAGTGGAGGGGTGGATGTCGGGGGCGGGGGGAAGTCTCATGAATTATAGGAAGTTAGAGGGAAAACCATAAACTTGCAAATCATACTTGGCTTTCAGTCTTGGCTCAGTTACTTTCTAGATGTGCAACTTGGTCAAATTATGTCACCTTCTCTGACCCTTAATTTCCTTAACGTTAAATCATAGAATTGAAGTAAGGATTGAGTGAGAGAGAATGTACATAAATTGTTTCGCACAGTGAATGGTACATGTTCTGTGCACATCTCCCTACCCTTCCCCACTATAAGATCATGCCTGCAACTCTCTTTTATGTTATCAGTTTTAATTGCCACACACAGGCATCTGAACTGACCTCTTTATATTGCTACCTCATTTCCGATGCTTTTGGTGATTGTTAAAGAAGATAAGTTTTAATTTGCTCTCATGGAAAATCCACACACCACTATAATGTTTCGTTGGTGTTCTTTTTTTTTTTTTTCCGTTTCTTCCCTCATGACTAACTTAATTCACTAAAGCCACATTTTATAACTAAGTCTTTAGTTACTACTTTTAAAGTGTTTCAGGTATCCAGCATCCCTTCCCTGCTGCTTATGGAAATATTTCACCGGCTCTGTTTTGCTTACTTTTAATTCTTCTTTTGTCTATCTTTGTTATGTTTTACTTTATGACTTCTTTCAGGTTTAGCACTTGTGAAACAAAGCTGCTATAGTCCATAAAAGTCAGAGGAACTACATTTTACTTTGTAGACAGCAAATCAACTATTCATATTATATGCAATTGCAGAGTTCTGGACTCTGATTGAAAACTTGTTCCTGCTTGTGCTTGAAGGTTTTTCTTTTACATCTCGTGGATGTACAAGTTGGCTGAGGGTACAATACTTCTACTTGAAGGTAGATAAGTAAGGGTTAGTATGGTAATGGATTATTATTTATTTTCTGAACAGGGAAGGTATGACTCAGATGCAAGTAGAAGGAAAAGGCTAGTTTGGGAGTGTATAGTATACTGCAGACAAATCTGCAGCACAGATAATATACCCAAAGCTAACTGTAAATTCAAAAACCTCTTAGATACACAATTATTGTTTTTGGCAGCAACTCTTCTTGTTACTACAAAGAAAAACTGCATTGGAGTTGTGGCCCTTCAGTATTATAACCCTTGGGTGAGAAAGCCTTTTCCCCTCCCGCTTTATCAAGCATCGCTCCAGGAAACATGTCTTTGGGATCTAATTGTTTGGCCTGGATTAATAATGTATGATGATATACATGTCCTCAAATAATGTGATTTTTCCACTTAAAAAAACACCCAAACAATTATAATCAAGTTAGTAAAACGTAGCCTCAAGCTGTGGTTTTCAACATTGGCTGCATATTATAATCACCTGGGAGCTTTAAAAAAATTCAGATGTCCAGATCAATTAAATCGGAATCCCTGGCATGGTTTTTATTTTGTTGTTGTTTTTGTTTTTGTTTTATTTTGTTTGTTTTTTTCTCTTTTTTTTTAAGTTTCCCGGGTTTTTCCCCTGTGCAGTCAATGTTGAGAATCACTGACCTAAAGTATCACTGTAGATGGTTCATGTAACTGCAGTAGCCTCTCCTGGTTACACTATGACACTTTTTTAGTATTGCCAAAAATATATTCCAGTCTGCAGTTCTCCTCAGGCAATCTATATTGAAAATTCAATGTCTTCATGAAAATGAATTTGTATAATTCTCTGGCTGTCCTGATGAGAAACAAGAAAATGTTAAAAATTATATTTTTCCTTGATCTCTTTCTCCGTAAGTCTTGGCATCCCTCCATTTCCCATTGACTTAACGTTCAGTTTTTCTTTTCACTGTTTTTCTTGGGTGACATTGGGAATTTTTACCATCTGATGAAGGCAGATGTATTTTCAAATAAAAATGTCTTAAGCATTTGTTCTTCCTACTACTCCTTTCTTTGGCAGAATATTCATATAGTTGATAAATAGTTTGCTTTCTTTAAATACCTTTTTATATACTCTTTGTAGCATGTTTCATGGGTATTTTAACCTAGTTTTATGGTTTTTCATGAAATAAGGTATTTTCTAAATATGTTATGCTGAATTTAACTGAAATAAGCAGTTGTACTGTATGCCTTTAAAATGATGATGATATCTTGCATTTTAGGGTAACACTTTCATCCTGAAAGATTCCAAAGCACACTGCGAATGGTTACAAATTATACAGTGAAGCATAGTCACCATTGTAGAGTGAAGCATGGCAGCTGTTTAACAGCTCATTGCAACACTACGCAGCAGGTTAGGGTAGGAAGTGAAGAATAATACTGGATTCACTTGAAAAAATTGCTAGGGGGGTGAGGTAAGCAGAATGTAATTACCTAAGTTGGAATTTATCCAGGACATAAGGCTAACACTTCCAGTCTTAGAAGAGAAAGCTCTGATTCTTTAATAACCATGTCCTTGCATTCTACATAACTGAATTATAAGGGTGCTTCTACCCTCTTCAGGCTAGCAACGCAACCTCTAATGGTGTTTCAAATGAGGCTTAAAAAGAAAAAAAAAAAACACCTCTTTTTCAAAACCCACATGTTCATACTGACTCAAAGATGACGGATAGGTTTCTACTTGCATATCATCTTTCTCTCTAAATGGCCATTTGGAACTTATTGAGGACTCTGAGGCCTTGTTCAGGATTAAAAAAGAATTTCATGATAGATTATTGATGTCTGCTATGGGCATGGGGAAAGTGGTGCTGACACTTGTTCCGTATTTTTGTCAACCTAGCACCAATAATTAGTTGCTATTTTTTTTGGATGATTTAGCACTAATCTTCATTATTTTTCAAACCTCCTGATTATTTTTAAATACTGCTGCTGACATATTTAAGTTTTCCTGAGAAAATTTTAGAAGAAAAGGGCATTGGTCATTTTTAGTAACTATGATTGATGGAGTTAGAAATAAAAAGATATTACTCTAAGTCAAAAATCTCAAAGCAAAAAATGTCCAGCAAAGGAAGCAATATGGTATCAGGTTGGGTTCTCATTGGGAAAAATAATCCAGTCAGTGTTTGGGGGACTTAAACAGGAATTAAGGTTAGGAACACAAGATAGCAGAAACATGTTACTTAGTCAGGATGAGAACTGGAAATCAGAATTTGGTTTGAGAAATGTTGGGAACACAGGTAGCAGGTCCAGCAAGCCTTGGGCCCCGAGCCTTAGAGCAGCACCAGGGATAGCTCCCAGTGACAGTGGTTTCTCCTTGGCTCTTTGGTTCTTTCCTGTTCAGTCCTGCCCTTTAGTCTGGCACATGCAGTTCTGTGGCTTAGTAATGCCTATAAAATCAGGATATTGGACCCTTTTACCATAGTAATGTCTATATTTGTAATAAGTTTTTAAGCGAGGTACTAGACAATTCATTTTACATGTCTTATTTAACTCACGTGACCTTTTATGTTAGTTAGTATAACACATTTACGTATGTGAAGATGAAGATCAATAATTTACTCATAGTTACACTTCAAATAAAGGCTGGAACCTGAATCAGACTTTGATCTCTGTGACTCCAAAGCCTTTGTGCACAGGATTGGACCACAAAGTTACATGAGAATAAGATCATTTGTGTGGCACTTGCTCCCATAAAGCTTGATGACTATTGGGACATTCTGAGGGTTTAGAGCACAATTGAGAAGGAAATTTAAAATGCTTCTAGAAAGAGGCTAGAGTATGGATAATCTGTGTATTCTCTATACTACACAATTATTACTGACAGAATTGTGAGAACTTACAGATAGTTTTTTGTGATCTTTCCTTTTGGCATGAGGGGAGTATTCAAGTAGAAGAATCTTGTTTAGAGGTAATTCTTACTTTTCTGTGAATTTGATGAAAGTGACCTGTAAGTTACTTTAAACTCTGATTTTTTGATTCTAGGTGTTTTATTTCTGTCATATTCCTTATTTTATTTTCCTCAATACACGCTGGTATGAATTGCTATATGAACCTTACACTCTGATTTAGATAATGTGGAACCTTAAGCTTGTTTCTTAAATGTCCATGCATGTAATATAAAAATCGAGGATTAAAATTTATAGATAATATTTCAGTCTATAGTAATGTGCCCTGACTCTTTTGGGGCAGTGGTTTTCTTTTTATTCTTAGGAATTTCCAGGGAAGAACTCTTAACCTTTTTTGAACAGTTGTTCAGCTTAATAAAACAGGCTTGGTCTGAGTAATCCTTTAAATTTCTAAATAGAAATATTCTTTTCATTAGATGAAAGACCACTTGGAAAAAAAGAAATTTTATTTATTATCTACATTTTAAAATAATTTTAATACTTATATAATAGGAATGAAAACTCAATATTTCATCAGAGGCTTTTAAGTCCAGTTTATGCCTGAAACAAATTCAAGTGTTCAGATTTTAAAATGCCTAAAAATGCATTATGAAGAATAATGACGACCTTGAATCATAGTAATGCTATTATATCACATTTAAAGACTATGCAAGTTATCTATTATTGTACCTTTATGAGAGAAAAAAATGTATTATTCTAAGAACAATATGATAATATGATTGGGAAAGTTGAGGAGAGCATATGGATAATAGCTGGATCCTGTTTTCCAAAAAACTCATCTTTTTCCATGGTGTTTAGTTAAGCTGTTATGATAGTGTGTCAAAATCTACTTATATGACTTTAAAATCTTTATAGATATGCTATTTCAAGATTTCTAAAAATTAATTGAGAGGTACGCTAATGATTTATATGCTGTGTAAAAGACAATATAAATCATTTATTAAACAGGTATATTTGTCTTTTAGAGAGTATTAGGCATAGGTGGATGGGTGGTTGTGAGCATGCACAGGCACATGTGTGTGTGTTTGTGTATGACATCATTTTGGATATTTTGAGACCGTCTATTGCCTTGTACACTAAGCATTCAAATGTAAGGGTTTTCAACTCTGACTACATATTAGAATCTCGTGGAACTGTTAAACATTCTTATGTGCAGGCAGCACTCTACCTCCATCTGAATTTCTGAGGATGGAACTTGGACATCAGTAAATTTTGAAGCATCTTAGGTTGAGCACCACTGATAAAATACATAAATACTTAGTAAAGCACTTACTTCTTGTACATATGTAGGTAATTACATAAAGGAGATGAAAGGAAATGTTCATTGTCCTAATACAGAGCAGAAGCTTTTCTGGAGAGTGGTGGCAGGATGATTATTGAAATATTAGGGGTGACCAGCTGGATCATAATACTAAATATAGTATAGGATAAAATAGAATTTTCTCTAATATTCTTTTATTTAGTGGTGATTAAGTGAAACACCTAGAGAAAGATATAAAACACCCACAATTCACCTGGCCATTTATGCAGTTTTTTCTTGACTAGCTGCTAGCCAGTTTATGACCTGAATCTTGATGATGAATAGCTCTTATAATATTTTCTTAGCTAGTGTAACTTCAATTGCAGTACTTTTTCTTCTAATGTCTTATTTTTATAAAATAGCACTAAACTATTTTTCTCAATAAATTCTGACACATGGTCCCACAGATTAATTATAAATTGCATAGAAGTACTGCCCTTTGTCAGTTTTAAATGTGTAGCTTTATCTTCTCTTTTTCCTTGTCTTTTCAAGCTAAATGGAATTAGAAACTTAAAGAAACCTGTTTAACATGGAATCTACTTTTATTCTCTTATTGTAAACAATGGTGCTATTAATTTAATTCTAGACTCATTGGTTCCTTTACTATTTTCATTGTTATTATAATTAAAAATGAATCATCTCTATTTTTACAAACCTATTTATTTCACAACATAGTATAACCATCTTTTTAGAGAGTAATTTTCTTCAAATGCTGTGTTGTTTTTACCTGGTGGGCTCTCTTCACAAATGTAATTGGGAATACCAAATAATTTTCTTTTCTTTATCTTCTTCTTCTTCTTCTTTTTTTCTAAGGAGAAGATGAGGGGGGAAAGGGTATCAGAAGGGACTTAGACACCATGGAAATAAATGTTGGACCACTTGCCACTGGTACTTTAAAACACCCCAAGGTAGATGGAAAGCATAACTTTAGGACTTAGACCATTTATCACTAAAATTATAAGGCTGACACAGCTCTGCAGATATTTCCTTACAGGGTTTCATAGACATTTCACAATAAATGTCTTTTGTTAAAATGGTTTTTGGTCCTATAAAGTAGAGTCTGTATTCCAGGAGGAATTCTTTTGCAGTTATTTAATAGTGTTCCTTTCACAGTGCCTTACTTCTGCATACTTTTTGCTCCCGTTGAAATATTGGTATCTTTGACCAGAGGGCAGAGACGGCTAACACTAAGTCTGAGCTGTTTCCTCTAAATGATTGAAGGGAAAGAAGATATGGTCTTAGAGGGTTATATTTAAGTATGGAAACTATCATTATTACTGAGATGCTGACCCAGTTACTGACCCTTTAAAAGAGGGTGAAGTAGGATAAGAAAATGTGGAAAAAGTTAATTGATTAGACATAATAAAGACCTTGACTATAATCGTGATGAAACACTATAATAATCAATAAAAGGCAGAGCCAATTGTATGTTTTTGTGGTTTAGGAAGCTCTTGGAGTGATATGATTTAAGAGGTAGTTGAGATGATACCAACTTTCTTTCCAACATCTCTCTACTACTACCTCAAGTTCTTCCACCAATTAGAGAAGCAGTTCTTGCTGGAATTCCTGTTTGGAGTTGGAGGTTGCTGAAATTGTATATAAATTTTATGGGAATGTGCACACATGTATTTTTTTGAGAAGATCTATAGCTTTCATGAGAGCTTTATATTCCATAAAGATTCTACTTAAAAGCAGATGTTCATAGTATAGTTTTTATTTATAATTTAGTGTGAATGTAGTCAAAGTGATTGTCTTCTTGGGACCTTATTGAGATGTGTTCATCTTTTCTTAAACAGGATGGAGTTAGAGATTTCCTAGCTAATCTTCCTTTTGTATACAGATGAGGAATTAACCCTGAGATTTGAAATTATAACTTAAATATTCCAACCCAAAAATCTTTGCTCTTTTTCAGAAACCCAGAGGATGGAGGAATTTTAGATGAGAAGTGATACAGATTTGGGGGCAGTTGGATTCGTGTGAGGCACCTCATGTGAGGCTTTAAGTACTTAACTGGAGAATAACATGATGGCACTAACTGTAGAAGACTCAGTGAGTGAGGTGTGCCAGAATATAGAAAAGATGACATGCAAAAGAAGGTGAAAAGGAACAAACTGAACAATTCTTTGGCTGTGTTTCACAGCTTTTGACCATCTGATACTAGAGGGAATTGCAATTTCATTCCCAACACATCTTCATTAAATACCACACGTCTCAGATTTTTTCTTTTGCATTCCTTAATAAAATATTTGGAGATTTATCATATGACTTTCCAGCACTTAGTTATCTGCTACCTAATATTTTCATGGCATATAGTAACAGTAACTTTGTTACTTTTTATTGGTATAGCATTTAAAACTATTTACTGCCTTTTCAATTTGTGAACTAATTTTATATTTTAAATAATACTTTGTAGTGTCTAGGAAAGGTATTAACTTTTTAAATATATGTGAGGAAACAGACATAAGGTGCTTATATTCTAGAAATTCAAGTTCAGTGGAAAGAGAAACAACAGAAGGAAGGAATTAACAGCAAGAACACTTGTTTACAGACTTTCCTTTTTCTATTGATGATTCTTTTGTTCTTTAAAACAGTGCTATGAAGCAGGTACTCGAATTATTTTATTTGACAGATAGGGTGAACAAAGTATAAAAGGCCTAGGTAACTTGTCACAGGCAGTCAGTATTGAGGGTGGACTCCAGCCCAGGCCCCAGGAGCTGAGAACGTTCATGTTTTACCACACTGCCGTGTAGCTTCCCTGGTCTTTATACCATGTAATGGCTCAGGCTGTGTCAGGTGCAATGGGAACCAGAGTTAGGGCAGGGATAGCAGAGAAGTAACCTTGAAGCTGTGTCTTGGAGGATGGGCCAGAAGGAGCCAAAGGGCATTTTCACCTGAGGGAAAGCTCTAAGCCGTGAGAGAACTTGCTCTTGTGCCTCACAGTTAGAACTTAGGATGCTATCATCTGGGGTTTAGAATGAAGCTGCACATGCTTTAGTGCCAAGTTAGAATCAAAACTCACATATTCTGAATTCCTTGCTGCCCTTTTAATACCCCTTCATCATAATTTTTGTCCAGTTCTATAAATAATGAACTTTGGTAATTAATTCTGCAAATGTCACTTCCTGAAGACATCGTTATTACTGTTTGTGCATTTATTTTGCCCAGACTTTACCTGCCCTATATTTGAATAGTCAGTTTCTCATCTAGTGCATAACTTCAAGAATTAATCTGTGAAACATTTATTTAGACCTACTATGTCCCCAGGTTCTGAGTAGGTTCTGGGCCATCCAAAATTGTTAAGTCCTTGGCTATCCAGAAGTTTTCCACATTTTTATGGCTAGTACAAATGCAACATCATACAGGATTATTTTGTTGAATTCAAAAAGTTGGTATTTGTATTTTTATGAATGTCTGTATGTGCCAGAATTGCTGTAAGACATATCCTGTGTTCTTAAAATATTTCCAGTTCTTTATCTTGGTAATAACCAGAGAGATATTTAGTCTTCTTGAAGATAGATAAATCTTTGCATTCAACAGTTTGTAATTGAATTGTAAAATGGAACTCATAAGAGAACTGATTGATATAGTGGTTGCTTACTGTAACAGTTTTCAGATGTCATGGCATTTTTGCAACATTCTACAGAGTTGAAGACAAATGGGAAAATAAAATAATAGTTGAAAACACTTGCAGCTGATATGAATGTTGAAGGACAGTAACACATTTCTAGTCATATAGTAGACCAGATTGTTAGGAGACAAATTTTAAACTATTAGTGAACTATAGGTCTTAGATCGATCCTGAGTACCTTAAAATATGTGTGCACTAGTATTTGATGTATATGTGTAGAAAATTGACATTTTGAAACTCAGAAAATACACCCTTATCAACTTGTCAAATAGAAACTAACCTCACACTGACCTATTTAAAAACCCAAGTCAGTTATTTATCATAACGGGAACAAGATACTAGCAAAAGAGAATTACAGTATTTATCACTAAAACATTAAGTTTTTTTATGCTCTCAAATAGTTAAATTAATTATTTCTTTAATATTTTTAGAAGTCTCATGTGCTTAAAAATAATGTTTTCCTATCATGTTAATTAATTTCAGAGACCGAAAGTTTTCATAATTCATAACTTTCTTTTCTAGATTAAGTACCTGGGCTGAATTATGGAAATTAAAAAATATGAAATGAAGGTGAAGTTGAGGAGAGATAGAATGGCTAGAGTTGAAAGACTCAGAAAGTGGAAAAAGGAAAAGAAAGATTGGTGCTTCTGTGAGGTTGAACTAGAAAAGATGGGAGGATATGAGCTGTACGGATTGGGGGCTGGCCGATTAAATGAGTGGAAAATGCTGTCTGCTGTCAGCGTGGAGACAGTGCAGATGGAGTGAAGTACCTTTCAGGATAGGTGGATTCTGCTGACTGAAGATGTAAAGGGAAGGAACTGGCCTCTGTTAATGAGTGTCAGGAGGTATGGGAGGTGCTTTTCAGTGTGAGAACTCATTTTCAGCAGAGAAGGCCAGTGTTCACCAGCCTTTGCTTTTTTCATATCCACTTACTGCTTCACAGGAGAGACTGAAAACTATTCTCGGGTATGCAAATAGTCCTTAGATTAACACACAAAAACCAGGACCCTCAAGAGCATAGGGCGTTTGAGAGCGGACTTTGAAAGCAGCACTGCATTTCATATAAGATCTGGGCTTTTGTTCTGACTCTGCTCTCACCTACAGGACCCTGGGCTTAATTTTCTTACTTGTAAAATGGAAACCACAATGTTTTCCATACTAGCCTCATGGGACTTTAATTTGTATGAAAGGACTTTATAAATCCTGAAGTGGTAATCAATGAAGAGTGGTATTATGATGATACAAAAAGAAAAGCAGAACCGGATTACCTGAGAGACTGTCTATATCTTTATATTTCCTTATCCTCCCCCCTTTTTTTAAGGGGTGTGTGGAACTGTAGAAATGGTTGAGTTTTAGCTCACTTGAACCCATTTCTTAGAGATAGGACATGAAAGTTTCCTGGTTCTTGAAAGCATTGTGTGTGGAACTTCTGTGTTTATAATCTGTTGCCCCATGTATGTGTCCCACATGTGTACATATCCACATACAAATGAAGAACTATATTTAGAAATAGATATGCACCAAAATGTTACCTGTGGTTATATATGAATGGTGAGACTAGGATGATTAAAACCTTTTCTTCCTGATTTGTTTGTTCATGTTTTCTAAATTGTCTCTAATTACACATATACATACTCCCACCCGCCCCCCTGCCCCCCGCCACCTGACAAATACACGCAGATGTAAAAGATTCAGATGGAATCTTTACTTCGGCAACTCTGCTTCACTTGCTAGGTTAAGATTGACTAATACATACATATGTAAAGACAGAATTTACTATTTTTAAAAACATTTACTGGAAGAAAAAAACACCTACCAGAAAATGCTGACATTGTGGAATGTTACAGTACGTACATCTATGTAAAGGTGAACTGTACTGGATATGTTTTTACTCATTCTACGTGCTGCTTGTACACCTTATTACATGCTATCATTGGGGGGTTTCTCCTGGGAGATTTCTGCTTTCCACCCTTCAGTGATAGCACCTATAAGGAACAGGTATGCAGGACATTACTACTTTATATTCCCCTGTCTGTGAGTTACTGCACTTCCTGATTTCTTTAGCCTTCCATGGAGTAGCTGGCCCTGCCATCTCCTGTGAATGGCCTCTGTGAATACCATTTGCTCGTATTCATTATTAAACTTTTGCTTAACTTTGACCATGCAGTCCAGCACCACACAAATTCCAGAAAAAGACATCATGATCTCTAAGTTATGACCTGTGTATGATGGAGAAGACAAAAAAGACATAAAAGTGCCACAGAAAGGAATGGCACAGGTGAGAAATCATTGGTGTTGTGTTGCTGTTGTCTTCATCATTTATTCCAGTGATATTGCCACTGGGCATTTTGGATGGAGTAGGCAAAAGAGTGGTAGGAAAAAGTAGAAGAGTAGGTGACCAGAATGTAGTTAAATCTGTGAAACTGCAGAGGGTGATGATCTGGTGTATCATTAACTCACTTCCAGTTGACACACTGACCCTTGCCTATATGTATTTAGTAAGAAGCATGAAAGACGGAGAAACAGAATGATGCTGGGGTTAACTTTTGAGGAAGTAACCCTAGGGGGAAAGAGGGATCCTGAATGGTTTTTTTAGGTAGTTGAACTTGGCCAGTTGCCCTATAAGTTTGTGTGCAACTTTAACTGCACAGAGCCTTGCTTAAAATTAGCCAAAGCGTTTTCAGTTTGAATCACGAAGAAGGAAGCAAGCATGATAAAATTTCGAGATTGTTAAAACTGCTCTGAGACCCAATGATTGATTCTGTCTTAACAACTGTCTGCATTATGTTCTGATGTATTTTAATTCAGAGACCTCAAGGATATGAACCCCACTTTATTTACCCATCACCTAATTGCTCAACTAAGCTTTGTTTTAGTAACAAGTTAGTTATATAATATCTCAGAAGGATATTTAAGCTGAAATTTAAGTGAAACCTGTTTTGTTTTGTTTTGTTTTTGTAGTGTTGGGCACTACTCATGTGCATACAACACATTCCCATAAAACTCACATTTTGTATTTACGGAGAAATTTCTCCTGAGAGTTAAGATCTTGTAAAACATTCTTTTTCTACAGCATGAACGAATTATTATACTCAAGGGCTTTGAAAGTGAAGTATACTGAAGAAAAGAATTTTTTCATTAAAATGCAGTTTATATTGATAAAACAGATTACTAACATTTGATGAAATGTGAAACTTGGAGCTCCTCATATCACTAAATCGCCAGTAGGTTTATTTTGGCAAGTGGAACCAGTATGTAACATATAGTGGGCCAGGCATTATACCCGTTAGCATTGTATTAGATTAAATTGTCTTTTGGTAAATACTTAAGAAAAAAAGTATGGTATCTGTGCCTTGACAAGCTGGCTGTGGTAACTAGGATTATTATAAAATAAAAGCTGTTGTGTTATCAGTTTTGGCATAGTCATTTATCAATCAGTATTTTAAACATTGACAAGTGGTAATTTAATAGGGAATGACCCAGTTGGCAGGAAGTTCTAATGACAGATGATGCAAACTCATTTATCACTATGGGGCTCTGCTGGGCTTCTTACCTTTCTCTGAATTGTGGCTCATATTTTCCAAGTCTGGGATGTGAGAATCCACAAAGGGCAAATCCTGTGGCACCAAGCCTGAAACCACTCCCAAGTAAAGAAGAGCATTAACACTTTAGGAGATCTCATCTTTGAAAATGCTTGATGATTCTCAATTTAAACATAGGTGAAATTGATGCATTGTTAGAAATGTATGGTATTTTTTCTGTTTAGATTTGTATACAGGAGAAAGTAGGTAGATGGAATTTTGAATCAAGTACAGGAAGAAGTGTTTGAAAAATTAAGATAATGAAAAAGCAAACAGATTTTGATGAGAAACCCCCTGTTATTACTATTGCTTTCCCCTCTATAGTTAATGCATCATTTCTCTCTGACCACTTACAAATTTATTTTCTTTGTCTTTAGTTTTCACAGAAATTTGCCTATGATGTGCCTTGGCATGGATCTGGGGGGATTTATCCTGTTTTGGATTTCCCCCGATTCTTGAATGTTAGTATATGTTTTTGTTTTGTTCTGTTTTTGTTATTGTTGTTTGTCGAATTTGGTAACTTTTTAGCCATTATTTCTTTAAATATTTTTTTCAACCTCACCTTCTTCTCTTTTGGGACTTGAATGACACAAATGTTAGAACTTCTCTTATAGTCCCACACATTCCTGAAGCTCTGTTCATTGTTTTCCCCCATTTTATTTTCCCTGTTGTTCAGATTAGCTAATTTTAATTGTTCTCTCTTTAAATTCATTGATTCTTGCCTTTGTCCCCTTCATTTTGCAGTTGAGCTCATTCAATGTGTGTATTCTAAATTTAGTTCTAAATTTTTATTTGTCTTCTTCTTTTTTTTCCTTTCTCTTTCTCTTTTTCTTTTTCTTTCTTTCTTCCTTCCTTCCTTCCTTTCTTTCTTTCTTTCTTTCTTTCTTTCTTTCTTTCTTTCTTTCTTTCTTTCTTTCTTTTCAGTGAAACTTTTTATTTCACTTATTTCAAATATATTTACAATTGTTGGTTGAATCTTTATGTTGGCTGCTTTAAATCTATCTCATCTCAGCTGACATCTATTGATTGTCTTTTCTCATTCTATTTGAGATATTCTGGTTCCTGGTGTGATGAGTGGTTTTCAGTTGAAACCTAGACATTTTTGGTCTTATGTTATTGAATTCTGGATCTTATTTAAGACTCGTGTTTTTGCAGGCTACTCTGATACTGCTTTGTTGGATGATGGGGGTTCCACCTCGTTACTATGGAGTGGGGGTGGAAGTCCAGGTTCTCCACTCAGCCTTTGTTGACCAGGGAGGTGGGCTCTTTAGGATCTTATTACCACTGAGCTATAGAATGAAGGTCTCAACTCTCCAAGAGGTCTCCTCTGACACACTCAGCAGGTGGGACAGGTGGGATTGAAGTCCTAGCTTTCAGTCTGTGCCTTCTCTGACATTGCTAGAGGTGGGATTGGGGGATGGGAGGACCTTGTTATAGCCCAGCTAAGGTGAAAATTTAGGTTCTTCACTATGTCTTTGCTGGCATAGTTAGAGTCACAGGTTTTACAGTGGCGTTTGGCTGCAGTAAAACAGTTATTGCCTAATAGTTTTCTGTCTCATTAGGCTGCTTCATTTCTGGTTCTTTGACTAGAGAGAATAGGTTTTTCATGGGGCTGTTGTTTGTCAATGCCCATTGATATTTCTGGGTTGCTGGCTTCTCCAGTATCCAGACTGGGATATATCATTTAAAAAGAAAACCCAGGGAACTTGCCACTGTGTCATTCTGTCATTCTCTAGGTCACATGTTCTCTAACCACCTCTCAGAGTGGCTTCTACTGTCCACCCTTCAGTCTTCTTGTTTGTTTTATATATAATGTTCATTGTTTTTAGTTGTTCATGGTACAACTAAATAGGAAAAAGCATGTCAGTATTATTTCCCCCAAATGGATTTTATAGTAGGAGATTTGGTGCTTGTGTTTCAAAATATACTAGAGGTTCTAGACATTGGCTTCATTTGTTGAATTACTTAATTATTCTGAATTGGAACACCTTGTGAAATAATCCTATTGGTTTCAATCTAGTACAAGACTATACCATTGTAATACTTTTTTGGAATAAAGAATTGATTGGGTCATTCCCTATTTAAACATAATTGACAAATAGTAAGCTTTTGATATATAGATCTGTTTAAATTAAAACTTTATTTACAGTTAGAGTAAAATATTTTTTTCTCCTTACTAATGAACATTTGGATAACTTAGAAAATATGGGTCATGACTGTTTTTTGCTTATTGATTCTTATTCTGAAAGGATTTCATTGTTTTTAACATTCTGACCATCTGAATTGTTTCTTTAGATTTTCAGTGAAGTTAATAGAAACTAAATAGGAGTAATCCCTCTGTCCAGAATTATAACAGTAAAGGTCCAGCTGAGTGACATGCCAAGAACTGTCAGTGGAGGGGAAGAGGAGGGAGGGAAGAGGAAATGAGAGAGAGAGAGAGAGAGAGAGAGAGAGAGAGAGAGAGAGAGAGACATATACCACTGAGAGCTGAGAGCTGAGAGCCAAGGACAGTCAGTGCTGGCCTGCCCAGATGATGTTTAGTAGCCTGAATCACGAAGTTCTGAGAACACAAGGAACTTAACTTACCTCTGGTTAGGGATTCTGTCTGAGACTGATCAGGTGCAGTTGTAAAGCTTTCAGGTGTCAGTGCTCAGAACAGGTGGGTCCAGCCATGTTCATGTAAAGCATGTCAGAAGCAAAGTCATTCCTGGGAAAGGGAGTTCAGAAGGACCAGATGTGGACATTAATGCTACCACCACTGGACCTATGTGTTAGGGACTGATTACTGCTACAGTCCTATCTAGATGTGAGTTGGAGCCTGAGATCCATGGAAAAGGCTTGCTGGATGGATTGGCCCCAGAAGTACAAGCCTGGTCAAAGAGGTGTGCAGGGGGAGGAGTGCAGGTGGTAGGATGCTGTAGCCACAGCTTCTCATTGGCATGCCCTAGATGTTGGGGTTGAAACTTCCTTCTAGACCCTTATTCACTCCCTAGATGCTACTTATCTGGGTTTTCTGTGGTTCTGGGTCTGACAGGCTCTTGGTACTATAATGCAAATAAGCCAGGCCAGATAACACTCAATTTTGTGCCCAGAGTCAGTTTGGCAGATCAGTAGAGTAGGATGGAGAATCTGCCCTTGGCTGATTTTGCTTTTTATACTTTTCTTATACTTATAGAGCCAAAAGACAAATGGAAATTTTAGGGAATTTTCTTAATGTAGGAAATAGTTCCCCTGGGAGTCCAGGCCCTGATGTGAGAATCGGAGACTTAAGGTACCAGAGGGAGCAGCAGACAAGTGTCACTACTTCATTTAAATAAGCTGGGAATGACAGTATCAGTCTTTCTGCCTTACAGGATAATTTTGAATGAAAATAAATTGAAAAAAATTTTAAAGTGCTACATGATCTTTCATAATATATTTAAAATATACTTGCACAAATATAAATGTTTCCTTTCATCTAATTTTTCTCTCTGTATGTGGAGAAAAATAACTGTTTCTTAGTAGGAAAATTAATGGAGGAGAACCAGTCCATGATATTGGCATAGTCCATTCTATAGTTTTAATAAAACTTAACTAAACATTAGTAGTATAATTTTTGTACAGTAACAAAAAGATATGTTTTTGTTGTTCTCTTTCAGATTATCCCTTTCTAAATTTTTTACAACTATTTAAGTATCAGGTTCTCCCTGCCCCTGCCTTTCCAGCTATAAATATCGTTTGCTGATAATTATGTCCTTACAACTATGAGGGAACTTAGAAAATTAACTTAGCCCTCACTAACTTGTTTTCACTGCAGCAATATGGCTAGAATTCTACAAATTGTTAAACAAGTAGAGTTAGTCTCCGATGTGCTTCAGTCTCCTTTTCCTATACCACACAAATATCCTCTTAGAATTTAAGCTCCATGTGGGGTGGTCCCCTAATACCTAGGTACTTAAAAGGCACTCAGGAATTATTTGTTGCATGAATGTGTGAATAGATGAATGGATGCTTGCTGCTTTTTGAGTCAAGCTCACATCGTAGTGCTCACTTTTAGGCTCCAGTGGCCCCTCTGATGCCAGTATTTATGTTGCATTGTATTCTCAGATTCTCCCATCTACTAACAGATTTTCAGCTTGTTAGTTGATGAACTAGATTGTGTTAACCCTTTATGGATGATGGTAGACCTATCAGAAATGTTTGTAAGGAGTTTTTACATTAGCCTCAAGGTAAGCCCTCAGTAAATATTACTACTGTCGTCAATAATTATGATCCTTATCTTCATCATCCATTATCATCATCGTTGTCCAGAATATTCCTCACATTTTGTTCCCAAGAACGATAAGGATGCTAAGAATTTCCCCAGGTGATAGTGAAGATTTGGTGGGCTGGGAGAATTGGTGGCGGAAAGGAATGTCTGTGAGGAGAGAGAACAGCGCTCTGCTCTCCTCCTGCTTCCCTCATGTCATTAGCCAAATAAGCTATGCTTTGGTCTGTTCTATCTGTTTGTATTCCAGTTGAATTTTATTTTCGAAAGGATTCTACTGCTTAATTTTCTTTTTTAAAAGAAATGCTGTGAGCAACGTGCTGGTTGCTGGAGAGGGCAAGATGAATATAGCTCTTTTCTTGTGAATATATGGATGACAATGACAAAGAAAAGAAGAAAAAATAACTGACCACATTTCAGAATGTATTCTTCAGTAAATAATTCAGGTACTCTTTAAATGAATGTGCTGGCGGCTGGAAGGCAGCATGTCAGACAGCGCACATGTCATGCTGTACCAACCTCCCTGCCCATTGTAATAGGACTCCTGGGTGAGCGGACGGGGTGGGGCTGTATCCTTTACCAGATGTTTGACCTTAGAGTAGTCACTGAGCTTTGTGAATCTCAATATAAAATATCGAAAATCACACCACCTCACAGAGTTATAAATAAGGATTACATGAAACTCGTTTTTTAATGTAAAATATCTAATATACCTATAGGCCTCAGTATATGCATATGCATATATATGCTCTGTACTTAACACATAGAAAGCATTAGATGATATCAGCAGGGCATTTCACACACCCTCTCATGATAACTTTACAATGAAGATGGTTAGGTCGATTAGTAATTAGCTAATCTTTCCTGAATGAATGAATTCCCGTTAACCTTAAAGAGAGACCTGGGTTGTTATGGAAAAAGCACAGGTCTGGATTCAGACGAACTTTACTTAAAATCCAAGCTTTGTCATTTACCAGATTCTTGAGCAAGTCACTTAAGCTGTTTAAGACTCTGTTTTCTCATCTCTAAACTAGGTAACCAACAAATATTTTGTGGTGATTAAATTCTAGGAAGCACAGAGACTAAATTAAATTCTGGTGCACACTGTGGTACTTCATATATAGTAAGTGCTCGAGAAACGGTCCTTCTTTTCCTTACTCTGATGGAATCCCAGAAACAAAAACCCAAAGCAATTATCCTACAATTTTGGATGACACTGAACAAGGAGTGATAGAATAATGGGTGATAAAGATGAAATTTCAAAATTATCTTGACAGACCAGACTAGTTCATTGAAATGTACAAAATGATATTTGAAAGAGTAAATGTTAACTCTTACATTCAAAAAAGGGCATGTATGTATAAGATAAAAACACTTGAGGAGTCTCACAATACTTAACCTAGAGAAGGAAAATTCTGTGGGGAGGCAAAATATCTGTATTCAGATTGTAGAATCATTGAACCTTGGAGTTTAAAGATTGTTACATGCAAATATGGTTACATTTTTTGTGTGTGTGTTATTCTTAGGCAGAGAATTATAACACGAGAAGCCTATGTCAAAGATATCAATTCTAGAGAGAGATCTTTTTAATAGTTAGATTTATTCAGTAATGAAGTAGAGTGCATGTATTTGTGTATGTGGTATGTTTTGAAAAACTATCGATCAAATTGTAGAGATTCCTGCATCAGATGTGGCTAAGGGATGAAGGGCCCATGGAATTTTAGAGGTGGGGGAGATGTAACATTTCATCCAACCTGACGACTCCTGTATGAAACTTTGGAAAATTGTTCTGAGCTCCCGTATGGCAAACATTCTTTGTACTCTTTCATAGAGAGGAATGCAAATGAAAAAGAATTCAATAATCAGTATTGGGAATATTGTCAGTTTCTAAGTTCATGTCTAATTAATTCTAGGTCTACAAACTTATATAATTAAGTGAACACAATATGCATACAGAAATCAGTAAGATTACTACTGGGCAATGGCTTTAAGTATAAGTTCTGGATGTACTTGATAGCATTGAATATTATCTCATCTCTAAAATGGGCATTTTAGAGGAGGAAGAATTTCATGAACATCCTGAATAAGAAAGAAAATGTGGGTCCCAATGGTTATTGTGGCCCCAATTCAATTTTAATTATTAATCTAATAAAAGATAAGTGATATTGTGATGCATGCAGCTACGAGAATCAAGAAGAAATCATTTTTTCTATGCTTGTCTAGTGTTACTAGAATCTTAACTGAACAGGGCTCTATTTAATCTTCCTCATTTGAGTGGCATGCACAAGCAGGAAAACTCGGTGAGTCATTTGAATAATCCGGCTAGTGTCACTATGAATATTCTTGAGAACAACGGAAAGGTTAAATGCTTTGAAACACTTGTATTCTGAGGGGAGCACTGAGCTGCTGCTCTCTGGTTTCACTGAGAACAGAACTTGGGCCAAAAGTACTAGCTGTGTTTTATAGGGCTTAATACACTTCCATTTCAAGGTGATTGCCTGTTATTATGTGATCATGAGAAGATAGACTTTAATTTCAGTGAGCATTAGCGTCATCAGCAACAAGCCTTTTTGCATGTGGTGTGCCAGGTGCTGCATAAAATATGTTAAACTAGCATACTGCTTGCTCTCTACATGCTTACGATATTAAGAGTGATGTAGGCTCTTTTAGATATAAGCAAATCTGAAAGGTAAGGTGATTAATGACAGCAGCTAGAGTCGTGCCTTACATTTATGTACCACGTTCTGGTTTACAAAGCTCTTAAGAGAGCAGAACATTCCTCCCAGGAAGGTGATGGATCCTGTGAGGCAGAAATATTTCTGGTACCAGTTTCCCTGAAGGGAATTGAGCCTGTGTTTTTATTGAAGAATCCTAAGATGCAGCTTAAAAGATGTGATCACAGCACAGTGCTCCAACCCGAGAGAAAATTCCAACTGGAAATAAGGAGCTAGATCATTTTGCTGAGTTTTGATGTGGAAAAGGGTTGAGGAAGATCAAGGTACAGGATATATGGGAGATTTAATGAAGCATGTAATGTGGAAAGAAGGAGAGACATATACTTAAGCTCTGAAATGGAGCCTGCCAAGTTTATTCAGGTGTCCAGTGCATTATCAGTAGTGAAAAGAAGTGAACCAACATTTCCTTGCTGAATACTTGCCTTTGCCTTGTACTTTAGCTCTTGTGTTGCTCTCAACAGAGAAAGTATATGACTCCTTCTGGATAGTAGGCCTTTGCATCTGTGATCGCTACCTATTCCTTTCCTGCTGCCTTCCTAGGTATGTCTAGAGTAATATTTTTTTCTTCTTACTGCCTATTTATTACCTTAGCTTCTCTAAAAAACACACTACTTGACAGTCTCCTACTTTAAAAGTCTTTTCTGAATAATGTCACTTGCATTAGACAACGAGGTCATTTATTTTACACAAAACATTGTGGTAAGATACTCCCTTTAATTTATTATATACCTCCACTGCTTACTTTAGTGCTGACCCAGACTGACTCATAGGGAAACTTTTAAATTAAGTATATAGAGCCATAATTTTATATGCATGTGTCATGTATAGGCATGTCTATTGTCAGTTGATTTATATACTTTCAATTATTTGATTATAAGGTTCTTAAACATGCAGACTGTATCTTTAATGCCAGTTAATCCCCTACAACACCGCCCATTTCTTTACTGTTGATTTCTAATAATGTTATTAGTGGGGAGACAATGCTTAAAGCTTTGGGAAGAGAAATCTTTGTGGCAGCTGCAGAACCACTTCCAAGCTTGGGTTAGCGCTCAGCTTGTGTCTTTTTTCCAAGAGAATGGGTTGTAATTTATACTCACCATTTAGCTGTCTTGTTTAGCTTAAATACTCTTTACTTATGTAATAAATTTATAAAGCAAGAAAGCCAGTGTTGCATTTTGACTCCTTAATTTTAAAGGAACTTTTTATAACAGTTGGCAAAAATATGGTTAGATTCAATTTGGAGAGACTCAGTATCCCTAGATGCGCTTTATTTGCATTGCTGAGCTGCATCAACACATCAACAAATGAGGTTTACCACTTTGAAAGGTGACATGAATATATCGGGTGTGGGTTAATGTGGGTTATATAACTACTATCTAACCTTTTGAAAAGCTAGCCTTTACCCTTCACTGAAAATCTTGACATTTTAGTTGTGAGGCTTGCTGATGGAACACCTCAGAATAAACTTGGAACTTGAAGGTCAGTGTAGAAACTCATTGTCAATTCAGCGTGGAGAAGCTTACATAACACCTCCGCAGCCAGGTCTGGCTTGCGTTAGTGCTACTAGAGCCTCACTCTCAAGAGTGCTGCAGCCTCTCAACAGAGGGGCAGAAGGAAACTGAGGTGCAGACAGACAGAGTATACAGATGACAAGGCAAACCTTCAAACTGCAAAGAGGACTTAGAGATGCTTGAGAGAAAACTAGATGAGTCTTGAAATACGAGCTTCAGTATAAACATCCCCAAAGACCAAGTGGATGAAATTGAAGGAAAAGAGGAGAAACTTGGAAGAGGCAGACAGACAAATTTGAAACAAGTGTTTCTGTGACCGGAGGGGCAATCATAAAGTGGTTTAAAGGCATTTCTGAGGAAGCCAGATATGTCAAAACCAAAGGTTCTTGACAGAGGACTTAAATGGGGGTGGGCATTTTTAACACCAGGCTTTGGAAAAAGAAGGAAGTTGCACTCATCACCATATTGAGAATATTCAGCACCCATATTATTGCAGGGATTGTTCATGGATATGACATCAGGATTGTGCCTTCCCCCACCAAAAATTTTTAAGAAGGACAGTATGAATTTTGAATAGATTTAAAAACAAATGTCTGGATTGGCACATCAAAATTAGGCAGACACAGGGGACAAGAAACCACAGAGACAGTTAAGCAGAAGCATGGTGATGAAGTGCAAAACTCCACCGACTGGGCAGGCAGCATAGCAGTTGAACCTGTCAACTGCGTAATGGAATGGGAGTCAAGTGTTTCTATGGTTAAAGGAGACCAGAGGTCAAGTGAAGCGAATCTGTAGAAGGACAAGGGCTGATAGGTGAGGATAAATATTTTTGAAATGTTTAAGTAGCAAGCAAATGGGTATTGAAATTCAAAGTCAGTGTCAGTGGGTAGAATAAAGCCATGTGAAAGAGAATGAAGGAAAAATGACTTGTCAGAGCATGGAATTAAGAATCATTGCATTTGAGATCTTTAGTTATATATGGATTTTACATGTATATAAGCCCTAAAATAAATATATGACATACTTTCTTATCAGTTCACATTTTAAAGCATACAAAAGTTAATGAATATTCTTAGGATAAAAATAATGCAACTTTAGATGTTGACTCTATTGGAAATTATATGGATGATTATTTGTATGAATCTGTATGAACAATTCAAATCTTGAAGTCATTTCTTTCTCTCTAAAAAACATTATTATTCTCTGCACACCACTTCATTTTGGCCAGCCTTAAGTCCAAGTCAGTCAGTGTGCTGCAGCGGAATGTTTTTAGCTGAATATGCGTTGGAATCTGTTTGTTTGCAGCAGATGATTTGACTAAGCTTTGATGCATAGTCACTTTCTGACATTTGTGTATTTCAGCAGTGAACAATGTAAACTCATTTTCTGAGCACTTTGATTACTTGAACATAGCAGTGCCCATGGCATGTGACAGAGAAGAGCACTCTATCCACTAATCAGATAGATATGCTTCAAGCGTATTTACACAAAATAATGAAAACAGCTGTTAGATACCTTTAAACTTGAGTGTGTTTTGTTATTAATCTACTAGCCTGTACACATGACACTATAATTCTTCGCTCACTCAAGTTGCCTTTAATGACACAGTAATAAAACTGAGAGGGATGAAAGTAATGGAATTGTAGAATGTAATGCCTCAATTGTTCTACAGTGTCTTCCTTTTTGCCAAAATAAACCACAATTAGGTCCATATGGTGTTTTGAAGTTTTCAAGCAATGACCCTAATAAAAAGTAATGAATTTCTGACAAAAGAAAGCATGGCTCTCTTTTAAGTGGATATCTTCACTATTGATCTAGATATGATTGCAGACCGATATGCTAATAGAAGAAGAAAGGTTCAGTGTGCTTGGGTACAAGTACTTTCATTTGTGGTTTATTTTACTCATAAGAAATTCAGATTTTAAAGATAGAAATATTATAATCCATTAGTTTTGACTCCCTTGTTATAAAGACCTGTTATTTAAAGGAAAGGGATAGCTCTTCGAGAATAGTAAATGTCATAGGCATCTATAATATTGGAGATCGTCACAGAAAGGGCTGCAAGAGTCTGTTTTGGAGGTTATCCTGTTCTTGTACATATTGGGCTTTTGAGGTTCTGGTTTGTTGTGTGTGAGATTTTTATGTATTTCAGACTGCTTCAAGAGATGATAACATTTTATTCCACATACACCTACCTTGTCGCTAACTATATATCTAAGAGTTCTGCAACACTGAAGTTTTTTACTTTGAAATTGACTTTTAAAAAATAATATCAGAGTAGGCAAAATCATTAGAATATCCTTAATAATAAAGCATTATAGGTAGTCCAGAATCTTAAAAAGAGTAAATTAGAAAAATATAAACTAAATAATAGAATATGAGTATAATAGTTATACCGGTAGGAGTGGGAGAGAAAGGAATCAAAGGGAAGATATGCAAGGAAGAGATTTAGGGTCACTTTAACTAGGAATACCTGTATCTGAATCTGTGCTCAGCAACATACTAGCATTTTCCCTCCATTTATTATAGTTAACTTTTCTGAAGCTTGGCAGAGATAGGAGTTATTGTAAGGATTAAGCTAATGTATGTGATACATCTCACAGATTGAATAGCAAACAATAGGTACTCAATACGTGTAGTTGTTTATTCTTATTATTATTTTGCTCAACCTCTTAAAGTAGCTCATTAGAATGACATATACTTACTGTGCTGTGTGTGTGAGTGTGTGTTGAATTTAATTATACAATTCAGTACATATTTTCTGAGTCCCTACTGTGTGCCAAGAATGTTCATAGTACTATGGAAAATGCAATACCAAATGAAATTCTTTTTAAGAGGTTCTAATCTAATAGATCTATAAAGAGTACAAATGCAGAAGTGTAAACCAGTTTCTTTGGAAATATAGGAGAACCTGACAATCTACCCTGAGTGGGCCATGAGACAGGAGAGAGGAGCATGTGAAGTGAAGACTGAGAGAGTTGAAAAGTAGAGAGTGACTTTGGAGAGTAATGATGGTAGTGGTGTGAGGAAGAGTGAGAGATGTTGCTGGAAAGCCAAATTCACAGTCACTGGATAACTATCGTGCCCAAATGGTATTGAGTACTAGATTTACAAAGTGAATAAGATGTGATTCTGCCTTTAAGGACCAAAAATTGTCCCCCAGATATTACGTGAATGAAGCTTACAGCCTCACTTTGTCAGGTGTACCCAGTTTACCTGGCCAAGGGCAACATTAATTTTTAAACTTGTGAAATTTTATTTTCTGTCCATTGTTTAGATTCAATACTTTTTGGATCAATATGGTGAAAGACTGAATGACAAATATGTTTGCATAGCCTTTCCTTTTTTAACATAGTGAAAAGATAAGTTTCAACCGACTATCAGGCTACATTATCCCAAATTCCAAATTAGTTAACTCTGAATTTGTAATGTTTGATCATTTGTTTGTCAAAAGACTCTCCTTTTTTGAAAAACTCTTATTTTATATGTTTATTAAAAAGCATAATCATATCTTAATATTTCATGGACAATTTATTATGTAATTGATCAAAAGTTATTATATAGTTACCATGTTATAATCTCATTGAGATACGAATCACAATCTAGATTACTGCCATTTCTTACAACATTTTAAGATATTTTGAGAGCTTATGGTTGTACACTTGAAACATACTTTAAACTGGGGAACATACTTTAAAATTGATTTTAATTGGTCATACCTTCTTAAATAAAATAACTACATTGCATTCCAAAGTAATAATCTTCATGTTAATGTGATTACAGACACCATTCTAAAGATGTTTGGAGTGTAGGTAAGTACCAAGCTGTGTGGGGTGCTGTATATAAAGTGATGATACTGGCATGACTGACAGTGGAATATACATACATAACACTTTTCTGCATAGATGTTGTTTCCTCTTTTAGCACTTCACTGACTTTCTCTGTCAGTAACAATAACTCTTTGAACCCTTTAGCAACTCTTCTTTACCAACTACTTTCCTAACCTTTGTTTTAATGGCGGTGTTATTGGCAGAGTTGTTCTTTAAGGAGTACATTTGATTTGGGAAATTAGTCAGATATTATTTGGAGTATGATTCATGGACAATTTGGAGCCCAATCTCATGTATCAAAGTTTTGAATCCTGAAGGACAGGAGACTAAATTTATAAGACAATTATTGGCTTGGCTTTGCTTTATTTATTTACATATTTAGTAGTGCTTAACTCGATCACGAAGCCCATTCCAGAAACAATAAGAGCACTATTTCCTAAGGTGATTGGTTTGCAGATGTCAAATCCTCATGGGACATATACTTTCAAGTTTGTTAATTTTTTTAAGGCAATTTCCTTTTTTGTCCCTGATCTTGCATTATTCTTTGATCTGTGCAGTGCATGAGAGTTCCAATTTCTCCACACCTTCACCAACACAGTCTTTTTTTATTTTTAGACAGATGCACAAAATATATTTCATTAGTTTTGTGTTTTGTCTTTAATATTGCCTTTTGAAGAGCAGAGGTTCTTAATTTTGATGAAGTCTAATTTATTGATTTTTTTTTAATAAATTATGTTTTTGGTATTGTATTTCAACAATATTTACCTAAACCAAGGGCATAAAAATTTTTTCCTAGGTCCTTCTTTAGATGTTTTATAATTTCAAGTTTTACGTTTAAGGTTATGATTCATTTTGAGTTAATCTTTGTATTTGTGCTGAAGTGAGGTTCCAATTCCTTCTTTTTTTTTTGCATTTGGAAATCTAATTGGACCAGTACCATTTGTTAATAAAATAAACAAACAAACAAATTCTGTTGAATTACTTTTAAAATTTTGTTGAAAAATAAATCTACCATATACACATGAGTCTATTTCTTGATTATTCTGTTCCATTAACCTGTCTTGATGCTATGATTATGACAAGCCATAATCATGACACTCATGATTATTCTATTTATAACACTAAGTCATAAAGTCAGTTAATGTAAATTTTCCAACCTTTTTCTTCCTTTTCAGTTTTTTTTTTCCCCTGGCTATTCTGAGCCCTTTGCATTCACATGTGAATTTTAGAATAAGGTTGTCAATTTCTTATCTTAATAAAAGAGAAAAAAGCCCACTGGAATTTTGAATGGGATTCCTCTGAATCTAGATCAATTTGAAGGAACAACACATTAACAATATTTAGTATTTCCTTTCATTTATTTAGATCTTCCTTGATTTCTCTCAGTTATGTTTCATAGTGTTTAAATATAGTTCTCATATATCTTCATCTGATGTATCCTTAAAATTTCATATTTTTATGCTACTAGGGATTTTTTTTGTATACTTTCTGTGTTTGATTGTTGCTTACTAGAAGAGAGAAATACAACTGAGTTTTTTATTTGGGTTTTATATCCTGCAGTTTTAAACTCAAATTTGTTAACTATTTTTTATTGATTTTATCAGATTTTTTTTTATGTAAATAGCCATGTCATCCATGAATAAAGATGGTTTTACTTCTCTCTTTCCAATCTCAGTGCCTTTTATTTATTTTTATTTTCTTACTTTGCGGAGGTAGATCTTTCAGTATAATGTCAAAAAGAAGTGATGAGAGTAGATATTTTTGCCTTTTCCTGATTCTAGAAGGAAAACATTTGGTCTCACCATTGAGCATGATGTTAGCCTTAGATTTTTCTTACATGCCCCTTATCAGATTGAAGAAACTCTCCTTTGTTCCTAGTATGTTAAGAGTGCATCAGTAGTAGAGACTGGATTCCATCAAATCTGTTTTTTCATATACTGAAATAATCTTACATTGTTTTTTGAGTCTGTTAATATGATGAATTAGATTGATTGCTTTGAGTATTAACCAACTGTTCATTCATGAGATAAATCGCACTTGGTCATACTGTATTATCCTTTTTACATATTGTTAGATTCGACTTGCTAAAATTTTAAGAAGTTTTATATCTACTAGTTTATAGGGTTTTTTGTTTGTTTGTTTGTTTCATTTTGTTTGTTTTTGTTACTGTCTTTGGTGTTGGTATCAGAGCATTGCAGGCTTCATAGAATGAGTTGGAAAGTAGTCTTTCCTCTTCAGTTTTCTAGAAGAATTTGTGTAGAATTGGTATCATTTCTTCTTTAAATGTTTGGTAGAATCACTGGTTAAGCCATCTAGGCTTATGGTTTTTTTGGGGGGGGAAGTTTTTAACTACAGACTTAATTTCTGTAATAATTATTAGGTTATTCAAGTAATCCAGTATTAAAATATACATTATTAAATATACAAGCATTGCTTGAATAACCTGTGGTAGAAATGGACATTCTTATCCGTTTTATTTATATTGATATAAGATTGTTCATGGTATTTCTTTATTGTTCTTTTACTTTGTGTAGAACCTGATATAGTACCACCTCTTTTTATTTCTTATATTGGTAATTTGGCATTTCTCTTTTTTTTTTCCTATTTAATCTGGCTAGAGTTTTATCAATTTTATTGATCTCATTGAAGAGCCTGCTTTTATGTTGTTAGGTTACTTTTGTCACTTAAAGACCTAAATGATAGGATCATGGAGTAGGTAGGTTTTAATAGAACAAATATACATGAAAATGGCCTGGTGCTCCGTGGAGAGCACAGACATGAGAAGTTCTGGGAGTCAGCCTGTGAACATAGAGTGTTTGGGTAGGCAAAAGTACTCTAGAAAAAAGTAAAGAAACAAACAGGAGGCACCAAAGAAGTATTCTTTCTACTTTGCCATTTGAATAACTATTCCTATAGTGTTTGAATCCAGCCTTTCTTGATAGGTTTGATAATTTGAATAGTAAATTATTTTAGTAAAGAAAATCTATGGATAAATTTCAAATCCTATTTTAACCAGTTGCCTCTTTTATTGGAGATAAGTATCATTGTAGTTTCACATATTTGAGAATTCACTGAAAGTTGATATAGAATGGTAGAACAGGGCCTTTGAAATCAGAGGATCCTTGATTTAAATACAACCTCCGAAACTTCCAGCCTCCGTAACCTGAGGCAACTTATTCAGAATTAGAATCCTTATCCATAAAATGGGAATAACAATACTTATTATACCATGTTGTGAGTTTAAATGAAATAACATATTAAATTATTGGCACATAGTAGACTCTCAACCAATTCTAGTGCCATGTCCATCCCCACTCACTCTGTCATTCCTATTCCTTGGCTATCTCTCTACTCAAAATGCTAACAGTGAAATGTTAACCAGGGGGTGGAGAAGCAAAGAGCAAGGAGCTCTTTAATCTCATCTCTGCTGTAGTTCTTAGCAACATGGAAACCAATAAATTACTGTCAAGGAAATTTTTAGGGAATATGTACAGAGATTTGGGGCATAACCCGCATAAATGTGTGTGATGCTCAGAGTCCATAAGTAATATACAGTGAAGCCACAAATTATATGAGGAATTAGATTTTCATGTGAATGACTTTGAGTTAGAAATCTCATGTTTTTTAAAGTACTTTGAAAAGTCCTGTGGAGAAACACCACCGTGGTAACTGCTTTAGGGCCTTGTATTCAGTAATTACACAAAGCTAGTTGTTTTATTTCAATGTCATAGTTTTTTGTTTGTTTGTTTGTTTTTGTTTTTACTTTCTTTGAGCGCCTGAAGATGTTGTAGCTGGCTTGAGTTTAAAATTGGTGTCGCATGAAATATACGAGTGTTTCTTTGCATGCGAGGCTTCTACTCACTGCATATAAGGCACATTAGAACTGAGGCCTTGTGGAACAATAGCAAATTCAAGTTCTCCACCTCTTGGTATAAGGGAATATTGAATGGAATGGCTGATGGAACTGTTCTTGCAGCCTAGATTCTTAATATTCCCTTTCGCAGTTCATGCGTAGTTGAATTCCACATCTAAATTAAGGGCGTAAGCTACTCCACTTTTAGATTATCTGCAGAAGAATGCTACTTCTTCATTTCTTACCCTCTAAGGTAAGCCCTGAAGACCAAAATGAAAGTTCATATCTTACCAGTGCCGTGTAGCACTCATGTTGATGTCACTAATTGACTAAAGCATAGGTTCTCAAAGAGCCTGGTTGTGATTTTATACTGTTTGTCAAACTGCTTGACAAGGCATCCAGGACCAATGGATCTGATTATTGTGTTTTATATAAAAATATCAATGTTTAGTGCATATCTTAGAGGTTTCGCAAACTTTGGCCAGAAGCTGGCCACTTGTTTTTTTGTTGTTGTTGTTTGTTTGTTTTTAAATGATATTTTATTGGAATGCAACCACACCTCTTTATTTACATATTGTCTGTGAATGATTTCACATGATAACAGCAATGTTGAGCAGTTACAATGGACATTCTGTGGACCACAAGCCTAAAATACTTCTAATCTGGTTCTTTACAAAAGTTTGCTGGTCCCTATTTTAGACCTTTATATGTTTAGAGCAGATGCTCCAAGTGTAGTATAAGGACCGCAGAGATCAAAATGACCAAGGGGGTGCTTAAAAATGTAGATTTTTTAGAGACTACCAGGGACTCAATTAGTCAAAATTTCTTGGGATGGAACCTGATAATCTGCATATTTAATAAATGTTTCAGGTGATTTTTAATGCTGCCATTGGTTTAGTAAATGGAGAAATTAACATGAAAGCAATGCTATTTATAAATGGCATGCCTACCACAAATAAACTAGTGCTACCTCTTGTCTAGAAAATATGATGCCAAGAGAAGAAACTGTACATCTGTGCTTCTCGTATTGTAGCTTAAAATTTTTGAAAGATATGCCATGAGAGAAGTTACCATTTAATTGGGGGAGACAGTAAATGTTTGAAGAACAATTTAAAAATTGAAATCCAGAGGACAGATCATAAATTCTAGGGAGGGGATGACCTTTGTAGATAAGCATGGTGGGTCCTGATTCATTACTGAGCCTTGAACTGCATTTGGTGAGTCACAACCAACATGTAGGGGGTGAAAAAGAAAGAAAATTGAAAATTACAGAACACTCCAGATGGTACGGGTAAATATTACTATGTAAAACTTTTGTTTCACTCATATACATATACATATATGCATACTGGTTGCAATATAGAGTGTATTTTGTACTGCGAGTTGCTGTCAAAAAATTTTTTTCAACTCCATTCTTAAAGAACATATTTAAGGCTCATTTAAGTTAGAGACAAAGTAGCTGTCCTCAGAGGTTAATATATATTTCTTTTTTACATGTAGTTAAAAAAATAAACTATTATTTCTCTCATGTAAAATAATGTATAAGTGCACAGATTTGGTATATGCTTATCTTCCAAACCCATCCCATCAGACCTGATGAATTAAAAGAATTTTAGAATTTTAGAGTTAGAATGACTTTGGAAACTGTTGCTTTATCCTTCCAATTTGACAGGAAAGGAAAATGAGACCAAAAAATATTTAATCAGTTTGCCTAAGATCATATGTAAAGCAATAGAAGGACCATCTAAGAGAGATTCTAGATGCTAAACTGGAGATGCCAGCTAGTTGCCTATGAGCTGAACCTTTCTAGATTCTCAGAAAAGTCAAAAGATCAAGGAACACTGGTCTTCATGGCTTATGGCACAAGTTGGCTAGAGATGGATGGCGTTTGCCCCCTTGGCTGGAAAAAGTTCTCCTTATCTACTTCACCCGAGTTCCCACCACTCTATTTTGGCCCTTGTACTGTTGTTTTACTTAAAATAGAGAAATTCTCTTATAGTAGAGAATATTTCTCTATTTACATGTATTATTATCAGAAGAAAAAAATAAATAAAAGGTACACCAAGAAGATGGTGTATTTAATTAAAGATGGAGATTACATTTCTATGTGGAATTTAAAAATATCCTTAGGAGTTTTGTTTTATGCTTTAAAAATGTTTGAAAGACCATATAAAACCTGTATCTTACACCAGTCTTTTCATTCATTTTGCCTTTCCTTCTCAACTTTTGTAAGAAACAAAACAAAACAAAACAAAAACCAAACCAAACCAAACCAAACAAAACAAAAAAAAACACCAAGCTAGATGAGATGAGGTTTTTTGACTTGTCAAAAATATGTAGTTCACCAGTGACAGGCCCAGAGTTGAAACTTCTGTCTCCTGATGACCATCTGGGATAGATGCAGTGTTTTCAATGTTGGAAAGAGCTTTCATGGTTGTTGTTGTTGTTGTTGTTGATTATTTTGGTAGCTAGCTTATGAATCAGTTATGGATGCTGTATATATTCTCATTTAATCCTTGCAACAATCCTCTAGTAATATTTCCCTAATTTTACCGTTGATAGAATGAAAGGCCTTGTTCTGGTCATTTATTGCTCTATAAGAAATTACCCCCAAACTCAATGTCTGTGAACAACTCTTTTATTACACCTCAGGGATTGTGTGAATCAAGAATTTGAACAGGACTTGTCTGGATGTCTCTTTCACTCCCTGTGGTATTGTCTGTGGTGACTCGGTGGTCCTCAGCTGGTGGATGAAAGGTTCAAGAGGTGTCCCTAACATGGCCATTCCCTCATCAGGAATGGTGCAAGTCTGGACTCGGGTGGGACCTCTGTCGTATGATTTTCTTAAGAAAGTCAAACTTCTTACGTGGTAGCTCAAGCCACCAGAAAAGGTATTCCAAGAGAAGCAGGTGGGAGCTGTGTGGATTTTCTGACCATGCCAACAGGCAACTGGGCTTCAGGTCTGTGTTTCTAAACTGCGTTCTCATTTGGGCCAATGGGGATAGGTTTTGCCATTCTTGCCACTTAGTCAGTTTGTAAATCCAAGCTTTAGGCAATATTCTCAACTTCTTTCTACTTAGTACTTGCTTTGTAAGGTCACCAGAGGCCTCTTTAGACAGGGGAATTAAGGAGTCCTACCTTCCTTGAAAATCCATAGTTAGAAACTCTGTAAAAACCAAAGGCACACTTAGCTCTCTCCACTCTAAGGAGTGGTGTGTGTGTGTGTGTGTGTGTGTGTGTGTGTGTGTGTGTGAGAGAGAGAGAGAGAGAGAGAGAGAGAGAGAGAGAGAGAGAGAGAGAATTCCTTTTAAATAATAACTCCTCAGGGATGATGAACAGATAAGATTCAGATGAAAATATTGTGCAGCTAAAGGCGTGTTGGTAAAGTATACAGAGCCCATGACTGGGAGCCAGAAAACCTGGGCTCGATTCCCAACTCTGCCACTACTTGCCGTGTGGTATCTTGAGCAAGTCAGTTTTTCTGAGCCTTAATTTATTCATCTGTAGTATGAGATGGTTATTTAAAACCACTTCTAAGGGCTATGGTATATACCTACAACCATCACACTTTTTAACTGTTTGGGTATGTACAATCTTTGTCATACTTCTGTTTTACTTTCTGCCACCTTGTCACCAAGAATATTGTAAAGGCAGAGGAAGGATACAGCAAGATTAGAAATCTGCCCATCCATGCTTGTCAAACAAGCATACCCCACCCAAGTACTCTATTTTTTAATAAAATTCTTTAGGAAAAAGATTTATTGATTAATCCAGTGACATAGTGAGTAGTGCTTTTTTCTTTTAAATGATATCAGGCTTTTGGGTCAGATTACATAGATATGTGTGTTTATGTATCATTCTGAAATTACATTTACATCAACACTGAGCTCTCTTACATGTTTGGTCTTTTCTTTTCTTTTTGGTAGTTGTTCTTTCATACAGAAATATGATAGCAAAAGAGACTTTTTGTCGTGATTTGGAAATCTGTCTTCAAGTAACCCTTAAAATACATTGACCATATGTCCATAAATGATGGTGACAGGCTTTCTCCATACCCCAGAGTCCCCAGGCAGGGATAATGTGGCCACAGTGGCCCAGGCTTCATTCTAATAGATTGTTTTGTAAGGGCATGGAGATGTGTGACAGACACAAGTCCCCATAGGTAGCTTTCTCTACTCTCTGCTGTGCTCTCTCCTGCTCTCCCCAGCTTGCGTCTCTCCTCCCTTCCCCATCACTCCTGTCCCACCCTCCCTTTCCTTAACGCTTTATTGGGGTGGAATGGAGTGGGGAGGTCGAGCCCGAGTGCTTCCTTACTGTGAGAGCCCTCTGAACTGTTCCGTATTTCCCCCCTGAAAGTTTTCTCTAGTACTGCTACCTGTTTTTCTTGATATTATAGTACCCCAAGCCTTGTCACTGTAGTGAGGTGGGCCACTGCCTTTTTCAGAATTTCTTTGGACTTTTTTGATGCCTTGCCTAATCAAATAACTTTTCCTCTTCTACAAAAATTCAAAGTAGGCAATTGCTGGGAAAACTTTTGTTTTCTCACTTATATTTCTGATTTTTTTTTTCTTTGATAGTAAAATATTAATGGTAAAGAAATAAAGGGAAAGCCTAGTACAGTCATTTATTCACCTCTATTTTGTCTTTCTTACCTTACCTTCAGCCTTAAAACACCCTCTCTAGAAAACTCAACAACTTTTCCTCCAACAGCCTTTGGAGAGAGGGATGAAATGGGAAGAAATGAAACACACAAATACTTACCCCTGCAGATTTTAGAAACTCTGACTTAGACCAGAGAGAGAGCCTAACCAAGTGTGCCACATAAATGACAATAGTAATCAGTTAAAGATTTTGTAATAAAGGTATTTTTCTTTTTAAAGCAAAACATTTTGTAACTTCAGTAACTTGAGTGCAAAATTTACTAATGACAGGCAATCCCCTGATAAATATGAGGTTGTAAAATTAGAAGAAATTTGTTTATATGTGGGACAAAAATATTTTTCAGTTGTAACAGAAAATTATTTTTGAAAAAGAGGTGATACTGCTTAGTGTTTTATCCAACATGACAATTTTCCTTCAAGAGCCTTATGAAAGTTTCAGTGCCAGAATTTCACACATATGTATTCAGAGATAAATGTTTTTAAAATGAAGAGCTTCCTTTAACAGAATCACAGCATCACTTAACTCAAATTAAGTGCTGATGATATGCAAAAAGTAGTTTTTCAGTCTGTGTTCACCCACAAATCTGAAATCAATGTGTGTATATATATATGTGTGTATATATATATATATATATATATATATATTTTCCAAATGGGTAGATTTTGTAAGTTCAGTTAGCTAAATTTTAATCTATAGGAGGCTTTAATGATTCTCTTATGAAACATTGCAGAATTATAATAATTATGTTGATAGATTATACATATGGCTTGATTAACAGTGTTATAGGATGGCTTTGGAAATGGGTATAACATTAAATATTTCTAAGGCCCCAGTTAATAAGCAGATAAGGTTATATAGCTAGTCTGAGAGATTTCTTGCTAGTTTCTCATAAGGCAGAATTAATGATCTGATGTTGAAATTTTACCTTCTAAAATACATTTTAAAATTGTGTTTGAACTCATTCATCAAAACATCCCTTTCTTAAATTTGTAAGAATGTCATTCTTTTCAGAAATATGTATTTAATTATCCACTCTAAAAATATAGAGACATTTTGTTTTTGTTGTTTTCAATAGAGAGGATTGTTTGGTAATTAGAGATTATTGTTAAAGAGGCAAATTATTTTGAAAATACACATTTATTGAGAGGAGAGTTGGGAGTGTAAACTAGACAGAGAGGTTACATCCACAATAGTGTAATACCAGTACAGCAGCAGTTTAGTAAATTGGTATATAAACAAGCATCTGTTGCAGGAATGTAAGAATGACATCATAAAGGATGTATGGAAAATTTTAATTGAAAAAGAATGATGCACTATTGCAGCATGACTTTAAGTCTAAATTGATTTTGCCAACAGAGTAAAAGTGGGATTCTTTTAAAACATTTCAGTAATGTAAAGTATTTAAAATGTAATGTCCTGTTAATGTACCTAAAAATTAGAGTCTAGGTCATCCAATGAGAATACTGCTTACAGTAATGCAGCCTATGTAATATGCAATTATCTTGACAATAGTTTTATTTTTCAACAATTTTGTCATAAAACAGCAGTAAGATACAATGAATTTGATTCATTTTTTGTGTGTGAATCATTTAATAGGCCATTACATCTACTATATTAGACTCCATTCTCCTTACAGAGCTTTTCATTATAAGGCTGTCTTTAATGGAAAGAAGTTTAACCTTCCCTCCCAGATAGATTGAACCCCATAACAGTGTAAACATTCTCATTATAAAATAAAATCCCCTTCCCCAAGGGCAGGACTATAATTATGTTGCAGAGCATCGTATGAATGTTTCTCTTCAGAAGTGCTGTCTCATTCTTGCTCTCAAGTTTTTAACATTTTCAAACAATCAATAATATTCTAAATTATAGTTTAATAAAATGCATATGATCTAGTTTAAAATTTTTTGACATTATTTTAATCAACTTTGAGAAGAAATCATCAGTAAAATTGCTGTTGATTTATAAATAGGATAATTAGAGGCTTTCCTCCTAAGTACTGTTCACTGGCATTGTGGCTGTTTTTATTGCCTAGTCAAACCTCTTCATTCAATTTTAAAATTGCCTTTTGAATGAACTGCACTATAAGCTTGCCAAATAGTGTCACCGTTAATACTTTACCTCCTCTATTTCATTGTCCAGCCTGCAAATGCACAATAAATTGTTTGATAAGGGGGTCAATGGGATTGTACTAGTTTTTAAGTGAATTATAACCAAACAGTTCAGATTATGTCACATACTTACTGTTATTGTAGAGCTTGTTTAAAAGATAACAGTACAGTATGTTGGTTCAGTTTGCACCATTGCATCAAGAATGTGTGCTGTACAAATCAGGGTACCGTGGCTCTTCAACAAATTGTCAATCTTTATATCAAGAGAAAAGAAAAATGCTGCTTTTGGATTTGTAGACTTTCTGCTTGTGAAGGGTTTACTGAAAGTGACAAACCTACCATGTTCCTAGTTTAGAGACAGCCTGGTTTCTATGTGAATGTGTTAGAACAAAGATTTCAGACAATTATTTCAAGATAATCATTTTAAGAAGATGCCAAAAAACGTAGTCGTTGGGAGGCCTGAGGACCATATGTTGTTGGTGTGAAAGTGCACAACCAGTCGATATTATCTGGTGCGTAGGCAGCAATTATATTTCCATAGGTGGGTGAACGCATTGGATTATATAGTGCATATTGTAAGAGGCAGTTTTTTCCACACTTTGACTTGTAGATGGATAATTATAACCTCTTCTTAGGGTTACTTTTGTGAGAAGGAAGTCAGAATTTCCTTAAATGCATATCTTTCTGCTTATGCAGAATTGGTAAGCGTTCCTGAGAAATGTAAAAGGCAAAAGTAAGAAACTTTGTGCTTGTTGGGTCTAAAAGCAAGTCTGTTTGTGTGTGTCTCTCCCTTTGTAACAGAAGGAATGTTTCTTATGTTTCTGTCTTCAGACAGTTGGCACACATTTCATCTCAGCAGCTGCTTTCTCTTAAAGTGCAGTAGAGTGTAGGACTGTAGTGACACCAGCATTAATACTTCACATTCTGCTATCATATGCTGTCACTGGGAAATATGGATCTAGGTTACATGTGTTTGCAGACTTTGTACTGCTGAATTATGAAAGCTGACTCTGTTGGAGGATTGTGTTGTATTCAGGGACTGTGAACTGAACAATAAATGAATGCAGTAGGCTGTTTAGAGTGTCATACCATGCTCTCCTTTTGGGGCCTAATTGAGCCTGAGCTTTAAAATTTAAAAGTGCCACAATGCACTGGAAAATACCTTAAAATAAACATGTGAATAATTTTGTTAAAAGCATTTTTATGCATTATCTTCCACAGTAAAATTTTAGATTTCATTTTTTCTACAGTTACATAAATCTTTGCACCTCAGATACATAAAACAATAAAACTTATTACAAATGATCAAAGAAAAATGTTTTCTTATTCAGATAAAAATTTGCAAAGGAAATTATTGTCAAAATTGCTTTTCTATGGTTGTAAAACTTAAAATAATATCCGATTTTATTTATTTTATAGATAGTTTAAAATACAACAGTCATGACAAAAGATAAGAATAGTAAGATAAGAATTGTCCTTTTTGCCTTTATATCTGAGCTATGTCTGTACACACACATGCACATACACATGTGTGTATAGATATACACATACATATATTAATTTTTTAGGTTATTAATAAAATTTCTGAAAAAGTAATTGCTATTGATTTATAAACAGAAAGAGGATACTAAATAACATAATATAATATGTAAATATCATAATAGAATATGAATGAGCATATGCAAATAATGTTAAGTATCTGGAGACATAGACGAAAAGAGTTGTTATTGAGAGGCAGCATTTTGGACTGTTACGAGTAAGGGATAAATTGGGAGTATTTATTGGCCCTTAGTACTTAGATGTCCTTTTAAATTTCACCAGAGGTTAAATTCGTTGGGTTTATTTGTAAATTTAATTTGGGGCTAACTTGTGGAGTTGAATTGAAATTTTAGGTACTTGGACAGAGACTTTTGATCTGTATTATTTCCATGGAAAACTGCGTTGAGAACCATCTTGTGTCACTTATTTCCATCTTGTATTACAAAGCACTGTCTTTAAGTAGCTTGAAGTACTTTTATTTAGATAACAAAATTCTCGAGTTGTGAAAAGGAAATTTTGTAAAAATTTAGGATTCTTAATCTTTGAATCAGTTATTTATATCACCTGGTTTCACTGTTTGAGAGAAAACAAGCTTCCTATCTTTATACACGCTATTAAACAGGGTTATGACAGTGCTGTTCACTCATATAAAGTCAAGGAAGAATTAAAACTTGTGTTTGAGTTTATAAATCCTGTTTTCTCTTACTTTTTCTTGGAATCAGTGTCAAAAAATATATACCCTTTCCCCCAAAATCATATGAAAAAGTAGCATTCTTTCTTATTGTTTCACCTAGCAAGTGAGAGCACACCAGCTGCCGTTACACAGAGAGGTACTTAACACTCTGGACACAGTGCAAAAAAGCACATCAGTAGCCTGGAATGATCATTTTCTAACTGTCCCATGGCCTTCATGATTCTGGATGTCCTGAGTGTGTGTGTGACCAGATATTGCAGCGTTGCTTGCCCCTTTTCCTAATAGAAGTTGACTTCTAAGTGGCCCATTTAAAAATGTCTTTAGTGTGAGACTGTGTTCCTTGAGCGAGCCCACTTCCCCAGCTCGAGAAGGCAAAGCCCAGGGACTCATCTTCCTATGCAGCCATTAGTGTAGTGCCCGAAATGGGGCACACAGGATATTCCTTTGAACAAAGCAGCCATGTGACCAACAGTTTTCCCTCATTTCTACACAAGAAGTACTGTGTAGTGCATTCAAGGCCATCATTACTGTCCACTGGAGCTTCATTTCATATCTGCCTTGAATTGGTGCTACATTTGAAAACTTTAACTGTGTTTGTCAAAAAAGACGCTTCCTGAAAACTACTGTCTGGAAGTTGGGATGGAAAATGCCACTGTTAGCTGATTGCAAAAACATAAAACACATCAACAGTTTTGGCAGTAGAATTAAACATGTGAATGAACCGAATGAAAAGGTGAAAGCAGCACTTTTCTTTCTTAGTCACGGTTCTATGCAATTGGGGGCCATTAAATACAGTTTATATGGTCTCCCTACTACTTTTTTGCGAGGACTCTAGTGACCTCGGGTTTCTTTTGTGTTTTTCTCTCTTCCCTACAGCCATTCTTCTTGAAAAAGGAATCATTAAGTCAAACTTCCGGAAGTGCTTTTTAAAATCAAAACACATGCAAGGAGCCAGTATTTGAGTCCTTCACAAAAAATACTAAATTTTGGTCATGCCCATTCTTGATTAAGGTAGAATTGGTTGGATGTAGAGGAATATCTTTTAACATAATCAGATAGAGCCATGTTTTTAATGGTGAATGCATGTTATTACTTTTAGATTAGCTGAGTAACATTCTTTTTAAAATTCCCTTTTCCTGTTTCTTCTATATTTCCCCCAATATGTACATATGTTCAGACTTCCAGTATATCCAACATCTTTGGCTGGTGACTTAGCTTCATGTAAATTTTATCATTTTTTAAAAGTTTTGTGGAAGGTTCTTTCTGCTTAGAAGAGTAAGGTAGAATCAGTAAGAAAGCTCTAAATTATAATTATTAATTATAATCAATATGGCAAATTTGGTGTTTTTTTCCATATTGCTTATCTCCTCAAAAGTTAATTGCACTTTTCAACTTCAAATGTTGGCAAAACTTGTGCTTTTTACTCTTTGCAACATAGCATATGTCAAAAATATCTATGCTTCAAGGAGGAAACTAAGGCAGAAGTGATTGGACAATTTGGTTGTGTCAGAGAGAGTTAAACTTCCCTTTTATTGAGGTAATGATCATGGTTTATGATGGCTGGTTCTGTGCCCATCTATAGCCTCTGACACATTTTTGGAGAGCATTACTTATACTCTCTGGATATAATTTAAAGTGCTTGCTATAGTGAAAAGAACTCCAGGCTAGTGGTTGGAGTTGCAGCACTGTTACTAACTAGCCCTGTGTGTGGTCAGCCTGCCATTTAACCTTTCACAACCTCAGTGTCTGCATCTATAAAATGAAATTGTTGAGCTGGATTATATCTCAAGTCCTTCTAAGTTTTAAAATGCTATCATTTTATATTTCTAATTAGAAGTTTGTTTGATTCTTTCACTATTATATAAGATTTAAAAATACATGAATTGTAAAAGGTATTGTTTATCTTTAATCATCATCATCTTAAGCAGTAAAGCTAAAATATTTTTCGGTTTTGGAAAGATAGTTTTTAAAATGAGATCGAAAGTGCTCTTTGTTTTTCAGTTTGCATAGCTAGTACAAATAGAAGCTGAAATATAGAGTTAATAAAATTAGTTGTAGGCTAGTATGATTTTTAGCTTGCTTTTCCCTTCATCCTCAAGTAAATTACATATTTCAGTATATTATTATGTAACATTAATTTTATAATTAGTTATTTACATTATCTCTAGATAATATTAAAGGTAGAGGGTCTCTCCTTCCCACCTCTGCTCCTAAATTCTTACAAACAATTATCTCAGTATTTAAACATCTTTTTTTTTTTATTGCTTATATTTACATTTAAAGAAGAGGCTCTTATATTTCCTCTTGGCTCATAGTTATTTCATGCCAATGCAGTTTTCCAACAAATCAAAGAGGAGTAGGTTCTCTTTATCTCCATTTGGTATAGTCAAAAAGGAGTCTTGAATTATGTGGCTAAGGCCCGGCTACTATTCCCAGCTCTGCCATTAACTACCCATGTAAACGGACAAAGTACTCAACCTGCATAGAGCTTTAGTCTCCTCATTTGTGGAATGGGGATGTTATGCCCTCTCTTCACATAGGGCATAGTGCCTTGTACATTTCAAGTACTTAATAAATATATGCTTAACTCAATCAAACTGAAATATGGAATTTTTGTCCTAAGTTCTGTCCATTTCTATTCATTTCTGTGGGACTGAATCATCAAGGTTGGAGATTAGGGGATGGATATTATTTAAGGTAAAATAATTGGTTAGCAGTCCTCTCTAGCTGTTAACTCTAATTTCTCCATTCAGCTGAGGTAGTAACTTTTAAATCTTTATTTAGCCAAGCAAACATTTGTTCAAACATAATGGTATCAGAATTTTTGCTGATTTTATAGGAGTAGGAATGGGAGGCTTCCCCAATTAACTCTCCTCAGCACTCCTACCCTCATGCCTTTCTATAAACCCAGAAGTTCTTGGGCTCTTGTAAACCGAGTTTAAAAACTGTTGTCCATTTATAGTTGAGCCCTAAAACCATTTATTCAAAAGGGCATACTGTTTAAAGTGGCTCCCTTGAAATTCGCTGGGATGTGCTTCCAGGTCATTACCTTTCTATCACAGGAAAGTGATACAGATTACTTGCCAAGTCTACGTAAATCAGCATTTTAGTTATAATTGCCAGGGAATTCTGTTTGCAGAAATAACACTTTTCTTCAGTCTTAAGGGTCGTAGTCCACAACTGTACTTTTTTATAGTGTGTTTGTAGTACTTTAGGTCATAATATATAGCTGTCCCTTTTGATTGGCTATGTTGTTATTAAGTTGCGATTCCAATTAGCATAAAGAGATAAGATAATTTATGCACAAAGTGTTGTTTGACGTTAATAAAGGTTATCTCTCTTGGAGGATCTCACCAAGGGAAATCAGTTTTAATGGCTAGTCATTTGAGTCTAGGCAAAGATGGAGAAATATGACCACAGAGCAAAACTTGTAATGATGTAAAATCCTTTGGGTCTGCCTCAGGGTGTCCCACTAATTTTTAAGCTCCTTAGATGTCAAGATCTTCTCTTCCTTCTCCACTCCACCTTCCAAAAGGTGAGAGGACTCGATGCAAAATTTTGGGTGCTTGACCAATAGTTGTTTTTATTAACTACTGAAGGTATTATTTGTAGGGCTAATAGAAGTGAAGCCTATGCTCACTAAATTTAAGGGTCTTGTCTTTGAGTCTTTTAAACTCTATTTTTCTTTTTCTGGGCTGAAACATTTTAGGTGAAGCAGATAAAAGCCCTAAACCTGTCATGTGCATGCTGATGACCGTCTAAGACCTTATTTGAACTTTAGGCCATGTCTCTTTGATGTCTAATCCCATGTCCTGGCTTACTGACAGGTTCCGAGGACAGGCCACCTTCCTGGGGAATGCTACAAGTTCGTCTTAGCTTCTGAATAGCTTTGCTTGTTACTGCCCCTGCCTGACCACTGTTATCAACTCAACTAGTTAAGTGACCTTGGGCAAGTCAAGTCACTTAAACTCTCTGAGTCTCTGTAATGAAAATATGAATTAAGTAATCACATCCATTTTTAAAGTTCTGTGAATCTTTAAGGTGGTCTGAATAACTGAAAATATACATATTCTCTTTTGAATTATGCTGTTGAGAAAGTGAGATTGTTTTTACATAGACACACACATACTCATGCACAATTATGCCCCTTTATATGGGAATGTGCAACAGTGAGACCAAAGGATTAGAGCAGCAGGTTTTAGGGAAAATGTGAAATATGCCTCTTTTTCTTCTTTTTCCTGGCCATCAGAGTCTTATTTTCTTCCACATAAAACTGACCAAGCATAAGGCAAAGTAAATACTAAGTCTCATTCTTGATCATCCACAGCTTGAACTTGGATTGAAGTCATTTGCTCTCCGATCCAGGGTTTTTGGATGCGTGGCATTTCGTGTGAGCAAAGAAATAAACAGACTAAAAAGGTTGTAGAAAATTATAGATTTAGTGGAATCCCTGAGATGATTTACTTTAGGGGTGGGTTTAGAATGGCAAACAGATGCAAAGGTTTTTTCTAGTCTTTGTTTTCTTCATTGGCTGTATCCTTGCCTACAAGAGGCCTAGATTCCTGCTATTTGCACCACCCTCTCCCCCTTTTTGTGAACTTCTAGGATTCACTTTCAGAGTGTGGTATATGTCTGAAAAGATTTGTTCGATTAGGAGAAAGTGTACCCAGAGAATGATGCCATATTATCATATATTATTTATTTTATTAACTTTCCATCGTCTGAGGCAGGAGGACAGAGAACTGAATCTGTCATAGCCAACATTCAACATCCCAGAAATTTGGAGAAAATGTTGGGACTTTCATTCCCCCTAGATGGCCATTAGGATGAAGGCTTTTTCTGGGAGGAGGTCCAAAATCATCTCCAATGTGTAGATTTTGGAGATTATTCAAAAGGGCTGCTCTGTGGAATGTGAGACATTCCCAAGGTCAAATCAGTTTATTTAGGCAGGATTATCAGTAAACTCCATGAAAAGGAAAGCGAAAATCCATTTCTGTAAACTTTAGCCTTTCCTGAAAACATCTAAAAAAGAAAAAGAGTAGTGCTTATGAGATATAAAATTCTATAAATGTTAGCATAATGTAGATTAATTTTAAATAATTATATAGTATACAATAAACAGTTTTTTTAAATTAGCATTTTATTGGGATAATCGTAAAAAATATATATAGCTCAGTTTTGTCCCCAAGATTGATGTTCCTTCAAATAGCAAAATGTTCCCAAGTTTATAATTCCAAAAGAGTTTAAAATTTTTTTAACTATAAGTGTATTTATTTTAATAATTCTTTTAATGCAGCAAATTTTATGTCCTTTTTTTAAATTTTCTTTTTGCTTGTTTTATTGTAAATTTTTAATCTGCTCTCCTATATACCTGCTGTTGGATCAAACTATAGAGCTTTAAGCTAAGGACTTTCACAAAGTCTTGTCTGTAAATAAAAGCCCTCTCTTCTCATTTAAGCCAGCAGGACATCCCGTCATGACCACCTCTTAATTAGATGATATTTTGATCTGTGTTCCTATTCATTAACGCTTTGTTTTCTAGTGTCATGTCAGGGTACTATTTAGGCACTAATGCAGTTTTGTGACATATTGCTGGGAGAGCTGGACCAGAGGAGATTCTGTTTGGCTCAGGCTTTCTACTGTATGGGTCGACATAATTTCCAGGTTACTATATGAGTGAAATTTTAAAATATGGGAAATTCCTTAATTTTAGGAAATAGAGCCTTTTAAGAAAAGCCTGTCAAACATTTAGTAGGAAAAGACTGACTTTAATACATTGTTTACCTAACTTCCAAACCATTTTTACTGCATTTGCTTTCACTGAGATGGTCCATTGTCTTAACACAGCTCTCTCTGCTGCCGCTCCTGCAGTTTTGTGCTTGCTATTTTTTTCTAATATTTAATGCAGTGCATTTTATGTTCTTCCTTTTATTTCATTTTATGTTGTATTGCGTTATGTATTTCACTGTTGGATCTAAATTGGGGAAGGGAATCCTGCTTTGTCCTTGCACTATAATGAAGATAGAGTTTGTTAATATAAATGTAAACTGCTGTCTTAGGTGCATCATCACATGAAGACTGTTTCATAATTGAATATGTTGGTACTAGATACATTTAGAAAATTACAGTCCCTAAACACCTACTCAGAGAGAGAGATGAACTTAATGGTTTGTTGTATACAGTTTCATTTTAAAATATTTTAGAAGAATGATTTGTAAGAATATGTACAATGCAAAGTAATGATGGTAACAGTGGAACAGTTAAAGGAAAAATATATGCAGCAATTACATTCAACATTTATTAGGATCTTTGTTCTTGGAAAGTTAGGTATTTTTTGAGGAATTCAAAATATGGGTGGTAAAATTAGATTAGATTGAGAGGGAGAAATAAGTTTCCAGAAGCACGTTAAGGACACATTACCTACTTTAGTAAACATAACTATAAAGCGTATTGCTTTTTATTAAATTATCTGTCTTGACAGAGCAATAATATTTTTAAATGTATATAGAATATTAAAAATGATGGGATAACTACAATATGCAATTCACTTTCCTCATTTTTCTAAGTGATATGGGTATGTATACAAGAATACATCTTCAATTAAGAATGGAAAAGATTATTTTAACGCAGATGTGAAAAATAGGTGTCCAGTAAGAAATGCATGCAAAGTACTGATGATTACTCTTGGATTGTCAAATTTCTTACTTGTCAGGATCTAAATATTTAATGTTGAAAGAAATATTTATGCATCAAAATATTTGGAACAAAACAGTACTCTGCTCAATGATCTTCTTATAATCACTTCAAAATTTATATCAGCAACTCTGGCTTCTTCAGGCTTAGAAAAAGGAGATAATTCATATTTGCACAAAAATACTATGTCAAACCTGTTATTCTTAATGTTTTTCTAACATAAATGTGTTGTGTGATGATTCATAGATATTTCATTAAGAGCAGAGCTTTGAGGTTATTTTTGTTTTACAAGATCTGACATAATGTGACTGTGATGGTTAGATCACACAACTTCTTTTTCAAAAAATGACTTTTTGTTCTTCATCTTTGCAAGATACACATTTCAGAAAATAGAGCTATTTTGAGAATGGACAAGATATTGTTTAGAAAGAAGTTGTGGGATATATCTTAAAAGTAAAATATCCCCATTAGGTCAACAATGAATTTAAGAAACTAAATCCCAAAGAAGTTAAGCATTTGCCCTTTTTTAAAACAGTGCTCCTGAAGCCAGTTCTTCAGTAAAATTAAGTGTCATCAGTACTATTTAGACAATAGCACAGGAAGAGAAAGAGGGAAGAATTGGACATAGGATGTGCTGCGGAACTCTGGTCATTTGGATTTTAGTTGTACTTTCCATATTTAAACCTTGTGAAAAAGAGGGGTTAAAAAGGCTGAATATCTTTGTACCTTAATGAGAGAACGATTGCTGTAATAGTATCAAAGATAAACCAGTATATTAGGAACACTAAATGATAAAGGGCGATAATATGCCATTCTTGAGACTTCTTGGCTCTTACCTAACACATCAGAAAGTGATTGTTGAATTTTAAATAGCCATACAAATGGATGACATAGAAATTTAACTTTGCTTTGACCTTATTCTAATTCACAAGATGACTGCAAAATGACTTTGTTGCATCTGAATGTATGCTGGATGCTAAATCACTCCAGAGTATAAAATCTTTGTTTTGGCATAATGTTGATGCATAAACATTTGTACCCCATACTAACCCTATAAACATCACAATCCATCAGTACAATTACAAAAAAGATTGTTTGTTTTCACACTTAAAGCAGACATGAAATAGAGTGTCCTTAACTTAATCACCACCTTGATTTACCACATTTGCATATATTTGCATATTAATTGGACTACAGATTAAAATTGGTTTTGTAATTTTAATTAAGTGTCCACAAAGGTAAATGATTAGAACTGTTTAAAATACATTCTGACATAAATAGCAGTAAAAGCTTTTGTGATGATGTTTTTGTGGAATTACATTCAGAAAGTGGCCTTTTTATGATAGTAATTTTAATCTTAAATAGAATTATACAGTCAAACAGAACTGTGGATTCATAATCATTTTTTTCAAGATTCATTTAATATTTTGCTGATTTGCAGCACTTGATGAAAATGCACTATAGGTTTAGCTGATTGCAAAATTAGGCCTCTAGAGCAGATAAACTGAAGGTTTAAACCTGCAGTCTTTAGATGCTTGTCATATGTGCTTGAAATGTATATCTCATTCTGTGTGTGTGTGTGTGTATGTGTGTTTTAATGGAATCAACTCATATAACCCTTTTAATGATACACCCTTTAAAAAGAGAACCACCTTAAGGGACAATCGTATTCCCAGTTTAAATTAGGGAGCATATAAAATGTTTAAAGGTCTCTCTGGCATATTATTTTGGTACCCATAAGAACTGTCCTAGTGTTCACACAGGCCAAAATGTGCCCCCTTAATAACAGGTCATCTTCACTGGTGCATTCCCTGTGGGGATGGCACTCACAGCATGAGCAAGATAATTGTTGGGAAAATGCACTATTTTTCCTTCAAATCCTGGGATACTTAATGTGTGGCATGTGCTTTCTCTTATATCAGACAGAAAATTGGTTTTACCAGAAGGTTACTGGATGCCTAGCACCCCCTTCTTCCAGCTGGCATTTTCCTGTTTGGATCATTTTAAATGTTGGATTCTGAAACCCTCCCCACTCCCAGCTGCCACCTTCTTCCCTGGCGGTACCCGAGACTCAGCTCCCTAATGCTTCCTTGCACCCAGCTGCTTCTCTGCCTGGCTCCTGGCTATTTAGAATGTGATGGGATAAATAAGCCTTTCCCTACTAGTCACCTCTGAATAACTCTTAATTGGATTTCTTTTATAAGCTATGATGTCCCTAAGTTTGTGACAAATCCATCAAATTTGTTTTCTAAAGTGCATGTGTGTGTGTGTGTGTGTGTGTGTGCACATGCGCGTGCGCATGTGCACACACACATATATACAACTCTTTGGAAATCTATGAAGAACAAACCAGTTAGACTTTTGACTCTGATAAATCATACGAGAGGAGATAATTTCTTAGAAATGAATTATTGCATATAATTTTTAAGAGTCAATTTTAAAAACCTTTTATCCTGATATATTAGAAAGAGCAAAAGCTTGGAAATTTGTCAGGTATAGTTTCAAATCCCTGGTCTTCCATTTCCCGAGTGTGCCATTTTGGCAAGTTATTTTATCTCTCTGAAATCTCAGTTTCCTCATATGGTAAAAGGAGATTTAAAAGACCTTCTTTATGAAGTTATTTTGAGATTTAAATAAAATGATGAATGCAAAAGCATCTAGCCAATGTGGTGGCATTGAAGTTGGTGAAAATGGCCAAATTCAGGATATATTTCAAAGATAGAACAGACCAAATTTCATGATAAATTAGTCGTTGCATGTGAGAAAAAGATTGGATGACACCAAAATTTTTAGCCTGAGAAAATTAGGTTTCTCCTAACTTGAAGGATAGGAAAGACTATAATGGAAACAGATTTGAAGGGAAAGATCAAGAGTTGGATTCAGACATGTTAAATTTGAGATGCCTTTTTAGACATAAGAGAAGTCAGCTTACTTTGATCAGAAATTATTTTGTATAATAAAACCCTAACAAGTTTTTTGTATGTGTGTGTACATGTTCAATCACATCTTTTGCAAACAAACAAACAAAAAAAGGATAGATGAACATAGAATTCCCAAATTGCATTTGAAGAATAGGAGATACCATTTTGAAGTGCTGGAAATTTGTCTAAATTTAATGTTTTATTATTGACATAGCTTTAAAGGTTCGTAGAAGAGAGATTTTGATATTTTTTTTTTCTCTCTCTTTCTAGTTCTGTTTTCAGGTTTATTTCACTAGTTGAAGCAAAGTTTTTATTTGAACATTTTATTGGGCAATATGATATCCTAATATGTGATCCAGAAAGTACAGTAAAAAGCAGAGAGGAAGTACCAAACACTTCCCATAGTTTTATTGCTTCAAGGATCCTGAATGAAATGCTCACAAGAAAGAAAAAAGAGAGAGAAAGAAAGAGAATATAAGGAAAAAGAAGAAAGAGTGAGTGAAAGGAAAATAATAGGTAAACCTTGAAAAGAGTTTACGAGAATTCACAGCATATAGAAAATAGTTTTCAACTTCAAGATTAGCATTGGGTAAAATGCCCATCCCAGAACTTGACCTCCCCTAACTTTAAATTTGTGAAATTATGCATTAAGAGGAGTTTGTCTTCTCTGCTCCACATTCTCATTGCCATCATCTTTTAAGCTTTGTTTACCTCTGCTTCCTGAGACCTCTAATCCCTACCCATTTCATCATGTGTCTACTCTCTGGACCATTCTTGAATATTCGCAGTGCACATTATCATTTTAAAGACTCTGCAAAGTCTTACCAAAGAAACAAGTTTTATTTTCTCTTACCAGTGTATCAGTTAGATTCCTGGCAAGAAACATGTGGCATAAACTCGTAACTTGAGAAAACTTTTTTACAAACATATGGGTAAGGTTTAAGGAAGACATCAATGGGTGGTGCAATACTCAGGATCCAATAACAGTGTTACCATCCCTGGGCCTGAAAGGGCAAGTTGAAGGACTAACTGCTAGAACCTGAAGAGTCCACTATGCCCTTGATTAGAAATCCATAGCCAACATATTGCAACCTGTCAGGGAAGGAGCAGCAGAATAAATAAAATACCTGGATATCTCCTGCCTGTGTCTCCAATTGGCTTAAACCAATCAGAACCAGAAGGCAATGAAGCCTTTAATGAAATCCATTTGGTTCAACACACTGGGTAAAGAGCAGGGCCAAGAAAGGTAGAGAGTGAATCTAGAGCGCCACACAGAAGATAATCCAGTACACCTCAAGTTTCCCAAATGTCTTCTCAATTAGGCTCACTTTTGGTTTGGTTTGTTTGTTTGTTTGTTTGATTTTATTTGCCACCTAAGAACTCTCTCCAGGGATATTAGTTATTCTGTGCAGCACAAGTTGATCTAAGCATTGGTCATAAAATGGGGCCCATATTGATCTAAGCATTGGTCATAAAATGGGGCCCTGGTGCCAGTTCTGCATTTTAAAAATTAAGCCTGAATATCTTTGGGTGGGACATCAGTTTCCTAATTTTGGCATCAACCCACCACTTTTTCATATGTTCAGGGATTATGTCAGCACATCTACATTATTTCCTGGCTGGAAAAGCCTGAATTGTCCTTGGCTTGGGGTTCTGACCCGCTCTGTCTTTCTCAATCCTTTATCAAAATTTATCTATTCTGGGCTCCATATTCATTGGACTCAGTTTTTCTCTAGAGAATCTAGTAAATCCGTGTTGCCATGAAAATGATTATTGAAGGTTTACTGGGTGGGTCATTTTCCTAGGGTAACATATTTGATTTTTAAAAGGGACTATGGAGATCATACCACAATCCCCTCCCCCAAAATTTCAAATAATGTGCCTTTTTTTCTTGTCCCTTGAAATGCACAAAATACACAGTGTTCGACTTGTAAAACTTGCCCAAATCACTTTTATTTGGCCATTACTGTGAGTGTCTCTGACTTCTGTGTTGCTAAATCAAGAGAATATGTGTATCTTCCCAAAGCACAACACACTTGGAATTTTCCTCAAATGCAGGTTCCCGTGGAGAACTAGCCAGAGGAGAAGAGAAATGGTAGGCCCAGCTCACAGGTGAAATCCCATTACAGGGACCTCCTGGGAGACAGTGTATTACATATATACTCAAATGTTATTCTAGAGAGTAATTTTTCTAACTAAGTTAGAAACACCATAATAATTTGAAAGAAATGTTCCTTCTCTCCAGATTGAATATAATCAATCTGTCTTTTAATGTACAGACCGCAACCTTTGTACTATTCAGTATGTGGATAACAGAGAATGAATGAAATCCAGTGCTTTTGCCATATCTCCTTTATCTTTTGCCAGAATCAGCTATGTCTACTGCTTTTATTCTTTCTTCTATAAAATATTTCTTTTTAAATTTTCTTTCTTTCTTTGTTCACTCTGGCTTTGGAATTAGGTTTCCTCCTTGACTAATCAGTGTTTTTGTATTACTTCTTAGGCTTTAAGGAAGAATCAGGTGCCGAGTTTTCCTTTTTTATTTATGCTTGAAGACTGAAAAAGGGACTCTTTTGATGAATTAGTAATGAAAATTTATTTTTATAATAAGGTCAACAAAGCATTATTACAGTAGGTCGTTGGCCAGGACTCAGAAACGTTTTAATTATAGTATATTTCTTACAACAATAATGACATTTGGCCTGTGTTAAATTTCCTATTAGCTTCTCTGCTCGATTTTCATTAGGCACACCCTGAATTCTGGGCTTCGATGTTAATTTTAATGGGACTTGGATGTTTTATTCAGATCACTGTGACACATTTATTCCCTTTCTTGAAGAAGTTTTGTTAGGGAATGGTGAGTTCAAGGAAGTTTTCAGTACTATACAAATAGTATCAGGTATTTTTCTTTATGTTTTATTTTGTTGCTTAGCCTCTAGAACGTCAGTTACTAATCAAGTTTCCTTAGATTTTGAGGGGTCTTTAATATAAAAATAAACCGCTCTGAGATATTTTTATTATTCAAAAACAGCATTTTGAGTAACATGGATTATACACTTACTCATCTTACACATCAGAAAACTACTGATGAAATTCCAGAAAACTTTATCAATCCATGTTTCCTTCTGATAAATCAAGTTAATGTTTAAGTAATAAAGGCATTTGATATTTAATGTTTTTAAAAACACAGTGACCATGAAGAAAAATAAAAAGGATCTTTGGTAGTGGCAAGTGACAGAAACCCAATTTCAGCTAATTCAATCATGTTTTTAAAAGGGAGGTGGTAATTTATTTGACCAGATAGCAGAGTTATCTAGGCTTATCCTGGGGTCACGTGTAGAAAGTAAAGAAGCTTAAGCAATGTGATCAGAATTGTCTTTCTCCTTGTCCTTTAGAATGGTGTGGTGTGCAAGATGGCCTCCAGTTGTTCCAGTCTTACATCCTAATAGCAAATTATCCTAGTGAAAAGAGACATCTCATTTAATAGCCCTGCCTAGCAAAAATGTTCTCTAAAGATTCTAATGGGCTAAAACAACATCCCTGAAACAATTACTATGGGCCACGGCTGCATGGCTGCTTGTTTGGCCTCACAGGACCTTTCTGAGTGCTCCACCCTCTCCATCTTGTGAGGGAAAGTTGTAAGAACTGGTGCTGGTCAAGGAGTTGGCTGTTCCTGAATCACATGGTGTGAATTTCTCATAGGAAGTGTTACCTATTATTACATTGAAGTATTGTAAATTTTAGACTGTTGCTGCTGTTAGAGACAAATTAGAGGGCCCTTTATAAAGTACAATTATTTCGCAATATTTATGAATAGGAAGGATACTTTCAACAGGATATATCTTTGAGGGTGAAATGGATGATTAAACATAGAAACAATGTAAAAACTAATATTAAGAGCTTACCCTATGCAGGCTCTTTTTAAAAAGTTTCTCATGCATTAAAGAAAAAAATTTTTTTTCCCATGTATTAACTTTTATAAATGTAGTGCTTACTAGCATGGGTTTGCACTCTGTGACATTCAAGTCATGTGACATAGGGCAGCTGCTTAACCTTTTATGCATCAGTTTTCTCATCTGCCCAAAGGTAGTATTAATAGTAGCTACTTCCTACAGTTTCCACTAAAGTAAAGCATCAGCACCTGGGACATAATAAATGCTCAATAAATTTTAAAGGAGGAGGAAATTTTGTTATTTCTTATTATCTTCATCATCATACATTATTACCTGTTAATAGAGTCGACCAAATGATACCATGATGATTTATATTAACGTTTTAATTATATCGCTTTACAAATTGGGGATTTTATATATATTTCAAGCCATCTAATTAGCAGGGAAATTCAAAAAAAATTCTGAAATGGAAGGAATTAGTAGATTCCAAAAGTAGCTTTGTTCGAAAGGGAACCATAGTGGATGTGAGTTGCTCAAATTCCGATACATTGCTAAAAATCTTATCACCTAAAATATGAATTATAAAAGAAGAGTAGAGTTTCTGGCACAAAATAAATACTTTGTTTCCTTGGATTTCCCAGGTATAAAAATAAAATGATGTGATTTCCAAATATTTTGACCATATTTTTCCAGATACACACACTTAAATTTTAAATATTCATACTTAATAAGGACACTATTTTGGGAACTACAACTTTAAGGTTACCAAACAAAACGGTTCATTAAAATTATATTACTTTCTTATATGATGATGTGATTTTCTAAAATTATTTTTCAGTAGTGATTTACCTAAAGGTGTCTCTAACCATTGTCAAAATGAGAAAGCCTTGGTACTTATATATTTTAGAAAGAAACAGGCTTTATGTTTATAAACATTTGGAGAACAATGAAATGGTAATTGTTAATTTGTTTCTGTTCACGTGCTTGGACATTAACAGTTATTTTGTAGTCAAACCCACAGTATTTTTGAAAACTTAATTTTCAATAATTTTCTTAAGACCAGTCATACAATTTTTCTATGTGGAGATATTTGGATGAGAATGATGTAAAAATCAAAGCCTAGTAAAATAGCTCCTGCTTTCAAGAGGAGATTACAAATTTTAATTGTGGGGAAATCCATGATTATGAGAATAACTGGATCTGATAGCAATTTCATCTTTTGATTTGATTAAGATGCTTGAATTAGATTATTCTTATACCTACCTAGTTTGTATTTGCATGTTACATATATTCATTATATTCAAACTTTTTTTAATGGAGCCAAATTCTATAGATATATAAGTTAGATGGCATTCTTTTTTTAGTACTTTTTTGGCAGCTGATGAGATAAGACTTTAAAAAATGTAGCTATTTCTCCAGAAAATAAAAATAAAAAATGAAAGATGTTGTACACAGAATGGTCAATAAAAATTACATTCTAGTGATGGAAACTGGAAATAAGTTCAGATGATTTCAAATACTGTTAAGGACTATGAAGAAAAGAAAATAGGGAAAACATAACAGGTGGGAGTAGTGGTAGTGGGGGCGGGGGTAGTAGCAAGATTAGATGACCTAGATAGACCTTTTTGAGAAGATGACATTTCACCCAATGCCTGAATGACAAGAATACAATAAAGGGAAGAGCATTCCCAGCAAAAAAATAAAAATAAAAAGTGACACATTCTAAGGATGAAAAAAGGCCAAGATAAGAAGGGGAGAGGTATAGGAAATGACGCTGGTGAGGTAGGCATGGCCTTGTGATAGTAATGAGTTTCAATTCATTCTAAGTTTACAGTAAGCCACTTGAAAAGTTGAATAGGGGTGAAACATGATTTGATTAATTGGTAGTCTAGATAGAAGACTCTGGCAGTAGTCCAGGCCAGAAAATATCCAAAGGTGAAATCTTTCATTCCTTTCTTTCGTTTCCCTAACTATGCAATCTTTCTTCTGAAAAACCATAGCTCACTCTTCCTTTATTGAACAAATATTTATGAAGCGCCACACTGTGCCAGATGTTGTACTAGATGCTCTGATAGGATATGATGATATGATATGATATGAATGGTATGATCCTTTTCCTATCTTTAATGGATAGTCTTTGTTTGCTTCAGTATAGTTGGAATCAAAGGAGTACCTAAAGCTTTCTGGGGAAGACAGAGATGGCTTGAGCTGAGGCTTAAAGGATGAATAAAAGTTGACTATGTAGACAAGAGGTCTAGTGATAAGGATATTTCAGGCAAAGGAGAAAGTGTAAAAAAATAGAGGTACAAGAAACGATGGCATGTTCAGTGATAGACAAATCATTCTGCAAGGTTATAATATGTGGTTGGAATGAGTGGAGATGAAGTAGTCAGAGGCCATACCTGAGAGCTCTGTTTGCTGTGCTAAGGAGTTAGGTTTTATCCTGTAGGATATTGAGAGCCAACAAGATATTTGAGCAGGGTAGAAACAATATCAACTTTCCTTGTTATATACTGTATTCCTTGTTATATACTGTACTAAGTGCAGTTGTTTGATGAAGTTGAGTTGGGGAAAACTATTAGAAGGTTATTGTATACTTGAAGTGAGATGCTAATTGTCTAGACTGTAAGAGATGACGGGACCAGGACAAGGAATTGAGGAGATTCTATGAGGCTTGTTGGTTGACTGAATGGGGATGGCTAAGAAAGAAAAGGAGGGAAGGTGGAATTGTAAGGTGACAGATTGTGTCATTCAACAGGACAAAAATGTCAGGAGAAATGAGCAGGATTATTAGAACCAATTTTGAGCTTATGATTTTGGGGTCAGAGGCAAGAGCACCTGTTGGGTATACCCAGTTGGAAGTCAAGTGCATGTGTTAGAACTCTGGAAAGTGTTAGAGCTAAGGATAAAGATTTTTTAAACATGTCACAATATAAATTAGAAGCTAGAAATTGGTGTTCTTTAGATTACAAAGATCTTTAAATTATGTTTTGTTTAATTTTCACTTTTTAAAAAATTTGAGCCGACATGTAAAACTCTATGAATTTCACCAGCAATCCCTCTCCTGGGTATTTACCCCAAAGACTTGAAAACTCATATCCATAAAGATATTTGCATGCCTATGTTCATAACAGCATTATTCATAGTAGCCAGGACATGAAAACAACTGAAGTGTCCTACAGTAGATGATTGGCTAAAGAAGCTGTGGTACGTATATACAATGGAACATTACTCAGCCATAAGAAAAGATGAAATACTGCCATTTGTGACAATATGGATGGACCTCAAGATAATCATGCTAAGCAAAATAAGTCAGAAAAAGTTGAAAATCACATGATATTACTTACATGTAGGATATAAACCTAAAAGCAACAAATGAGCAGGGCAAACAGAGACTCATGGACATGGATAATGAACAAGTGGTTACCAGAGGGTAGGGGGTGGGGGGGAGGAGAGGTAGACAGAGTAAAGAGGGTCTAATATAAGGGGGTTGGGGGAGGGTGAAGTGGGTAAAGGGGATCAAATATATGGTAGCTGAAGGAAATTGTGGACTTTGAGTGGTAAACACAGTAGAATATACAAACATCAAATTATAATAAACACCTGAAAATTATATAATTGTATTAACCAGTTACCCTCAATAAACTAACTAACTAACTAACTAACTAACTAAATAAATAAATAAATATAAAACTCTGTGAATTTCACATAGCAATATAGACCTGGTGCTACTGGGCCTGCATTTTAAAATAGCAGCAATGTGCTGGAGTGAGAAAGGACTGTACCAATAGGTTTTAGGGCACTCTTTTTTTCCCACAAAGTACCCATTCAACTTACTTCAGCTAGTTATGTTACCTGCTTAGTCACTTATTCACATTTGAGTTTGAAATTCTAGGCAGAATCCATAGAATGAAAGGGGAACAGAATCAAAGATCCAAGTCCAAGGGGAGTTTGGATACTGGAAGAGGAAAATTCCAGGAAAGAGAATAAGAGGAAGCCTATTTTCCTAAAGTTAAAATTTTTTTTTTTTTTTTACTTTGCAATTTTTTACTCTAGGCTTCTTTTTGTAGCTTCTCGTTTACCTTTAGTAGCCTGCTCTGTCTGGATTAAGTAATCAGTCTATTTTGTTTATATTGGAAAAACTCTTCCTAAACACTAGAACCTTGCTATTCACACCATTGTCCATGGATAGTGTTTTCATGTGGGAATTTTTTTCCCAGCACATCTTGGGAAATTTATGTTTTTCAAAATACTGAATCCTGAAAAAAATACTTATTTGAAAAAGTTTTGTAATTCTCCTGAAATTATTAAAGCTTTAAAAATCAACATACAGATGTTACTGGTTAGAAGAAATACACTATGGTCAAATTGAAAGTAAGAACAGGAAACACTGACACACAATGTTGCAGGTCAGATTGCCATTTCTGAGACCTGTGACTAGAGCAGGTGCAAGATAAGCAGTCGAGATAATCATGATCTTTTGAGTATTTTTTAAATGTTTGGTCGTCACAGGAGACTAGAAGCTCCATGAAGGCAAAAACTGTATGTTTGATGTCTTGTTCTCCTACAACTCCTTGCCTCTTGCATATTTTGATGTCTCAATTACTTGATAAATAACAGGTAGTGTTAGTTTAAAATAGGAAGGACAGCAGTTTTTTAGAGATATGGATGGATAGATGGATGGATAGACAGACCAAGTTGTCCAATAAATGTTTTCATTATTTTGTGTGTTTTACAAATATATTGTTTCTGTCAATATAGTTACCATGTAGCCAATTAATTTGCCTTAAGTGGCAACACACACAAACATTTTATGTTTTTTCTGATCACAAAGGAAAATTCAATGTCCCACTCACTTTGTTATTTAAAAATAATTTCTAAATAGTATGGATGCTTTAGGGCCATTATTAGAAATTAACTCTAATTGACTTTATTCAGTTGTTACACAAAGGTATAATTTTGGATGGATCACCAGATTGAAGTTAAACTATCTTAATATATAGAAAATCACCTTGTCAAAAATATCTTGAGAAAGAGAGATTGTTTTGCCATTGTAAAATGTTTTATCGGAAGATACTTGTGATGGTTTTCTTAAGTATTCTGAGAAGTCCTTAGATTCTTCACCATCACTACCACTCTGACATTTTACTTACCCTGTTTTTTATAGATTCTCAAGGCCAGGCCTGTTGGGCTCCCTCCAGAAAAACAGCCATTCACTCTAAGCCTTAAACTTGTAGACTTCATTTTCCTCATGCTCATGTGACCCAGTCTGCTAAAAGGAAAGAAAATGGGCAGAAAGGGCCTGCCCTAGAAGGAGAGGGTGAGGATTAAGATGTAACCATTTATTTGTTCAACTGCTCTTGAGCACTTAATATATACCATGCACTGTTCTGAGATATAAGAATACAGCAACAAACAAAATAAACTAAAATCTTTACTTTCAAGGAATTTCCATTCTCGTGTGATAGTTTGAGGGGAAAAAGACAGAAGATAAACACATAAAATGCATGTAAGATCGTGAGAAGTGCTGTGAAAGAACAAAGTAGGAGAGGGGCTAGTGACCTTGAAATTCTGGTTGAAGGTTTATGTGGCCACCATCATGACCTAGCAGGCCTCAGGATTCATCTAGCTTGCAGACAGACATATTTTGTTCATACCACAGTCATTCAAAAATAAGCCAAACCTGAATTAGTTCCCAACATTTAAAAGCCTTGACATTTCATATGAAAGTCCAAATTTCTGACTTTTACTGAAAAATCAGAAGATATGGCAGTGTTCCAGCATCAGATAAATTTGGGTCCTGGCTGCTCTTTGTAAACATGGCATCACAAACCTAGAGTAAAGTATGTCTAAGTATACTAATACTTATACAGTATAATGCTTACTGTGTGTCAGATGCTGCCCTAAAAATTTGTCATGTGCCTATTGACTAATTGTCAAAGAAAAACCTCTAAAGTAATTACGAAATTGAGGCACAGAGAGATGAGGCAACTTTCCCAAGATCACAAAGGTAGTAAGTAGTGGAGCTAGAACTTAATCCTGAAAGGTCTGGGTCCTAAGTCCAATTCTAACCACTATATGTATGCCTCTTTTCATTTTTCTACCTGGTAAACTCCACTTATACATGATGATGCTAAGATTCCAGGTCTGTCTCTTGATCCAGGCGTGACTGCCTCAAGATTTGGAGTAATTGTACACTTGTAGGTGGACTTTCTTAATAGATCCTACTTAATTGGGAAGTGGGCAAGAAAGTAATTGGCACGTCCTAGTGTTGTGCCTGCTTGTTTGCCCCCTGCAGTTGAATCCATTACCTTGATGCTGGCTCCACCCTTGTGGGCTGTTCTAGTGGATGTCCCAGTCCTTCTACCTCACTGTGTGCTCCACACAATTGTCTTGACTTCCTCACAAATCCTGAGATAAGAGCAAAAAGGCCTCAAAACCTACATTTTGATGAGTAAAATATCCAACAAGGGATGAAAAATGAACACTAATCTTTTCCTTTTTCCTCATTTCTTTTTTAAAAAATTTCATTCGAATCATCAGTTTTAGAAGATAAAACTCTTCAGAGCAGTGTGTGCGTGTGTGTGTGTGTGTGTGTGTGTGTGTGTGTGTGTGTCCGTTTCAGGGAGATGGATGCTTGTCACCACTTAACTGATGGTGTTTAACTTCAAAGGACAAAAAGTCATTCATTACCTGTATATTAACAGTGATGAAACTTAGCAACAATAAATACTTAGTAGTATGTGAATCCTCCTTTACCTCATTTACAGACTGATTGGAAGGTTTTCACAGCTCAAGGGACTGAAACTTGGCATCTAGTCTGCTAGCCTAAGTCACTTTTTATCTTTTTCTTTTCAAAAGTTGTTTCTTAGTTACAGAACATCAAATATAAGTTGGAAGCAGTTTCAAGCTTTTAGGGGCCAATTTTGGAATTTAAAATCTCTTATTAAACATTAGTCTCCAGAGACAGACATTTATTATAAAACAATATCTTTAAAATTCATAATATTTTCAGTCTGTTTGATCAGTAGATACTTGTTGCCATTATGAGCTAATGAAAGAATTTGGCTTCAAAGAAAGCCAAGCACGAAGGGGAAATGAGTGCCATTGCTAATATTAGGGGAAAGGGCCAACATCCTGTCTGTGGGGGGCATCTCAGGCAGAAACTGGGGTACTGGTCGCAGAGCAGCTGAGCTCAGTGCAGTGCCTGTGGGCAGGAGTCGGTTCTAGTTAAGGTCTAAACACTGTCAGCCCCATTGTCCAGGCCAGGTAGACCTCCAGAGATCATCAGCCTTCAAATAGCACAAGGCAAAACCTTCACAGCCAACTCCATTGTGATCCTATATCCTACACCTCTTTAACATTTCTTGAATAAACTGTAGTTTATCTAAGAACATGACCATTAGCAGGATTTTGTCTTTGGGGCTCTGCTTCTCATTAGCTATGTGACTTTGGGTTCACTTGCTTAACCTCTCTGAGTTTCTGTTCCCTCTTCTGTAATGTGAGGGTAGACTAAATAATCTCTAAGGCAGTTCTAACATTCTGGGAGGCTATAGAAGTCAGTGGAAAAAGAGAATTTCCTTTATAGTTTTCTTTTCATAAATATATTTGTTAGGATGTAGGCAAGAACCTTCTCTGTGCTGAGTCTTTGGATTATAAGGCTTTTTTCTCTTTTTAAGGACCTGAGCCTGGGTGGGGAGATTTTAGCATCATTTTTTTGTGGAGAGGCCAGAGTATAGCTCTACCTGAAATGGTTCATTTCCTTATAATTTCTTGATGAAAAATGAGATGTCCTTAATATTCCTGCACATACTGAAGGGCAAAAGGTTTATGGACCCTTGGCCTATCCTTGGCTAAATGAAGTCGAAAAGTAGTGGCTCTGTTGTACTTGCTTTCCCATTTTGCTGATGCAGAGCTGCTATGCTGGAAAGAGGAACCTGAGGTTGGGGGCAGAAGCCTGGTTTCAAGTCTTGGCTCTGCTACTCTGAACATCAGATTCTTCATTATTAAAATGAAGCTGGAAACAACACCAGTTTGCAGTTGAGTTCTGTGAACCATGATGCGTCCTTCACATCAAAGGTACTGTTATTCAGCTTTTAGCAAAACAGTACACACGTGAATATGTATTTGAAACAATACTATGGGCAATTCACTTCAATGTTTTCTTTTTTCTTTAGATTATCTATTTTAGTTTTTTAAAATGCTGATAATGACCCACTGAATTGATTTCATGACCGATTTATTAATTGGTCCTACAACACTGACCTAGCATATACTTGATTATTTTCTTTCTTCCTTGGAAATACCAGATTTTGGGCATGAATATGTATGTGTGGTATCAGTGCACAACCAGATCATCTCCCCTATGCCCAGAGCCCATGTTTTGTTTTGTTTTGTTTTTCCTTTAAAATAAGGGAAAGAGCATAAGCTTTACAGCTTCCACATAAAGCCTGTTAATCGAGACTCTTTAACCTGACATTTCCGAGTCTGCTCAGTGATGTCAGCATGATGTCATTCATTTCTTTAGCAAGTTCATTTGTGGAGGGTGTGCTGTGTCCTGGCGTGGTTTGGCTTCCAGAGACTTAGCAGGGTACACAAATCAAACACTCCTTTGGAGCAGTGAGGACATGGGCAAGAAACAAGTACACATATAACTATATAATGTATAATTCTGTATAAATGTGGGGTAGTTACAAGTGACATGAGGAAAAGTAAAGCAATGTAGTGAGAGAATAAAATGTGAACCTATTTTACCTACTTAAATCTTTCGCTTTAAGCCAAAGTGATCTCTTACGGGCATTTGAAACCACTCCCTCCTGCCTAGACTGCTCCACCTTGTCTTGTCCTTCAGAGTCCTGCCTGTTCCTCACAGCTCTGTTTAAATCCTTCCTGCTCTCCAAAAACCTCACAGTCACCTCTACTTCCTCATGCAGCATTTTCTGTCTCAATTACTTTATTCTGCTTTGTATCATTAGTTCTTTTTATGTGTATTTTTAAATTTCACCAAGATTATGAGGAAAAAGAGCTTATTCTTCTTCGCAACTCTCGTGGTCCTATCATGACACTTTGTAAATGGTAATGATCAGGAAAATGCGTTTTTTGTTAAGAGTGTGAGGAAATAGATATTTTCATACCTGGTTGTTAGGGTATTGTTACAACTATACTCCAGCTGGGCAGTTTCTATCAAAATGTGTAATACGCCTGCTCTGTGACCTAATAATCCCATTTATAGCTTCTTTCCTAAAGAAATGCTAGTATAACATCAAGGTGAATATATAAGGATGACTGTAATCTTTTGCAATATTATTGAAGTAATACTTTAGTAACCACCTAAGTGTCTATTAGGGTAGATTGTGATACATATACCCAGTGGAATACTATGCAGTTGTTAAAAAGAATTAAGTAGGTCCCTATGTACTGATGAGAAACATATCTATGATGTATTGTTATATATATATAAAAACAAATCGGAAGAACAGTATGAATACTTTGAAACAATGAAAACAAAATAACTTCTGTGCGTGTGTACACTTGTACAGAATGAAAGAAAGATGAACCAGCTTTACCAATATAGCTGACTACTGACAAAAAATAATAAGATTTAAGTCTATTTTGGGAAAGATTTATAGATTCCTATGAAAGTTAGGTAAGTTTTTTAAGTCTCAGTTACTGTCATTAAAAACAAGAATGAAGGAAAAGTGGATTTTAAAAAAATCTATTGCTCTACTTGTCTCAGATTTCAAGTTGTATATTTTATAAATCTATCACCCTATCACCACCATTATAACTAACATTTAATCCATTCAATCATAAAGATATTCCCTCTCAACTATTTTAATACTCTGTATACCGTCCTCACCAAGTAAATGCCCAGCCAATGCTTGCTTCATGCAATAGTGAATAACTTGTTACCTACTAAAGTTGCTGACTTATTTTTAGACAATCCTGATTATTAGAATTTATCTTTTTTTGGAGCCAAAGTCTCTCTCCCTATAGCTTCCTTCATTGTTCTTACTACTCCCCTTTAGGGACATAGAGAACATTTTTCTTTTGGTAGCCTATCTAATATTTGTTGGTAGTTGTTTATGTTCTAACAATTTACTTTGCCCTCTACATATAGTTAATTTTAAAAACATCTCTTAGTGGTTCTATTTTGTCAGCAGATAAACGAAAGAATGACAGTGAAATCAATCTATCAGTATTGATTTTGATTAGGACTTAATTCCGAATCTACATGTTGTTGTTGTTGTTTTTATTATGTAATAAAATCTATAGATCTGTGTCTCTCTGTAAATGTTGTAGATTGTGGGCTTCTAGAGGACAAAATTTATTTTGTAAATTATTATTTCTTTCTTCTCTCTTACCTGCATATTACCCATTTAAATTTGTTATGTGATTACCATGTCTTTATATACCAAAGACATGATATACCAAATACAATAGAATGGCTCACCTATTCTAAATCTAAATTGGGCTGGTCTCTGATATTTTAACATGAAACAATATTGGACTGCTGACATTCTATGTGACTATTCAGAATGAGAATTCCACAATAAGTTTTTAGCTACTAAAGAAGAGCCTTTTTTGACAAGTAATTTTCAACAAGTGTATTTATATAGAAAATGTCTATCTTAGGAAGTAAAATTTAAAATCTCAAGTTTCTATTGAATATCTATGTAAAAATTTTTAATGACATTATGCCAAGTTTGGATTTAACTCACTAATGGTTAATGTCCTGTTAGTAGGTTAATACTCATTATTTAATACATGTATATTTTTACTAATTATTTACATATCTTTGGTGGCCACTGTATTTTACTGATAATAATGGAAAACAAAATAATTATATTGCTTTAAAGAATAATTTTTCCACGTCATGAATCAGTATCTTCATTTTTTGTTCTGGTTTTTTCTTTTTCTTTCTTTTTTTTTTTTTTTTTTTTTTTTAGCTGTTAACCACAATATTGACAGGCATCTGATTGTGTGGCCTACTTCTAATTATAGATACAGGCCACCTCACATGGAGCTGGATATTTCTAAGAGACTAAACAAAACATGTAACACTGTGAACAAGGAAAACAGCAAAATGTTTTTACTGTAAATTGACTGTTGTCATAAAAAATAATTATCAACACAACAAGGTATTGGTATCACAATACTGTCTTGGGGCCTCATCATTCAAACTATTTCTCATTGTATTTTACTGTGATTTTTTTTAGGGGGAAAAAGACCCAACAACTGTCAATCTAATTATTATATTCAGCCTACATTACCAAGCAAAACATATTTACAGCTAGATCTACACTGTTTTTACAAGTTTATTAAAAACATGTGTTGCCCAGTGCCAGGAATAGCTACAGCAAATGCTAACACCAGTAGGCAAACTGTCTCTTCACTTTCTTCTGAAGATTTAGTTGCCCCATCACTTTAACTATGAGTTATAAAGTAGATGTTTCTGTGTGAAAATGAGTATCACAGATCAGGCCTGCGTTGTGTGTGTGTGTGTGTGAGAGAGAGAGAGAGAGAGAGAGAGAGAGAGAGAGAGAGCGCGCGCACGCACGCACGAGTGAGCCCCAGTGGAGAGGGGGACATGTGTGATGAAGGTGGTATGATAGAGGAGGAAACCAAGACCATGGCATTCCTTTATACCACTGATTTAGGATCACAGAACAACAACTAATGAAATAAAGTTATCATGGGACCTTTGGCCATTTGATTTATTTTAAAGAAGCATGACATTACTTTAAAGGATGACATACTTTAAAGCTACATTGATTTTTTTTGTAGAAGCAATAATGTTTAACATAAACTTATAATAATAATTTATTTGTGTAAGTATAAGTTTACTAACCTTTAACACAGCTCCACATTCCTTGGATAGCATATAGACACCATAAGACTCTTTCTACCTTGTTTGCTGTTGTTCCAAATTAGTAAGAGCTCAGCCAATATTTGTGAAATGACTGAGTATTTGAAAGAAAAAGAAGGACAGAGGAAGGGCCATTTGCTACATATGCCATGTCGCCATCGTGAACTATACCATCCTACATTGTTCTTTTCCTCTGAATTCCTACAATCATGAATATAAGTCACTCGGGTCATCACTCAGCTGTTTACTGCGTTACGTTACTCCTTAGCTGTTTGAGATATGTACATCTAGCTCAGCATTATTTTATTGACTCCCCAGAGTCTTTGTATTATTTCTTTTCAGAGACTAATCTGGTGAGGCATCTGCTGGGCATATAATACATACTTTGTGTCTTTGCTGTGTTAGAGATTTCAAAACAATGTAAAAAATAGCATTCTATCACCTGGTCTGAAACATCAGCCTATTTCATTCTTCAAAGACTCAGTGAACTTCTCAGAAGTTAATCTAAAGGCATAGAATGGTTTGATATTTCCCTTAATAGTTAAGAGAGAACTTCTTACAAGTTACAATTGCTTTGTCATTGAGTGGTTGGTAACAGATTGTTTTTCCATCTCTTGATGGCACATCAGGTTAAATCCAAGAATGTGAAATATGTTTTCAAAGTGAAAAGCAAATGTCAATTTTCTTGTAATCGTCTCTCTATAACAATAATAAGAAGAACAATAACAATAATAATATTAATGAACAACTTTAGAAGGGTGCCACGATAAAACATTATTCAGTAGCAGCAAATACTCACTTGCACATGCTACTGTTGTAGTTAATTTACAAAGCATGTTAAACTAACCTTTTTGTTTTCCTCTCTGAATATTTATATGTGTATGTATGTGTGTGTGTGTGTGTGTGTGTGTGTGTGTGTGTGTATACACACACATACATATATAGAGATAGTACAGTGTATATGCAAAAGTAATTCAGACATGTTTTTTCATTAAAATCCTCTAAATTTCCCAAGGACTGCAATTTTCAGTTGAGTAGTTAGTGTTTTTTGTTTTTGTTTTTGTTTTTGTTTTTGCCCTATTACTTTCACACTGTGCTTTGAGTAGAAGGATTAAGTGCCTCATTGTTTCTCTACCAGAAATGACAGTTTGGGACAAATAGCTGAATAGCTTCACAAATGGGGAACAAAAAGTTTACTCTTACTACAGAGTGAAAGAAAGCCACTTCAGCATTTAGTTAAGTATGTAATATATATAAGACAGATAATTCCAGATGATTCAGTACTCCACACATTATTTTCTGCAGTATACTTTCTTCATAATTAATTACCTTTAATCTTTATCATGAAATATGTATCAAATATTTGACCAAAAAAAAATCAAGCTAGAAATTTACATAAAGTCATAGACTATCAGTAGAATATAAAGAGATTACAGTGATACCAGTTATTAGAAAACTATTCATTGTGGAATAGACCCCCAACTGGCATTTTAGAAATTTTCAAATCATGTAAATTCTATTGCGAATTAGAGACATTAGTAGGATTCTAAAATCAGTGCATGATGATTTTATCATGAATTTTGTAAAGGTCAATCCAACATTGATATAAATATTGTGAGTGGCTTATAACAGCATAAAAAGAAAGACTGTCTACAGATGAAATGAGTACTGCCTTCGCCTTCCTTCTGACTATGCACTCTTCTGCCTGCCTTGGGTAGAGCTTTCAGGATGGATCTCTTGTTTCAAGGCATTTGCATCAGTCCTGATTTTTGAACCCCCTCTTTTTCCAAATTATCCGAACTTTTGATATCTAGTTCTGAGAGAGTTTACTTCTGGGATTGTACCTGTTCAGATAGACAGACAGACAAAGGCAGATACTATACAGCAGATAGTATGTACATTCCAGAATGTTTTCAATTCCAGAAAATTAGAATCCTCAAAAGAAAATGAGTATATAAAAGTGCTTCCTTTCTCTCTCTGTCCCTCATCCCTCCCTCCCCCTCCTTTATTAACTATTCTCCAATAATATTTAATGAGAGTTAACTGAGCAGCCATCTAAGAAAAATCTTTTTTCTTTAGCTTTTTCTGCTTATTTTTCTATATTATGTGATCTGGTTAGGTTTTAAAAAGAATCAAGCTCATCTAACTCAAAGTTGAAGAGTCATTGACATCCTTTTGGGTGACTTTTCTTAAAGTATGCTATATCATATCATATAGTCTTAGCATACATATTTAGAAAAATGATTTAAAGTTTTATCTAATTTAATTCTGCTGCAAGAGTAGATAAAGATTTTTGATACAATAGTGGATCATACCCATCCTTCAATTAAAAACAATAATGAAAACCAAACCAAAAAATTTTTAATGTATTAACTTTTACCATTTCTTATTTAGCTAATATTTCATTCTGTCTAAATATCAAACTGCCATCTATCAATAAAATTAGTGTAGCCTTTGATCTGATAATATTAGCATTGTTTCTCATTTTTCAAAGCCATCAGTCCTGGGTCTTAAATGTTTTTATTTTATACTGTTAATAAGTCGCTCGTTTATTTAAGTCCATGCGGAGAATCTGGTTGTAGAGATCGGTTATGACTCTCCACAAATAACACTAGAGGACAGCCCTTCATTTCCGTGTTCAGGAAATAGTCACCTTTAGCCACTACATATGAACTTGTTAAGTCTAATAGTTCATACCAGCCTCAGATTTGGCAATTTCAAAACTGTAAAATCAACAGTGGCCATGTATCATAACTGGTTAGAAAGTGTTTGGCTCTCCTCATTCTTTCTGGAACTAACATAATAAATCCCAAATAGTGTAACAGTCTTCTGTTATATTTTGCTCTGCTTCTAGCCTTAACTACTCTTTCCTTTTATACTCTGGCTCAATGAACCTAATCTTTCCTATATGCCATGGCTAAATAACCTTCCTAAAACATCACCTAATATAACCCCATTACATTAAAATCTTTACTCACTGCTACCTACAAAGGAAAGTCACATTCCTCAGCCTGCCACCTAAAGCCACACATTCCCTCCCTGCCTGCCTTATCTCTCACTTTCCCCCCTCTATCAACTCTAACATTCATTCTTCTCCAGATTTATCATCTGCATTTCTTTTCTCCTTTGCACTTTCCTCCTAGCATTCCACCTTCTAGTTGATGAACTGTGGTATTCTGGAAAGAGAATGAACTTTTTAGATGGACTAGAATTTGGATTCAAATTGTGGATCTACCATTTAATAGATACATACACTTAAGTTATTTAATCTCCTTCAGCCTCAGTTTCCTCATTGGTAAAATAAGAGTAAAATGCAAGTGCTGAGAAGATTAAGTGAAGGTAATGTCATTCTCTCTCTCGCTCTCTCTCTCTCTCCCCCTCTCTCCCTCCCTTCCTCTCTCCCTCTCTCCCTCGCCTTCCCTCTCTCCCTCCCTCTCTTCCTCCCCCCACCATTCAGTTAATGTTCTATCTTTTCTGAAATGACCTCTTCTCTCCTCAGTTCATTTCTGAGACCAGACCATACTTTCTAAATTAATTCCAAATTAAGCTTCTCCCTTCTCTATGAGATAATTTTGTTTTTTTCCTGGTCCTGAACCAGAGCTTCCTCTTCAGAATTTCTCTGACATCTGTGGCCACTCTTTAACACTAAGCATGGGTTCCTTTGTGATTTGTTTATTTTGTGTATGTAGGTATACACCACAATCTGTCTGCTCTGTGGAGGAGACATGAAGGCATAGATGCTATCTCATAAATATACACCTCTTTGTATTTCGGAGACTAGTGATATTACACTGCAAGTTCTAGAAACTTAATGAACATTTGTTCTTGCTGGTGTAATGATGATAATGACGTTACTGGGAAATCTCGAGTTAACCACCACATTCCACAAAACCAGCTTTATTTCATCAAAGAATTTTGGAGATTTTTGAAGCCAAGGCTGTACATTAATACATCTGTACAAGTTACTTTGCCATTTTACAATCTGTTAATTGGTGCTCAGGCTATCTAGTTGAATATTTTTTAGCTCTCTACTGCTTATGGTACATACTCTAATGCAAAATCTTTATCGATGCTTTTATATATATTTAGTTCCCCTTGGAAAGAATTCAGAAGTGCAACTTTCTTTCATTATCTGGCCTGGAAGATAAATGCGTGATATCTGATGAATTGTGTGCTATTTTCTGAGAATTTCTCCACTGACACATCTTTTGAACAGAAAGGATTTGTTCCCCAAGTTCTTACTCATGAGCTTTCAATAGACTTCAGATGTGGAGAGCATTGCCCTCCTCAAATACGATTTGCAACTGCATTTGATTCACTTTCCTTCCTTTTATGAAATTGAGATGGACGGCTGAGCTCACTAAAAAAGTATATGCGAATTGCATTTTATTCTAATAATATTAGGTTGCCCTACAAACTCATGCTTGATGCTGTAGGGCAAAATCACATATCTGGGATATATTTTTCTTTTTAAGCACAGTGAAAATTAAAACACAGTAGAGAATAATATCGACTTTGAACAACACAAATGTGGTCTGTTTCAAAGTGAGGTAGCTATCTGGAAGAAATTTTCAACTTTGGATTATGTTGGTGCTAATGGTTAAACCTGCATACCTTGTCTTTGATGTTCGATCTGGGCTTATGTGAACTAATGGGATTAAAAATAAAGTGTACACCTTTCTTTTGATCTAAGTAGCCAAAAGAAAAGGGATGGGGGAACCTACCTCCTGCTATAATTTAGCAAATACCACTGCTCTAACAAAACTTATATGATTCTGGGGTTCAGTTCACAGCTTTGACAAGTAGCATACACTCAAAGGTTTTCAGAACCATTGTCCTTTTTCTTTAAGCAATGCAAGTCCAGATATTGCTGTATGTAGATGGGGCTTGATACCATCAACAGAAATCAAGACAGGTTCACTTAATTTTAAGCAGCCTCTCTCAAATGACTTGCTTCTCTGATAACTGATAACAAAGTAGATGATTTAGGATTGTCCGTCAGTAAGCTGAATAGATGCTAGCATAAGAGCTTTACCTTGCCACCAGAGCTAGGCTACTTTTAAAAACAATCAGTTTATTGTATATTCTCTAATGAAAATTTTCCCATTTTCTATGTGAATGAAAAAATATATATACATATATATATGTGTGTGTGTATATATATGTGTATATATATATGTGTGTGTGTGTGTGTATATATATATGAATACATATTCATATATATATGTATGTGTATATATATGTGTATGTATATATATAAATATTCATATATATATTCATATATATACACACACATATATATACACATACATATATATATATTCATACATGTACATATTCACATACTTTAAAGATTCTATAATCAATATAGAACCTAACCACTCCAAACTGTAGTCATTTCAAAAATGAATCAATATTATGTTCAGATAATTCCTATTAAGAAAAAAAAAAAGGTTGGGGGTGGGGCGCAGATGATGACACTAAAAGGTGGCCTAAGAAGACTTAGCTTGGGTTAATTGTGCCTGAAACCTCCTAACCCAAGTTAACCATTCTAAGGCCTTTATGAAACACTTTGGTGTTTCCAGTACATCTTTTAATGGACAGACTAGCAGGCCACACAAAACACACAGAAAGGAAACAGAAAGTTAAAGTACCCTTTTCAGTACTCATGATCTTAGGTGTGATGACGAATTTCTGAGACAAGACCAAAACTGAACTCTTCATGTTTTTTCTAAGACAAGCTTCTCCTACTCTTTCTGTCTCTGCTTTTGTCATCATTGTTTGTTTCTGTCTTGTTTTCCTATAAATGAGACTACTATTTTCTGTTCATTCAGGTTCAACCTCCTTCTTAATTGGAATAACATTTAAGCTCCTTCACATATCTGTCCTCAAGGCCTTCTGCGATCTCTTGTCTTATCTCATTTCTTGTTACCAGTCTCTATCCTTCAAGGTAGACTGAATTTCCTCCTCTGTACTTTGTCTAATATTCTTTCCCATCCTCAAACACAATTTAGCCCTTAGTTTTCTTTTTCTCTCTACCCAGCAGGCCTGCCCATCCTGACCTAAAGTGTCATTCATACTGCTGAAAGTTTCCCTGGTAAAAAAACATTCCAACCAAAAGTTATCTCTTCTCAGAACTGCCATAGAAAACTATCTAGTATTTTTGCCATCTCCACAAAGGCCAAAGTCTACAGCAGGGCCTCTGGGGCCTTTGTGATTATCTCTTCAGTCTCTCTACTTCATACCTCCCGGTACACACACAAGTGTGCAGTACTGCTCTACTGAACGAAGTTCCCAGATTGTGTGCTCTCTCTCACCCCCTCCCTCCCTCCCTCCCCCTCCTCACTCTCTCTCTTCTCCCCTAACCCACTTCAGGTATTCTTTCATCTTCCTGAAATGCACTCCTCCTCCCCAGAGTCTCACTCTCACTTATCTTTCAGAGCTCTTCTACAAAACCTCCTCTAAATTGGTTACTATCCTTTCCTTACAATGCCCTGGACCAACTCTGTTCCTAGCCTTTATCACACAACACTGAAATTGTTCTTTTTTACTTCTTTCTTTACTTCACTAGACTGCGAGCTCCTTGAAGTCAAGGAAAATGTTTTATTTATCACTATACACATAGCAATGCCAAGTACAAAACACTAATGAGATTTGCTAATAGCAAGGACATGTGGTGCTTAGAGTCTGTCTTATATTTTGGTTAACTATAACTATTTTCTCTTAGGACATAAGTTTCTTAACAGCAAGAGTAGTGCATTATAGAGCTTCATCCTGAGAGTGTATTGTACACTACTAGTATGTGGTGGTATTTACTGAGTATTTTTCTCTTGAATTGAATGATTTATTTAGGTGAGTAATATTCTTCAAACAATGCTCTCACAACACTACACTAATTTCAATGCTGATGTTATTTCCTTAAATATTTTAGGAAATTTTCTCCTCAAATAGTTTAGAAACCACCCAAGAAAATCAGCTTTATTACTGTTTGTGACCTAAGATGTTATTCAGCTCGATCATCACAGTGAGCTTCTTTTGAACTCTAATTTCTGGTTATAAGCTAAAAATGCCTCAACCCCAAAATTTAACAATTTTGAGTATATTTAGTATATGAGACTGTGAAATTCTCAAGGCAGTGATGGTGTCTAGCACTGTATCTGGTACACTCAATCTTCCTTAAAGACATAAGTGAATGAATGAACAAACGAATGAATGAAAAATGTTACCAACTCTGAAGACCAAAAGTATACTCAAATATTTTCAATATCAACATAATTGGAGTACATTTGGGAAGGGATCAGTTATTCCAGTGTACTTCTTTTAGCAAAATGAAAAATAATGATAATAAATCTGCTTCACTGTATGAGTCATGCCCTGCATTTTTTTGTGTTGGATAAGGAGCTTTGAGTTACTGGCAGGTGTGTCAGTATCTGGATTTGAGTTCTCCCCATCATCTGATAACTGAGTCATTTCTTTTAAGTCTCCCTGTTCAGTCTCCCATCCTTGGGATTCTAGACTTTCACCTATTTAAGCTTCTTTCCTCATAAACTCCTATTTTTCTCCATTCCATCTTTCTGTTTCTTTTCTTTCATTCCAGTTATTGGATTTTCTGACACCTTACTGCAAGATCCTCTTATCTTTATGGCCATGAACTTTTAAGGTCTTAATAATATATATAGCTCACTAGCATAGAAATTTTTAGTGTATAGTGTAGACAAGAGAAGAGTGTCCTTAGAAAACAAACTTGAGTCCTAGACCTCCAAATAGGTCAGAAAGGGAAAAACCATTTTAAACATTGTTTTCCTCTTTTAGGAGATGACATAAGTCTTGTGAAACAAATGAACAATGTCAAGTGTTATTTAACTCAAGCATAAACAAGTAATAATAAAGTGAAACAATCATGAGGGCACAGTTTCTTTAAAACAATACCATGAGGATTTGTTGTATTTTGAGAGTGGTAGTTATCATTGATGTCACACTTGTATACATGCATGCTTGCACACACAAGCGTATATACTTAAACTGAATACTGGGCATTTTCTGATTTAAACTTTAAAAATAATTTAAGAGTATTCAAAAAGCCAACTTGCATTTCCTTCTTTGATGGAATATTTAAAGAAAAAAAAAGTCCATGGAAGCAGCAGGGACATATTACCTGCATAACCCTTTGCTATTAGAAATTAAGAATACATATCCTCTATTTTTATCAGTCTGACAGAGTGGCACATATTTCTTAAAGCAGAGTAGGTTCTCAGCAAGTCGGCCTTACTTTCCAGAAATATCAAGTAGCTTCAATGACATTTCACCTAGGGGTTTCCTGTGTGCAAGTTTCTAAGTCTTCAGCCCAGTGGGTCACCTTTAGAAACAAACAAACAAAACAAAACATGTCAATTGAGAGAAGTTTAAGAAAGGCAAGGCTGGTGCCGGTCAGTGTATTGGAAGTGGATAGTACAGCACTTACTGTTGCCCCTGTGCCTTTCTGGTCCCTGAAAACCCCCACTTAACAGACATGACACAGACAGAAGTCAGTGAAAGAGTGTGACTATATGTGGGATGATATCAAAGGCATGGCATTATTCCCAGGTATCATGAGCAAATGACACATTTGATTTGTGAATATTTCTCAGAATTTACATTTGTATTTTACATTATTGAAGAAAATAAAGAACTTACCATAGAATATAGTTTGGCAATTTGTTTTTAGAGAAAACCTGAATCTTCTTCTGACTCTTTCAGAGGGTTATCATAATGATGATAGAGAGCTCCCTAACCCAGAAGCTAAAAGATGTGGTTTTGATCCCAAACTTGACAGAGTCAGAGCTCTTTTAATCATATCCATGAGTTAAATTTTCCAGAGCAGCATTCTCTAAAATGTGTTCTATGCATGTATTTCCATGATATGCCCTTTAAAAAAAAATGGGAGAGGGTGGTGCAAAACTGCATACTTTATCTCTTATGAATATTCACAAAGCATGTTTGCATATTCAGCTCTTTGAGAATTCCTGTAGTAAACAAATCAGTCTAACTTTATTCAACCTAGTATTCAAAACTTATTTAAGCATGGATTTTTTTTTCATATTACACTTATTAAAATCCCGAGGAACTAGTATTTTCCAGATAAACTTTGGAAGAATGTGGTTTTAGACCTTGAGTTCCCCGCTCAAAAAATGAAGGGGTAAGACTAAATAATTTCTCTAGTCCCTATCAGGTCTCAAATGCTTTTGTTGTATAAAATTTTCAATTGTGGTTACCAGAGTCAAAATGTACATAATTTCCAGGGAGAAAGATGATTTTTCTGATAGAAAGTAGATAAAAACAAAGGTTCTTTTACATGTTGTGTTTACTGTCACATAAACTCACTCTCTCCATCTTGTGCTCCTTTATACTCCTTTAGATAATTATTTAAAATCCAAGTACTATCCCTCGATTTTTACTTTAATGTAATTTCTATCAAGAGATAAAATCCATGTTAAATTTTCTATACAGAATCGGTACTAAATTGCGTGTATGGTAAGTCCAGGTGAAAAAAATGAGAATTTTTTTTCAGGTCTATATGATCATTGCCATTGTTGTTACTTCTTCCACCCACTCACATTTGTGTAAGTTCCTAAGAGAGCAGGAACAATGTTCTCTTCACATTTTTAAATATTTGATTGCACACAGTATTGGGTACACTATAGTTGCATCTTATTTTTGTGAAAGTACCAAATAATGGGTAAATCGTTTAAAGGGAAACTACTTTATCTTATGTCTTTGAATGTTCTACAGGTATAGAGAGAGTTGTGCTCTTGTTTTTAAACTATTAAAGAAGCAGAACATTTTTTTATGGTGACATTGGTTAACGAAATCCAATAAGTTTCAGCTGTACACTTTATAAGTAAGGCGCATATATATATATATTTATATATTTACACCGTGTGTTCACCTCCCATAGTTAGATTTTTTTTCTCTCACCACATATTTGACCCCTCTTACCCCACTTACCTCCCTCTCTCCCGCCTCCCCTCTGGTAACCACTAGTCTATAGTCCATGTCCATGAGTCTCTGTCCTGTTCATTTGTTGGTTTTAGAAAGAAGCAGAACATTTTTAGAACTAGCACTGACATAAGAAACTAATACCTACCTACAAATTAAGATTCTCTATGTATCCCTGTGATAGGATCTGCCACTATTTCTCTGTCACCATAACTATGTCATAGCTATGTCACCATAACTGTGGGTAATAATTCTTAGGCTCTACTTACCTGTGTATAACATGGTTTGAGGACATTTTTTAAACTATATGCCATCTAATTATTAATATCCCCTCTGCCCCAAGTATATAAGTACATATCAAATGCTGTGAAATAACTCTCAAAGTATAAGGAATAAACTCCTATCACAGGTTAATTGTTCTTAGTTATTGATTTTATATGATGTTCACAACAATGAATGATTATGAATAAATATTTTTTACTGGGGAGAGAAGCAGTTGAAGTAAAAGAAAAACATTTCTTGAGCTCTTGCAATGTGTCAGTCATAGCTATGATAATTTAATCACAAAAGTATGGCATTATCAACATTCTTGTGATTAAGAAACTGGAATTCAGAGAGATTGATGCTTTGATTGATGTCACACAGTGAAGAGTTGAGATTTGAACCAGATAATTTCAAATCCATACTCTTTCTGTAAAGGAAACAGTGGAATTATTTTTCTTCTAAAATCATTTAGCTATTGAAGTGTCATGGTACAGAAAGAGTTCTAATGAGAATTGAACCATTGCTTTGTTATAAGGAGCTATCTATCCATTTTACCAAATTGTCAGAATTCTAGAATGTTTTTCTCTTTTTGTCTGAAAGCATTACATATGTCTAAAAAGGTTTGAAAATAAAGTACAAAATTGTTTTCCTTAGGCATTGATGAGTGTTACATTACATTTTGAGATGGTTATCTGAAACACGTATCTGTGAAATATTTATTGTATGTAAAATTTCAAAAGTATTGTTCTTTAAGGTTTAAAACAGAACAGAGTGGCTCTAGTTTGTTTGTTTGTTTTATATTCCTGCACCCACTACTTTTAGCATCTCCTCCTGGCTGGTGCAACACATGTGCTCTCACTACCCCTCCCCAGGCCTTGAGACAAGCCATTGAGTATAGAGTGAGGGGACCCCACACACAGATTATATTTGCTATTTTGTATTTTTTATAAAAATGTATTGAAGTGAAATTCACATAACATAAAATTAGCTATTTAAAAGTGAACAGTTCAGTGGCATTTAGTTTGTTGACAAATGTTGTGCAACCACCACTTTTATCTAATCCCAAAACAGTTCCATTACTGCAAAGTAAAACCCTTTACCCGCAATTTCTCCCCATTTCTCCTTCCCAGCCCTAGGAAACCACCAATCTGTGTCCTGAATCTATGGATTTATCTGTTGATATAACTGGTATCGTACACTGTGTGACCTTTTGTATCTGGCTGCTTTTTCTTAGCATAGTGTTTTCAAAGTTCATTCATCTTTCAGTGTGTTTCAGTACTTCGTTCTTTTTTATGGCTGAATGATATTCCATAGTATGTGTTTACTGCCATTTGTCTATTTGCTTATCCATTGATGGGCATTTGGGTTGTTTCTAACTTGAGGCTATTTTTTGAACAGACTGCCTATAATTACCCCCAAAATGCCTGCTGCAAATACACTTGAAATGGGGCAGTTTACAGTTGCAGAGGGAGCATCATAGGGCTCAGTGCAACATTAGCCTGCCTTTAAAGTTCTTTTTTGATGCTAGACTCACTAAAATGTATTGTCGTTACTTTAATAAATGATTTACAGTGCATTTGGGTTACATATCCACTGTATCAAAAAATATAGATATATTTTAAATGTTATGTGATATTTAATTTTTTATGACATTTTTGTTTGTGTTCAGTAGTATATTTAATAGACTTATACAATGCCTATTTGGGTAGTTTAGGTTAGAGACAAAAAAATAAGTTCTTCCTGAAAGCTCTAGTAACCAAAAGCATTAAATATACTCTTGTCAATTAATACAGAAACACTATTGAAAACATTGAATTATCTGGCATGTCTACATACATAATAATTCTACAGCCAAGGCTTTTCCTTTTGAAACAATTTATATATTACATAAACCTAAGTTTCTCATCCAAGTATCATTTCAAGAGAAGCAAGCTTAAATAATGGAGGCAATGGGGAAACATAATATTACGATAATGTTCTTTGGTGCGGTTTGGAAGGTTTTAGGAAACATTTGGAACTATTTTTCTCATAAAGTCACTTAAGTATTGAAGTGTTATGATAGCATTTCCCTCTGTGCTGTATACAATACAAAAGGAGTCCAGTTAAAGGAGACATCAATTCTAAATATCCTGATTAGAGGGATTTCCACCACCCAGGAAATTACATGCTTTGGTGTCCTGAGTTTAATAAAAAGATGCAGTGAAATAAGGAAGGGCTAGGTGATTTAGGGTGTCTGATTTGCTTTCAAATGCCTCCCCTTTTTTTTTGCAGTCCATTTAGCAAAAGTACATTAAAAATTTTTGAATGGATGGAAAAGGACCTGAATTTTCAGATTAAATATGCTCCAACTAAATTGATCTGTTATTTTCTTTTTTGAGGAATATGTCTAACTAGATTATAAGCCAATACTGTTCTCAAAACTGTTGAGATGAAGAATATATCTTAACTTTGACTTACAACATTATTATTGGACTCTTTGAAACTTGACAGATATGTGCCTCAAAAGTTCTAAACATCTATCAAGTATTCAATTACCTTGTGAATTAATAATCGTTATGTTCTTTGCATTTGACATATAGACACTCAATGGTGATCATTTCCTGGCATATTCTGTCTATGGCCCTTTATAAATTTAAATTGTAACTATTAAAAATGCAGTGCTTTTTAAAGGTATTTTATCTGTTGAATATGGACGTGAAAGCAATCTCATATATGCTTTTAAGAAGTAAAGACTATTTTTATTATATTTGAGCTTAAAAACCATTTCTGTTGGGAGCTGCAGTACTGTCTGGTGGATAACTAGAGGATATAGCTAAGCTATACATACACCAGAATGTATGAATTTCCTTGTCAGTGAACATTAGGGAATATACTTGAGAGACCAAATCTCAAGAAAAGAGAGTTTGTTTTATGCTGTCACTAAATGATCATTCGTGAGCCTTCCTTTCCTTAAAACAAAATAAAACAGAACAAAACAGTGGCTCTTCACCACTTATTTAAAGGAGACAGAACAACACTAACTTTAATTGAACTCTACTTAAAAAGGAAACATACTCTACAGTACTTTTATAGTAATGAGGAGCATCAGCAAGTTCAATTAAACAAATGGGATATTTTTCCATTTTCAAACAGAATTTTCTGATAAAATGAACTAGAGATGGCATCTAAGGCCAAGTGTGGCATCCGAAGACCACTGCCTCTCATTCTCTTGCAACTTCAACAAAAAAAGTGGGGCCTAGAATAGCAGCCACTGACAAGTGTCTGAATTCCAGTTGAAAACAAATGATTAACTGTTCCAGTGCTGGGCTTGCTGCTAGGTGCCTCACTCCAAAAGTGAGCAGGGTGAAATCATCTCTGGAACTTGTAGGCTGGCATAGCAGGCAGACAGATAACAAAGTAGGACAGGGTTGAGCATTGGTTTGCATGCACATAAGTGAAACACCCACTTTGCTAGAGGGGTTCAATCTAAGCCCTGGAAGCCAGACTCACATTGCTATGCCCAGGGATAACTCAGTGAGAGATTTTAAAAGCAATCTTAGTATCTTCCATTAGGAGGTATCTTAGAGATCAATTCATTCAAGTGGGTGGTTCTGATAGTATGTTTTACCTTAGAAAGATCCAAAATGAGGTTGCTCACTATACCCATTCACTCTCATTCTACCCTCTTGAACAGAGAGCAAGCAACAGAAAACAAGTAGAGTTCTTGACTGTGTGAGAATCCTGGATATATGAAGACTTATCTTCTCCCTTTGTTCTGCACCCACATGGCTGCACTCATAAGCCAGGGTCCTGCTTTCAGACATCCTCCCTCATTTATATATCTCTGGAATTAGCCATTATTTCATAATCCAGAATATGTTTCATACTTTCCACACTGTCTTTTCTATGGGATAAAACCTCAGGTTTTTTTTTTAAGTGTTTCCCTAACCTAAGCATATAACAAATTCTGTTTTGTGTTCATGTTTTTCCTCTGCTGCTAAGAGTTTCACAATGCTAAGTGGCCACTTTCTTTCAAGTTCCTGATCATTTCCACATCCCCTACTCACTCTTCCATCTCCGATGGTCTGATTTAAGTCCAGAAAAGTAGTTTCCCTACTTGCTTCATCTGCCTTCTAAGAGCTTAAACTCTTAGCAAAGTAAGTCAAGAATTTATCCAGTGTTGAGTTTGTGCCAAGCAAGACTTCCAGATGGTGTCCTCATGGTTGAAGTCCTGCACCACTACTTTACATTACTTCTGTGACTGTTCTGGAGTGTCTGTTCCCAGACCATATCCTCTACCTGGCCTGGCAGTCTGGAGTGCACTTCCAAAAACAATGTCACTGCCATTTTTCTTCTTTTCTCCAAAACGCTTCCATCTTTGGGTTTAGAATCTACAAGACAGATATGGTGATCTTTGTGATGAACATTACTCTCTCCTTTGAGCAAATATTTTTCCCTTTGAGCAATGGTTTATTTTTACAAAAGCACTGATTAAAAAGCTAATATTTATTAAGTGATTACTATAGGCCACATTCAGTGCTAGGTTATTAATATCTCTTGAGTTCATTTGATACTGAATATACTAAGCTAACAGTGCTTCCTACGATGTAGACGTAACTTTCTTCATTTTACCTATGAGGAAACTGAAGCTTGGGTAAGTTAAGTAACTTGCCTAAGGCTACACCACTAATAAGTGATAAGGTCAGAATTCGAACCCAGAAATTCCAGAGCTTGCCTTTTCGTTATTATACTGCTTTACCTCCCCCTGCCCTTGCAGAGACTTAGAAGTGGCTCGTACCCCTTAAGGGCACACCTTCTCAAATAAAAACTCCAAGTTAAATCAACCTCTTGTTCAAACTTTGTGTATTGGTGTACAGACCCCTTACGCTCAAAGGTTTCATCCTAGTTGATTTCCTTTTAATTTTTCCCTGACCTTTCTGGGCATTTTTACCACCTGATGCTTTGTGTTAGACCTCATGGTTTCAGGTTTTATAATTATGTCTGAGTGTTTTTTTCTCTCTCCCCTTTCCAAAATTTAGCTTAGAGGTGTCTTGATGATATTGGCAAATTAGAGATATTCTTTTCTGGCTTCATGAAAAAATGCTTTTTTCTAATGTAATCCTTCTTTTTTTGGAGTTTATAAAACCAACTCTTAGCACTGTCCATGTTATGACCTTCCCTTTAAAAGAGAGATAAACACCTATCCATACCTTCTCATACATTTTCCCCAGCAAGTTCTTAAATTTTCTTCCTAGAGGGTAATTATAGCAGTTCTCAATTCCAGTGGCACATTAGACACTTAGTATAAACAAATACCAGTGCCAGGCCCCATCATCCCATATCAATTGAATTGGTTTCTGGGGATGAGTCTTAGACATTATTTTAAAACTTTCCAATATTTTAAAACGTCTGATGTGCAACCATCGTAAAATCCACAGCATTATGAGCTTTGTCTAGCAGTAACATTCATTCCCACTCAAATGAACAGAACTGGGTACATTTTGGGTCTTGGCAAACTCCATCTCCTGCTAAAAGTCATACTGTAGGAAGACATCTTGCCTCTTGCTTAGCTTGGCTACAGCTTTGTTCACAGGAATGCACAAGTTCCATAAGGATTCTCTTCCAACTGCAATTAGTAACAGCACTCTGCCTGCCTCCTAAGGTCTGAGAATACTCCTAGAGCTTTGTGGTGCCTCTGGAATCATCATCCATGGAGAGCACAGCCCCTCTGGTCCCAGCTGCACACTTTGCACACTTTTCTTCCCATCTCTTTCAGCACTTACTCTTCTGTCTACTCTTCTCTTCCTATTTATTTTACTTTACTTCTTTAACATCTTTTTTCTATCAGATTTCCTTCTAAGACCTCCTTCTGCTTCTGTTTAATCTTGGTCAGAGACATCCTTAAGTCTATTCATCTTCTCTAGGAGGAAACAAACTAGCATTTAGAGTAAACCCAGCCTAGGCAGGAACAAAACTATCTATAAGACGTGACTCCTACTTTCTAGAGCTTACTTTTTAGTTGAGAAGAGAAAGCGAAGGTACCTGAAGGTCGCAGAACGTGTGGTCATCAGCATGCATGAAGGAGTCTCTAAGAGAGCATCGTGAGGGCGGTGAGCCTTGAACTGAACTTTTTAGGATAAGAGTAGAGGGAGCACCTCAGTTTCATTGAATAAAGTCAGTGAGTGTGTAATGATGATGTTCAGTATGGATTATATGAAGGAGAATTTGTCTCAAGGAGACTGTGAGATCTGGGAAAGAAGATTAGATGGGGTGGGGTTGGGTTAAGAGAGAAGGATAATTAGCAGGGTGGTAAGGTTAATGATTCTACACTGCCTGCCATATTCAAGTCAGTTGCTAGACTCTAAAATGCAGAGGTCAAGCCATGTGCCTTCCAAGTTCTCCCATGCTTAGCATAGTGCCCAACAAAGAGTAGTCATATAAAATATGTTTATGGAATGAATAAATTCTTCTCAACCAGATGGGGGTGTCGTAAATCCCTTTAGAAGTCAGACAAAATTTATTGACCCTTTCTTTAGAAAAATGCAAATAAGTACACACACACACACACACACACACACACAACACACACTTTTCTATATAATTAGTGGGGGTTCAAGGACTCCCTGAAGCCTGTTCAGGGTCATCAGGTTAATAATTGGTGATTTTGAGATGTGTCACACGTGATTTATGTCTTGAAAGTTATTTAAACACTATTTCCTATGATTTAAACTTAAAAAGAACTGTCTCATCAAGTTTTACTAGTTGTAGAAAAGTTCTCTAGAAAAGGCATTACAGGCAGATTTTATTGTTGTGAAGGATAATATCTGTTTCTGTGAGCACAATACAATGTCTACTCTAGACAGTTTTTCAACCCAGTTTATTCTCATAATTCCAACTATGGTTTCAAAGAACTAATGATTGTATTAATATTTTTACAGAGCATTCATCAATAAATCATGTTATCCCAGAATAACATTTATTTTTGTTCTTTACCTATGTAACTTCATGCAGTAAAAGAAAAAGAAAAAGGTTCACCACAAATTATGTCAAAAGGGACAACATTCCCATTTAATAAGTGAAAAATCAATGGCTCAACAAGGTTATTTTATTGACCCAGGGTTACTTACCCCATTAGTTGGTGACCCTGAAATTTGAGTCCAAGGGTAGTTTGCTTCTAAAGGTACCTTGCTAAACTCCTGCTCCTAGTAAAGAATTTTACACACACGTACCATACTTACCTTCCCAGTCCTGTTTCTAGGACAAATGTGACACTTCAGTGAGAGGGAAATTTAATTGGCATTGTTATCCAGCTCTCTGGTGTTATGAAGAAAATATAAATAAAACGAGATGGAAGGTCCACAGTTTTGCACATAAGTGCCTTTGCCATTAACACCAGCAGCTTCTTTAATCCTAGCAAGCAGAAATTATCAAGTATATCATTTTCAAAGAGTACCTTCATATTGTTTTCCAGGAGGCAAGTAGCACATATTTGTTAGAAGATGACCTAAATGGATACAGTCTTTAGTAAGCCAAGGAAGTTGGATTGTTCTGCTAATCTGTGGAGGCATAGCCCTGTCAACATGATCCCAGGAGACTCAGAGTGACCTTCTGTTCTTTATGGATGTGGCATGGGTCAGAGGGTGTGAGACCAATGGGAAGTAACTTCAGTTGACCTTTGAGACATTAGTGTAACTAAGTTTAAAACCTCCAATGGCAGAAATGTCTTTCCAGTATAATTTGTAGATTGAGAATTAGATATTTATTAATTCTTGTGAAAATAAAATTTGAATTTAAAAATAAGCACATATTTATTATATCTCTCTAGGTTCATTTTCTTTAGCAATTACCTTTATTTCTGCAAAACTGAAACTTTTTTAAGCAACTACTATGCCTAGCACTATATTGAACAGTTTTCCATAAGTTATTGTATTTTACTCTATCAAGGGCCTTGTGGCCTTTTGAAAAAGAATCATGACAATAATCAGAGCAAAGCAGTGTAGATTTTGTTCTAATGACAGTGATTTCTTTCTATTAAGATAGATTTTTAACTATTACACTTATGACTTAGTGATCCTTCCTTCCAAGAAAGGATAAATGTTATTTATTAAGCTCAGTGTAATAATATCAGGAGCAGAATTCTATTTTTTAAACTCTTAGATCTGATCGAAGGAGTTTAGATACTGAAGGCTCTCACACTAAAACAGTTAAACACAAGAGCAGGTCCAAAGAGTGTCTGTGCATCTTAAATTTTAAATCTAAATTTAAATTTCCACCAATCATAACTCAGAGCTAGTATCATTGTTGATCATAGAAAGAGAAATGTTTCTAATTAACTAACTTTAAAGCCCTATCTTAATCACTTAGAGCATTCTTGTGCACATCTGTGCTGCAGGAGTCACTGGATTACCTCCATCGTGTATGTGTGTCTGGGTGTGCGTGTGTGTTTAAAGCAATGCTATAACTCTATCCAAATGCAATTCAGCACTGCTTTAAAGTTTAGAAGCAAATGTGTACTTGGTAATGTAGTTTAAAAACTGAAACCCCTCTACCTTATATGTTTCTCTCTTGTAAATTGGGCTTGTTTGTGGAGGGCAGCCATTTCAAATACTATGACACACACATCCCAGAACTTCTTCCCTCTTACTTCGATCTAACCTAAATGAGCAACAGAGCCAGGGCCTCTCATGTGGTTTTACTTCATCTGACAATGACATCAGTATCTTTCCGTTCGCCTTATTTTTATAAAATTGTGCCTAGAATGAATAGTGATACCAGTAAAGGAAACTGAGTCCTTGGAGTAGTTTTTCATTAGAGTAAATGAAGTGATATGATACACAAGTAAAACCTGATGTGACAACATGGCATAAAGCTGTGATACAGAATGCTTGATTCTATTCCAGTGGATGCTTTCTTAAAGCTTTTATGCCTTTTTAATGTCTTGTGTGTGTGTGTATACCGATCAGTGGAAACATAATTCATGCTCAGATATTTATTTCTATCAATGAATGACCAGATGCTTCTTGCCTGTGTTGGACGAGAACTCTTCTGCCTATTCAATAACTCTGAGGGACATCACATATAACAAACTAAACAGGATGATCAGCTCTAGCCCAAGTGAGAAACATACAGTTGCTTTTCTCTACTTTAAAACATTGGCAGAGGCTCACAAATGCCTTTATTCTTATTTTTTTAATTGAACTAAATTATGTACTTTCCCTAGCAAAGTAGTACATGCTCCTTGTGGAAAACTAGGGCAATGCAGACCAAAAACAACAACAACAACAACAACAACAACAACAAAGAATAAGACTTATTAATTGATTTTTATTGCCTATAACTAGCCAGTTGGAGATTTGATGATGGTGGTGAGGATGCAAATTGATGTTTATTTGGGCACATATTCTTTGCTGGACACCATGCTAAGTGCTTTACATCAGATTATCTAATTCTCTGCATACGCCACTGGTGTAGATAGTGATATTAACTCCCCACCACCACCGCCACCCCTTACAGATGAGGAAACTGAAGCCCAGAGGTGTTAAATGAATCTCCTTAGGTCACATAGCTACTAGGTCACTTAGTAGCAGAGCTAATTGAACCTGAGATTACCTGACGCCTAGCCCCATTGATTTCTAAGAGTTAATTGATCTGTTGTATACATTTCAAATATTCCTTTCACTTTTATATGTTGCCTTTCAATTGATTTATGAAGCTTTGGATGTATTAAAATATTTTATTTTTACACAAACTAATCTGTTCTTTACGTTTATGGTTTCAGCCTTTAGTGACATGTTTAAAAAGATCTTTCCTATCCCTAGATTATAATGTGGGAAGGAGAAAAAAAGAAGTAACAATATCAAAAGAAAATGATCACAAGACAGAAAGGCAAGGTATCTGCCAAAGTTGTCGCCAACAGGAAGTAAAAGGAAATCCGCGTGTGTTTGAAGGCAGTGGCAGAAGGGGAAATAAAGCTGTTCCCTCATTATATCCATCAAGTCCAACCTGTTCAATAAACCAGTTACATTCACTTCCTTTCATGCCTCCGACCTTCCCCTTCAAGCTTCTGTAGCAGGTTTAGATGGGAGGAGAGGAAGGACTGAAAGAACAGAGAGGAAGGCTTGTTACATAGCTGGTGCTGTTTGAGGATCTCTCTTGGGTGCCAAATGCCTTCTGTCAGACAATAGCCAAATGCCAGCTCTTTTGTGTGGTACATAGGAATGGTCTTTTGCGATATGAGACACTCCTTTGGAAACTTTACACACAAGAGGTATTTCCTGTCATGGAGGAAAACCTCTCGGAGTGACCTCTAGTCACTTTATTCTCTCAGTTCCCACCCCAGAGTACGTGCTTTGCCCTCACAGCAGCCTTCCTGAGCATATTCCTTTTAACATGGTGCACAGGGACCACAGGGGGAAAACAATTAGGTGTCCTTTCCCTTCCAAATGGTAAAAATGTATTCTGTTTCCATTGCTACCATTTCTTGTCCTGCCATGTGGACAACTTCAGTCATTTTCTTACCTTCAGAATCTCGAAGTCAGGGCTATCATCAAGATCTATGCCCCGTATTTTAGAGGAGCCTACAGTAGGTTCTCCCAGGAACACTTCTGGGAGCAGAAGGAGGCAGACTTTTGAGTTTCAGCAGCTTGGCAGTCATCCAGTTTGGGGAAAGAGATGCTGGTTTCCCCTTCTGGCAAACATCCTAAATCTGTCTGAGAGGTTTTCAGGGAGCCCATCACTCCTGTGAATTTCCTGCTTGTATTCGGGCTGTTAGAGAGTGATGAGTTAGAGCCACTGGGCCAGTATTTCTACCTTTAACAAGTCTGCAGAGGTGTGTCTAGCACCTCTGCCTAGCATTTGTAGCTATTAATCCTTGGTGTTAGGACCTCAGCTAAAATGCCAAGATGACAGGAAAAGTCCCATTTCACATCATTTGATGTAGTTATTTTGTGTTGTGGACATATCATGTGATAGTTTCTGGTTTTTCTCTTTCAAAATGAGTCATCAGTTATCATGGTTTTTTAATCACCTTTTTTTAAAGATGCTTTGTGTTAGTTTATTACTTTTTAAGTAGTGACCCAAGCCATCACTAGATTGATACTTATTACTTCTAGAGGTATAACCTCATTACAGTAAAATGGAAAAAAAAGAAAAAGAAAAAAATGATATGAAAGGAGTGTTCTATATGGCAAAGCTATTTCTCTGTCACAGTGTGTAGTCCTTCGAAGCAGTATTTTGTTGATCCTGATGACAACAAATTCAGTATATCTAATAATACTGCATAGCAGGTCTTCATTCTCTTTCCTGTTGATGTGACAGTCACTCTTTAATGAAACCTTATTTTGTATACTATTTGCATTGTAGATCAGGATTGAGGAGCTGAGTTTGCTTAAGCAATAGCTGAGCTGTTTATACTTTTTCTATTCTTCCATCAAGAAATAATTACCCTTCAACCAACCTTACCTCTTTCTACTTCATATATGCAAACCACCTAAATAAAACATACTCAAACTCCCAAACCACACATCAGTATACAGAAATAATCAGGACCCAGAAAAGCATAGAATAGAGTACGCATAACCCTTTCCACTTCCTCATACCAAGGCATACATTTATTCAGCAAGTACATATTGAGCATTGACTGCAGGCCATAAACCTGCAAGGCAGTAGAGTTGATTTTGCTCATTTATTTACTACAGGGAAGTAAAGAATGGAATTTGTTTTAACTTCAGAGCTATAAAATTCAAATGCAGTTTCTGGCTTAACAAAGATAGCAGTTGTAGTAAGACTTTGTTATCTCATTGGTTTGTTGTCTCTTGTCTGAGATTCTCTGTTAGAATGGCTTTAAATGGCCTTGAGCAGTTGACCTCAGGGTCATCTAGCCATTTGGATCTGTACCCCCAAACTCACACTCAGTTATGTAATAATCTAGCTTTTGACACTCTTAAAATTCAGTTATGCCCTGGCATACATTGCAGTGTGTTAAATGCATATAAATTAGGACATGTACTGACAGACAGTTCAGGTGGACTGTGCAATATTTTAAAATAGCTCATGCCAACAAGATGTAAAATCTCAATTCAGTTAAATTATGGAATAATTACACTTTTCAGAGTCAAAGAAAAAAAAATTTTGTTCTGTTTTAAATGAGAAATCCACCAAATAGTTTCTTTCTAGGATATTTACTGAATGGTTAAAGGTATACAATTTCTACTTATACCTTATTTAGTATTTAAAGAGATATTTGTACATCTCTGTGGTTATGACCCACAATAATGTTAATGAAAACTATAAATGGGTATAAGTCTATACTGCAAATATTTGCCCATATTCATGAACTCCCTGTTCAAAGAAAGGATATTTCAAGAAGGAAAGTAAAAAATTCTTCCACAAATAATAATGAATCTCAAAAAAAAAAAAAAAATGTCCAGCCTGTCTTGAAAGATGACCATAGATGGCTGTGACCTTTAAAAAACCAACATGCATCTCTTTAAAAGGCTTAGAAGGAAATCCTGCCATATGTTAAATTGTCTGAGTTTTCTTCTAATTCTTTTTTCTATAACAGCAGAGATTTGAGTTTAAGTGGGCACTCTACAAATCTCTGTCAGTTACCTAATAGTTTAAGTGAATCTCTAGAATAGAAAGCTGATGAGATCCTTTTGTTTGTTTTCAGGAAGGATGAAACTTTGGAGCAAACCTTTCTTTATTGCCTCACTTTGGTCAATCGATACCTTTCCCCAGGTGCACCAATCAATACCTAAATATGAACTAATCATTGTTCCTGCCTCTCCTCAAAATTTTTTTTTTCGATGTTTCCATCCAGTACTCTAGTTTAGCAAGTAAGAAACCAGCTCTGACAACTTACTGTAGGATTAGACCCTTAAGAACTTCAGATACTGGAACAGCTATATACATATATACAGAAGATAAAGTAGGGTTTCAAAACAATTAATAGCATACAAATAAATGGAAAACATGAGAAATAAAAAGATGCTATAAAAATTATGCATTTTTTAAAGGACTAAGGAGAATTTTTGTATATTCATTAAAATTACCTCAGTGAATATGTGAAGTCTGAGACACGTATGAAGAAAGAATTAGTGATCTAGACGCTAGATTTTAAGAAATTAAAAATTGGGTAAAGAAAACACATGTCAAATAGGAGTTCCAGATGGAAAAGTTAGAGAAAATGTTAAAAGCAATATTCAAAGAGATTTAGGCAAGAAATTTCCAGAAATTATTAAAATCGTGAATTCTCAAGATAAGATATATGTTCAGTTTTTAAAGGTCAGAGCGTACAATATAGGGTCTGTAATACAAAGCAGGATTCCTTCTAGTCATTCCTACCTCTAAACCCCCTGTGCTCCACCAGGGGCCACTACTAACAAAATTTAATTATTTCTTATCTTGCTATTTCTTGATTTTTTAAAAATATGAGATATTATCTGTTGACTTCTAACCAGTAGAAATGATAGTTTAGTTAGCTTTGTTACAGTACAAGCATGCATATATGTGCATGCACGCACAGTATTTCCCTCACCCTATCCTTCCAATATGGCTATATCTCAGCTTTTAGTTAGTTAAGTATTCTGTGTCCCTAGCATTATTGCCATGTGAAAACTGCTCCTTGTTGAGGAGCATCGTATTCTATGACTAGGTCTCCTTCCCTGAACAACTTTTCACTTTTTTCTGGAGCTAATTTTTATATTGTTTTTATTTGTTTTGTTTCTGTGCTACTATCATAAACTCATTCCCAAGCTCTGTCACTATCAGCCATTCATCTTTCTGATATGGTGAGCCACATCAGAAAACTTATCATTTCCATTTTTTTCTTGGATACCTTCATCCTGGAGACCTCAATTCTTCTACTCCTGTTTGTTTTATTTGCTTTCTGAGTCAACTATTTCCTGAATCCAATCTCTTTCTCTTCTTTCTTTTATTTTCTCATTTTAGTGGGCCACATCCACCAGTAGTATTTCATCAAAAAATGTTTATGGGACCTAACATTTCTTAAAACCTTACATGTCTGAAAATGACTTTTTCCTACCCCACATCTGATTGATACTTGAATGAGTTTTGAGCTCTCTTTGAATACCATTTTCCTCATAAGTTCGAAGTAATGTTTTATTGTTTTATACTTTTTGAGCTTCCTGGTAGGAAGTCTGATTCCAGTCCTTTTCTGGTCCCTTACACATGACTCTCTATGTTTCCTCTCAAAAAGGCATTAAATTTTCTTTTTTACTGCTGGTGTTCTGAATTTCCATGGTTCTACTTGGATGGGATTTTTGGTCCATTCTTATCCTAGGTACTCATTTCCTACTGTACAAAGAATTTTCTTATTTTCTTCTTTGATTTCCTCCTCCATGATTTTCTCCGGATTCACTTTCTTTAATTCCTATCAGTCAGTATTGAACCTTATGTTGACCCTATTTTGTTCTTCTCTTTTTTTTGTTTTTGTTCTGCTTCTTCCAAGTTTCTTTTGTATACTTGTTTGCTTTGGCATATTGATTTTGTGTTGAATGTTTCCCTCATATGTCTGATGGCCTGGCTCTCCATTCATATTTGAGAATGAGCCCTGAAAGGATGGTTAGAATTGCAGAGACAGGTCTTGTTGATTAGTGATCTTTCTCAGAGAATGAGCAGACAGGGACTCGATTGTTTCGCTGATGTACGATATCCTTACACATCAGTGTCATTAGGTCAGTCCACTTGGTTTCCAGAGAGGCTCCTGTACTCTTCTGGAAGGGGAATGTCCAGCTGTCTGGGAGCCAAATGGGGAAAGGAGCTGAAGAGGCCTAGCCAATAAACGGGCATACTTTGACTCAGTTTCCCTCACCCTTCCCTTTAGTCTGGTCATGTCTGTGTTGTTCAGCTCCTCTAGTGAGGAAGCCTCCTTTCTGCTGCTGAGGTGGGAGGAGGGGTAGAGGGGAGATAGTTGCCTGTGCATGGGCTTGGGTAGGTTATCAGAAGGTTTGAGTTCACTTTATAAAGAATTTCTACCAGTTTTGTTTTTAGGTCTGCAACTGCACCTCCAGAGGCACCGGGTGTGTTCCATTCCTAAGCCTTGTGGAGTTTCTCAGGAGCAAATAAGCAGATGCTTCTTGGCTAACAGCATATACACAAGCAAAATCACCTGCACTCAGACACATTCTGCCTCCTTCTCTCTGCTAGAACACTTCATACATCTGCTTTCCATCTTCTGAAATTTAGTTGACATTTCTTTTCTATTGTCATCTTTCTCAGTTTTTCTCTTTGTCCTTGAGAGTCTATATTTTTTTTAAAAAGTCCCATACCATTATTTTAGTAGTGATTCAAAAAGAGATTTAAAATTGGTGTACACTCTGCAGCTAAGTTTTCCCCAATCCATTCTTCACACTGCAGCCAGAGTGTTTATTCAGACCCAATCTGATTGTAAACTTTTCAAATGGCTACAAAACACTTCACCTATATTATTAAGGGCAGAAAGCTCCCCGCTCCCCGGTTATTTCTTAGGGCCTCATTTTTGTCCCTGCCCCTCCTACCTTCATTCTTATCCCCGCCCATTCAGTTCTTTGGCCATAGTTTGCTTTTGGACTATGCGTTCTTTTAGGTCCTTTGGACATGCCATACTCAGTGGAGCCTGCCTCCCACTCCCACACTTGGCTAAGTTCTAATCATCACTGAGGTCTCAGCTGAAAGATCACCTCTAGACAGCCTTTCTTGGCACTTGCCCCCTGCCAGGGCTGGATTCTCATAATCATGATGCCCAATTCTTCCCTGACCAAGCACCCACCACATTATGTGTTCCATGGGGGCATCATTTGCCTGGCACATAGTAGGCACTCCAATTTTTCTTGAATAGGAAATGAAAGTTGTTTTTATCTCTGAACCTTTTTCACTCAGTATTTTCACTGAGTATTTCAGGCCTTTCCTTACCTCTAGGCCTTGATTACATTCTAGTAATAGCCCAACAATTTGCCCACCTGTTGTTTTTCTCCCCCTTTTCCAAACTTATAAATACTGGAAAGTGTAGAAAACCTTAAATGGAAATGTTTGTTCACTCACTTTGTACACTTAAAGACTTTATTTCAAGTATAACATTAACAAAATTGTATCTAGTAATATTCGTTTGGAATAACCTCTCTTTCTGTGGCTTAAAGATTAGATAGTAGTAGGTTCAGAACTTGAAGTGAATCAGTATTTAGTACTGTAGCATTTAATGTGGAACAAAAAGGAAGAGGTTTGTGCTGGAAGTTATATTTGCTGGTAATTTTGATTTATTCAGGTTGTGGATAGGCAAATGAAAAAGGAGGAAAAAAGGATTAGATTTTTGATGCCCATCTGTTCATGCTTCAGAGACCTGGAAACTGATGTTTTAAATTTCCTGGTTTTACTTTCTTGTTTTATGCAGCTTTAGAAGGGAAAGGATGGAAACTCTCCATTAGAAAAATAAAGGAGTGGAAGGAAAGACAGGGAAAAATGAAAGGTAGAAAGAAGTACCACAGGAAACCAGTAATAGAATGAGAGGAATATACATATATATTTGATTTATAGCATTGAGCTTCTTTGTAATTAATGTGTCTCTAGGCATGAGTACAAATCTTGGATTCGTATACAAATGAAAATAAGGTAACATGAAAATGTCTGCCTTAAATCTGAAAGTTCAGGGCAGCCCAGTGTGAATGCAGAAGACTAGAGGGACTAGAGCAGAGTTTTGAGAAAATTCTTAGTAAGTAACCCTTCTGAAAAATAAATAGGTAAATAAAATGCCCTCCTCAAATGGATAACTAAAGTGTAACTTGTAAGAGCTAAGAAAAATACATCTTTAAAAAGACACAGAGATGGGGTCAAGGGGGTCAAATATAGGAGATAGGGGGAGGGTGAAGTGGGTAAAGGGGATCAAATACATAGTAGCTGAAGGAAACTGGACTTTGAGTGGTGAACACAAAATAGAATATACAGATGTCAAATTATAAGGTACACCTGAAAATTATATAATTGTATTAACCAATGTTATCCCAATAAATTTAATTTAAAAAAAAGATTTTAAAAAAATAAAATAAAACTGCACTGCTTTAGGTGTGTCTAATAAATAGATAGATAGATAGATAGATAGACAGACAGACAGACACGGGTCTCTGGTTTATAAAGTAGGCTTAACTAGGAAAAGGCCAGTGGAGTCAGAGATGAGAGTTTTTAGAATGTTGAATTATCCCTGCGTTAACAATGACAACATAATGATGATGATGATCTTCACCATATTATCAGTAATAAAAAATAATAGTATTTACTGAGCTTTACTCTGTACCAAGCAGCACAGAAAACATAATTCTACAAGGAAGCATTAGTATTATCCGTATTTTACAGATGAGGTAACATACTTAGAGAAAAGGCCTAAGTGATAGAGTCTTGAATTTGAAACCAGAAAATATGCCTAGAGCCCTGCTTGACCCAGTATGTCATTTTGATCCTTAATAATAATTCTAAGATAATCAGTAAATTTTATTGGATGTTTTCATCCTTATTTTTCTAAGAGAAGTCCAGGAGTGGCATCATTCTCATTGAACAGATGAGAAAACCTAGGCTTAGAGAGATTAATGACTTTATTCACAACTGAACAAAATTTTCAGAAAAAATATTTTCTTGAAACTCATTTTTTAATTTTTTAAATTTATTTTAAATTTTGAAAAAGTGACATTTTTGATTCACAATAAAATTCACAGGTATTGTCTCCTTTTTATCCCTCAAATTCTCTTATATTTGATAGTCAGCTCTCTCTTCTTTTACAAGATTCTCTTGTCATCACTGTCTTTCAACATAAACACAGTACCTCCTACTCCATCATTTTCTGTACTCTGTTCAAGAGATTTAACACATCATGGTGTTGATCCTTTCTCCATAACAGTATCCAGTTATATTAGTCATCTCTGGCTGCCATTACAAAATACTATACATTGGGTGGTTTAAACAACAGAAATGTATTTTCTCACAGTTCTGGAAGCTGAAAGTCTGAGATCAACATGCCACTATGGTTGGTTCTGAGTAAGGCTCTTTTCTTGGCTTTCAGATGGTGTGTTCTCACCTGTGGTAGAAGGAGGGAGGTGGAGAAAGGAGGTGGGGGGGAGAAGGAGAGAGAGCGAGAGAAGGAGAAGGAAGGGGGAGTGAGACAAAATATATATTCTTCTTCTTAGGAGACCACAATCTTATTGGATTAGGGTCCAGTCCTTATGACCTCATTTAACCCTAGTTACCTTCCAAAGACCCTGTCTCCAGACAGTCACATTAGGGGTTAGGGCTTCAACATCAGAATTTTGAAGGAACACAATTCAATACTTAGCACCAGTGAAATGCTGTCATGCTGTAAAGGAGAATCTCCAATGGGAAACACTGTCATAGGGGGAATTCTTATGTTTGTTTGGAAAGAAGAAAGTAATCTTTTCTTCAATACCAGGAAATTTTCCCATTCTGCTTCCAATTTCCAAATGAGGGATTAAAAAAAAATCATGCGATAGAACATGTGATTAAAGATCATTTTCAGAGTTTACTTCAATGCTTTATTGATGCTGTAGAAGACATCAGATTCTTAGAGTAGTGAGACATTACTTGCCAGCAAGGTAAATCCTTACAAAATAGCTTGCTGAGTTTGTGTACATGTGAAACAGCTACTTCACGAGATCACTTCAGATCCATATTTGGGAACTTTTTCACTTTTTATATACAATCATTAAATTAAGTGAGGTGAATGGATAGCAGATGTTGAAACTTTGCTTCTGAATTATTAATGAAACAAATGATGAGCAAGTTACTAAGTTTGAATTAAAAATTAGATCATTTTAATAATGGAATCAGTAAACACTTTAGTTTAAAGGTAAGATGGAAAATTTACCATTTCAGGGGCTAAGAGACCAAAATAATTAAGTATGAAATGTTACCTCATACACTAAAAGCTTTGTAAATACATACATAACCCCTTGTACATAGAAGGAGTTTAAATATTTGTTGACTGATTCAATCTACTGACTCATTCATTAACTAACTAGAAAATACAGTTACCCAGGACAGCCTTAGGAATAACTCCAAAGCACAAATATTACAGGAAGGAGCGAGGAAACAGAAAGTTTACTCCTCTACACATCATGACCAATGCATGTTCTCTCTTTCGATCTTCTCAAGAAATTTGCAAAAACAGATATTTTTCCATTCTATAGATTGGAAACCAAATTTCAGAGAAATTAAGTGATTTGAATAACTTCACAAATACAGGAAATACCAGTGCAATCCTGTGTAGCAATACAGACTAGATTATTTCCTCTTCAACATCCCCATATCTTGAGTGGATTCACTTAAGGTACTTCGCAATGATCTCTCCACCCACCCTTCCAAAATAATCTTTCTCGTAGGCATATTGTGACACCTGAAATTATCCCATTTGTAATTAGTCCCCTTGAATTAAGGTATTGCCCCTTTTGAGAAGTGTAACATAATGCATTGAGCATGAAAGGTGATTAATACATTATGGGAATTAAAGATTAGTTTCCAACAAGACCAACAACAGGGAACAGGGCATGATTAGGGCTGGATGCAAAGTTGAGCTTGCTTAGTTCCAGTATAGGCTGCAAGGAGATGCATGGAGGTAGGGGGTGGCAGGGGGTGGGCAGGGGCGCAGGGCAATCAGAGAGTAGTATAAGGATTCTAGGAGAATACTTAGAGTGGAAATAGGAAAATAAAGATTTTCTGTTTGCAGTTTAGCCTGCAATTTTGCCAACTGTGTTGAATTACTGTAGTAAACCTGTGTTGTTCATAGCTCTTTTGGGGGGAAGAATGGTGAACATGAGAAGTAAGCATACAAGTAAGCATACATATGTTCAGGAGAATGAGTCTGGATTTGATAAACATTTATTCTGTCAACATGAAAGGTAGCTTTTCTCATTCTCCTACATTTATGAGGATCTTAAATTTTCTGTATGGGAGGAGTACATAAATGTTTAAAAAGGAATTTTATGAAATTGCTCAGGCAAACTGCTCATACTAGTTTGCAGTTAAATTAGCAATGTTTACAATCTAAAACACTTAGAAAGCAAGAGAGAATGGGGAATCAGTTGTAATTATTTAAGTTAAATAGTACTAATCACGTAAACTATGTTATCAGAAGAAGCTATGTAAACAAGTGGTCTAAGAAAGGTAGATGGAAAGAATTAGATTTTTCAGAAATGATTCTTAGAAATGGTGGTGGGAAACAAAAATAAAACAAAATAAAAATAAAACAAAAATAAAAGGGAATGGGCTTGTGGGAACAGAGCCATACATCCCAGCTATTTAAAGGACAGACATTAGAAAATGGACCTTAAACAGGGGTGAGGAAGCTGAAGCTCCTTTTGGGGGCATCCTTCAAGAGAAGATGCTATCTTCACCAAGTGTGTCATCTCTAGGACCAGACATGGCTAATGAGGCCAGCATGATAACCACAAATCTGCTTTCAGTTCAGTCATGCATTTCTCAGGCTAGTCAGTAGAGTTTGCTTGTTAATTTTAACTGCAGCAAGTTTCTGTGGATCCTGTTTTCCCATCTTGTCACAAAACAAATTCTTTGTAGTCCAAGCAAGGCATTCTTGCGCATTATCCTCTCACAGGCAGCTGTCAATATTTTATGTTGCCTTTTCAAGTTTGTACCCTGGGAGATAAAACTTGGTTCAGGCACCAAATGCTGAACATCTAAATGACATGGCCGAACCGGCCACAGTGGTGTTGGATGGTTGTTCCCCCAAAGCATTTGCGCTATGTGCATGTGGAATGTGATTGACTCGTCTGTGATTTGAGTTTGTTCAAATAATGTTCTGCCAGCAGTTTCTTACTGAAAGTGCCTTCATAGACATGTTGCATCTATTTCATGAATATTAGCCCTTAGCCATCTCCAGTAAAGAAGAACAGCCATCCTACAACCAACCACCAAGCATAAGTCTTTCTGTTTAACGTTGTGGTCTCCGAACATCTAGTTTTAATTATGATGCCTTTCCTTGCTCGTGATTCCTTTATTTAGTGAAGATGGTGTGGCAAGAGGTATCGGGGGTGTATGTGTACACATGAGAACACTAGATCAAGATTTTTACTTTTAAACTTTATAGGTTTATATAAATCTGCTTACCATATAAGTGATATATTGAACACATGTGGGCTAGCATGATTTTTTAATTATCTTTGATATTTGCTTATGTGGCTAAATTCTAAAAATGTTAATTTTGTAATTAATTTCCAACACATTGTTTGGAAACAATGAGTAGTTTTTGTTATAAATCACCCAAGAACTTAGATCACTGAACTGTCTGGATGTGTCTTCCCAGTTGGTTTTAGAAGAATTACTTATCTCTGATTCCCATTTCCTTTCTCTTCAGTTTCCAATATGGTTTCTATCCAGGAATCTACAGAAATTGCTGTGATGAAAGAGAATGATACTTTTTCTTCTGTCATACATAATAGCCTTGAACCATACCTCTGTTGCTTTTTTTTACAGGTTATCCTGATTTCTTTCAAACTTTCTTCTGTCTGCTGATGTGTGGCCTTGGCGTATGGCCTTTGGTTTGGGCTTTCATCATTTTCTCATATGAATGCATGTTCCCATACCTTCTGCCATCCCCGCTATATAAAATATGCCACCACTTGTTTGACTCTCCATGCTTTTCAGACTCTGGGTGTGGCTGCTACCTCCCAGAGTCTCAAATAGTATTTCACAGTGTTTCCCAGAGTATCCTTTGTTTAGTATTAATTCTTAAGGTGCTTCCTTTGGTTGATTGGAGTCGGGGGAATCTCTCGTTCCATTAGGTGTTAAGCTTGGGAAATAATGAACACAATGTTCCGGTCACATAATAGGTACTCTAATAAATAGTTATTAAATGAACAAAAGAATGAATAAGTGAACATAAGTGTAATACACTCTAGTGTATACCTTGGGAAGTTCTGTAGTGAAGAAACGTTTAACTTTGTTTAACAGCATTTTCCAAACTTGTTTTCTCACAAAACCTTCTCTAGTGCAAGACTTACATGTGTCCCATGGAACTAGCATTTAACAAAACACACCCCGTAATACCCAAGCCTGAAGGATATGGCAGGGTAACCATACTGCTCTCCCTCCCCCAGACCTAAGCTGTATCACTACAGGCTGAGCTTGATCAGCTCTCACTGCTTGCCTAACTCGCATGCAGACTGGTTTCCTTATTCCTGTTGCTAATGTCTTCTCTTTCTTCACTGGCTCAAATTTGGAATAATCTTTGATCAGTTATGCTCTCTTTGCCTCATTTTTGTTCCACATACTATCTCCCAAATCTGTTTTGAGAAGCAAAACTACTCATAATCTCTCTCGTGCGTGCGGACTGTTTATCTGTGAACAAAAACAGATGAATCAATCAATGTTAACGTCCTAAATTCACTTGACTTGCTTTAACTTAACACCTTCCTCTCAACTGTTAGCTAAACAGACTAGCTTCTCAACTTTAGCTGTAATAAGCTAAGGTGCTTAGAACATTTCCTATGTTTGCCAGCAATTGTAACAACTTTTAAATATCTTCTTAAATCTAGTCTTTTCCTGATTGATCTAAATAAGGCCTTTGGCCCTTCTTTCTTAGAGGTTCAGCTCGAGCTTTGTTTGTTTGGATGTGGAGTTGGGGGGAATTTAGGTCTAGAAAGTACTTTTACCAACCGTGTCTTTAAACACTGCCCAACATAATACTGGAGTTTCGTGGCAGTGCCTCTGGAACCCTGTTAGGAGACCAAGGTGAGCGGGAGAAAGGAAGGAGAGGAAGTAGGGAGGCTCTACTCCTGTTTCACAGATCGGCTATTGGTTGAAAAAAGTTGGGGGTGGGGGTCCCATGGCTAATAACACATTGGAAGTGATTACAGTAACCAGAATATTTCTGAAAGTAAAACCATGCTCTGATAGAGTACACTAAGAGACTCAGAAATGGGGAAAGATGTTCTATGAGTAAGGTGGGCAGTAGCATTTCTTTAAGAAAAGTTGGGGGTTTGTTAAATAGTTAACCTGGCATATGCTCTAAAAGGCAGCTGACTGGTTTCCTTCTGACTCTTCCTTTTCTCTCTTTCACTCCTTACCTTGGAACCTTTTCTCTTCTCATTAGCACTTCCACCAGAGTTGGAGCTGGAGAGGAGAAAGGAAGTGTTCATACATGGCCTATTTGCATACTCCATTGAATTAATGCCAGGACAGCACATTCTGTCCAGTTCTATAAAAAAGCCAGTTTCACCCCATCAGTAAGGTATTATTTTCTTTTTTAGTGTAGTACAGTTTATTGCCAAGCTTCTCTTAACTGTACATTACAAATAGCATCTGATTAAGAATGTTCTGGATGGGTTAATTAGTGTGGTGACTATTATTAAGCAAACTGCTTGTTAGTATTATGCCTATTTGATCTTGGTATTGATGTGAAGTAATTGACCATAGAGCTACATTTAGAAGAGCTGGAATAAAGTTTTTTGATTTCCATAATGGCAATAAATTGTTTATATTAAACATGTCTATGAAAATATGAGTTTCATGGCACAGAGAATCAGAGTAGACTCTCTGTGGAATGGTAGATGAGGATTGTTTTATTTCATTTTGTTCTGTTTTTTAGAAATAATAATACATTTGTCCAGCTGCTTCAAGATCAATTCTGTTGAAATAAAGTAGTTAAAAATTATTATTTAAGCTTCCTACTGCACAGTATATGAAAACTAAGGTGACTTAAGTTTCCCTCACCTATAGGACATATTTCTTTTTTAGATTTAGCTAGTTGCCTAAATACTTCTTTGGGTAACTGTCACTATATATAAAGAGACTATTAAAAATATGAGAAGATATTATAAACAAGGAAAGGGTAACATATAACCACCTTCTTTCAAATACTAGATTATTATCTATATTATTTCTTGGTATTTTGTCCAGTTCTATTATTGTTTCCCTAGCTATAGCATTTCCATAGGGAATTTATTCCATGAGCTAATAAATTATACCCGTCAGGGAGTTTTTCTTGAAATTCAGCTTAGATTTTCCCATTCTTAATTTCATCTCATTACTCCTAGTGATACCCCCTTGTAGCAGGCTAAATAATTATTCTCTTTCCTTGGAGACTCCTATTATGTACCCCTCTAGTTGTCACTTAGCCAGGCTATTCATATTTAGCTCCTTTAATCTGTCCTCATAAATCAATTCTTCCATTGCCTTAATCATTATTATTGCTCTTCTAAGAACTCTCTAATTTTCAAACATATACAGTTATCAGGTGACCCAGATGAAATCAGCATTCGCACAGTGTTCTGTCCCCTCAGACTCGGTATCTTCCTTCCCAACACGATCTGTAACAAAGTAACATAGCAGTTTGCTGGTCAGATCAGCAGAGGCTCATCTTGTCAAACTCCAGACAATTTAAACAGTGTTTTCCATGTGTCCCATTAGCATTCAGGTTTATTTTTACTTTTTCTACTTTATTATATTAGTAAGCTGAGTTTTGAGTTACTATTCATATTTGTATTCTGCATCCTTCCATGTCCTTATTCACTACCACCTTTCAAATCAGTCAACCACAACCTGTGTTAACACGGGACTCTGTTCACCCTTGAGAACATTTAGGAAACGTGTTGAATAAAAGCAAGTCCAGCACCTTGCTCACAGCTAAATTTCTCGTCAGTTACCAATTCCTATGTTTTAAAACCCTGTAACCAACCTCCCAACTCTTTTAGTTTGCCATTTTGCTCACATGCTGGGCAACATAAATGGATTTTATGAGTAAGATGGGATATGATACGTTTTCTAAAATAAAGATATGTTGTTTTAATGCCCATTATTTTTTTATTGTGATTCCTTCATGCATTAAGTTTATAATTCTGTTGCCTTTTTAAGCTTGCCTGGTATTCCTTATCTGACTTAAATGAGGCGGTTACTTTGCTTGCTTTATTGTTGTTTCGCACATCTGTACAGATGTTCCTTCTCTTGCCATTTGTTCTGATTCTTTAGGAGATGTTGAACACATCGTCATAGTCTTTTTTCTTTACTTTTTTGTGGCATTCAGTAGTAACTTTTTAATTGATTTTTAGGTCCTTAGGATGCCCTCAATATTGTGAATTTGTATCAGGAAGAAAGTTGATTAGTTCCCTTAAATATTTCAGACTTGTGAGATGCAAAACTATAATCTGCATATGCCCAAATTTCTTTCCATTTTAATCAAGAGTTAATTAATTTTATTAGGGCATACCAAGGGGGTTAGCACCATTCTTTATGTTTTCTCTACATATAATCATCTACTTAATTCTTGGAAGTAGGGGAGTTTTTGTATATTCAGGTGATTTTCCTCAAAAGACTTTGTGAAACAAGCACAGAAGCCCCCAAAATAAGCTTTTTAATTCTGAAACGAATGTAGCATACTGCCACCAGACTTTGTTTCCAGCTGAGAGTGGAACCCACACTGTTCCTTAGTGTTACTCATCAGCCCCTGCTCTCAGAAGTGGAGGACATCCACTCCCCCCCTCCTTCTCTCACAGTGACTGTTTTGATCTCTCAGCCCACTTCTTAAACTTCTTTTCCACCTATACTCACCAAATAGATGGCCTATCCTAATGCTTTGGTGACACACTTTAGAGTCCACACCTGCCATCTGACATTTTTTCAGCTTCCTTTTTCTCTCCTTCCCTCAGTTTATAACAAAGCTAGGTTTCATTCTGTCTTATAAGGCCCTACTTTCCCCCTACACCAAGAATCCTGCTATTATCCCATGTTATGTTTGTCTGCTTCCATCTTGTAAGACTTTCTGTTTTATCAGAATCCTGCTCCCTTCCCTAGCAGTTATCTCCAAGTGAACACCAAGTGGATACCCTATGTACTCATGCTATAAAGAAAATTCACCTTGCCTTCACTGTTCTTCTGTTCTACTCCTCTCTACTTCTCTTTCTCTCTCTCTCTCTCTCTCTCTCTCTCTCTCTCTCTCTCTCTCTCTCTCTCTCTCTCTCTCTCTTTTGTGCACTAACCCTAACCTGCAGCGTGGCTTCTGCCTGCTTCCTCCATAGTGACTGCCCTTGGAGTAGATATCTGCCATGTAACAAGACCAAAAACTTTTGTTTCTGGTGCTGTAGCACCTCTGCAGTGTTTTACACCTACTTTTACACATGTTTAAGGGTTCTTGATTTTTTTTTTTTACACATTCTTTTGGTGCTCTTAATTCAATAGGGGGATATTATTCTCAGATTCACTCTCTACTCTTCTACATGTTCGTTATTGCCTTCCTCCATGGTTCTTCTTCCTCACCTCTCCCTTCTGTGCATGTGCTCCCTATTTCTTCACTTACTCAGCAATCCAGGGAAGGCCCCAGTCTGCCTCCCTAGACCTCAGATCCCAGGAACTGGCCCCAGATTCTTTGGGCTGCATGTTATTCCCTAAAGAGTTTGTGTTCTTTCACACCCTTTTCCTTTGATCATACTGTTCCCCCAGTCC